>CM022303.1:261563322-261988322 GCA_011799875.1 Thinopyrum elongatum
ACCAATCGTCATTTTAACTTTGACAAGTTCAGGGTCTGTATAAGATTGACTTGTCAAATGTTCGGCGGGACATTCCAGGAATACCTGGGCGGAGTGGCTTACTTAAAAAGGCAGGATAACCTAGGGTTTTAGGTGAATACACCTGGCTTCCAAGCCTGGCTTTTAAGCCTATTACAAGGGTTATACAAACTCTTTGTTCTTTAGAATCAAGGAGCCCCCAAGTAATATTTTTGAGCTGTGCTCAAGGGGCACCTATGTTTGAGCTGTGATTTTGCAACAGACTCTCTTTGGTACCTTTAACCTGGGTAGCAAGCCCCCAAGTTTTTTTTTCAGTTGGCTTATAAGCCGGTTCAAAGGGTAATCATAACTTCGCTCATAAGCCGGAAGCCCCCAAGTAACCAAAGACTCATTAAGAAAAAATGACAGAGGCCCTGCTTGCACGTATCTTTGAAATTCTGGATAAACCGGGCCTTTAACTCGGCCCATGACCTAATGGAGTTGGCAGGGAGCCCCTTCAACCAAGTGCGAGCCGTTCCATCCAACATCAGGGGGGAATATTTAGCACATGCCGCATCACTAACATCTAGCAATTCCATGGCCATCTCATAACTCTCGATCCATGCTTCAGGAGGTAAATCGGCTGTATAGTTAGGCACCTTGCGAGGGCCCTTAAAATCCTTCGGCAGACGCTCATTACGTATGGCCGGCACTAAACATGGCACGCCCAAATTCCTAAAGGTTACACCTGGTTCCAACGAAGTTGTCGGACGAACCGGAGAAGGTTGACGGGCCACATATTGCACCGCCAGCTCGGCCTCTCGACGTGCTCTACCTTGATCCACCACGTTCTGAGCATCAGCACCATCGCCCGCCGGGTTATGTCCACGAGGCTGGTTATGGTTCCGCCCACTGCTTGACACAGCTGGTTCATCAATATGCCTACTGTAACTCTGGCTTGGGCGAGGGGTGAAATGAATCCGGCTTCGACTGTAAGAATAAGCCTGCTACTAAACCAATGCTGTCTGAAGGAGCTCTCTAGCCCTCCGCATCTCAACCGCCGTTGGAGACTCGCCTTCAACCGGGATAGCCGCCAATCGTGACGCCGCAGCGATCATGTTATCCAAAGGGTTAGAGTAATGACCCGGTGGTGTTGGCATGTGTTGCGGCGGGATATTGTTCTGACGAGGCGGATCCGTGGTGCGCGGCTGAACCGGCGCTCCCATCCCAGGCGCTTCAACCCGGTCCGCCACTGGCGGGTTACTGGTTCCTGCTCCTGGCGTGTTAAAGAGGTTCCTCGCCTCGTAAACCGGTGGCAGGCGAGACTGATGCCTCCTCTTCATGACTTCGTTTGAAGCGTTCTGATCTAGCATGAGTCGGTAAGACTCCGACTGAATCCGCTGCGCTTGAGCATCCAACGTAACCCGCTCCGCAGCCATCCTGGCATCTTCAGCTGCCAGGTCTTCCTTAGCTTGAGCTATCTGATCTCGCAATTTCACGATTTCCGCGTTATGCTGATCTTGATTATCCGGGTTAACCTCCGTCGTCAGCAGTGTTGCCAAGGCGTCTAGTAAACCGGACAAGACTTGAGCCGGCGGGCGCGTAGGGCCTCCTGCCCCGGCTGCCGTTGCCGCTGCTGACCCAAAAATCAATGCCGCTACAGTTGAAGAGTGCCGCACTGGCTGCGTACCGGCCATGAAGATTGCAACCCGGTTCGGCTGCTCGTAGGGGTCTGGAATACTATCGCCATCGGAATAGCCCCCAACCCGACCGTCTTGCAGTTGGTACAATGACTCGGTTTCACCGGTGGATGACTCGCCATCAGAATAGACAAATGTCTCACTGTCAGATACCAATTTATCCTCAGATCCCGCACCATTGATGAATCCCATGAAGGCACGACTCATGGCGGGTTGAACTCGAGCGGGTTTTGCACGCTGAGCCGTCTCGATGATGTCGGTGCAGGTGTCCGGCTCAGGGCCCGGTTCGCCGATCTTGCCAATGAAGACGTGAATTCCACTGAAGGGGACCCGGTACCCGTACTCAATTGAGCCGGCCTCGGGGCCCCAGCCTTCGTCATTGATGTAGAGCTTGCCGCGACGACTCTTGGTCATCCAGCCCACAGCGTATCCCTTGATCCCTTCGAAGTTGCCCTTCAAGAACTCGAAACCACCGTGCGCTGGCCCCACGGTGGGCGCCAACTGTTGTGGAATAGTCAAGGCAGATGTCCTAGTGTGAGGACTTAGTCGAGGAGCCATTGCAATGAGGTTAGCTTAAAGGGGTTAATCAGGACAAAGGACACGGGGAGTTTATACTGGTTTGGCCCCTTGCGGTGAAGGTGAAGGCCTAATCCAGATTGAGGTGGTATTGCTAGGGTTTCGATGACCAGGGAGCGAATACGCTTAACCTGGCTTTCGATATATTCTCCCCTTCCCTAAACCGCCGCCGGGTCGTCCCTTTATATACACAGGTTGACGCCCGGCGGTTCACAGAATCCCGGCCGGCTCATAAACGTGTCCGGCTCGGTATCCACTCTTTCCTATCTTACAATACAAGTCATATACTTATGGCGGTTTACATCTATGGGCCCTAACTCGCCTTTGGGCTTTGGGCCTTCTTATTAAGTCTCCTTCGTAAGTCGCCATCTTCTATGTCTTCATGGGCTTCAATACAGGTAAATCACTATGAGCATAACCCGGCCCCTCCTGGGCGGTTTATACTCAATAGTTATATCCCCAACATGATCCCTTACTAAAATTTCAAGGTATAAGTGTTCTCCCTGAGTATGCACTGTTGCGATAGTTCGTCGTGCTGAGACACCACATGATGATCGGGTGTGATAGGCTCTACGTTCACATACAACGGGTGCAAGACAGTTTTGCACATGCGGAATATTCGGGTTAAACTTGACGAGCCTAGAATGTACAGACATGGCCTCGGAACACTGGAGACCGAAAGGTTGAACGTGAATCATATATTAGATATGATCAACATAGAGATGTTCACCATTGAAAACTACTCCATCTCACGTGATGATCGGACATGGTTTAGTTGATTAGGATCACGTGATCATTTAGATGACTCAAGGCATGTCTATCTAAGTGGGAGCTCTTAAGTAATTTGTTTAATTGAACTTAATTTATCATGAACTTAGTCTTGATAGTATTTGCATATCTATGTTATAGATCAATAGCTCATGTATAGCTCCCCTGTTTTATTTTTGATATGTTCCTAGAGAAAACTAAGTTGAAAGATGATAGTAGCAATGATGCGGACTGGGTTCGTGATCTGAGGATTATCCTCATTGCCGCAAAGAAGAATTATGTCCTTGATGCACCGCTAGGTGACAGACCTATTGCAGGAGCAGATGCAAACGTTATGAATGTTTAGCAAGATTGATATAATGACTACTTGATAGTTTAGTGTGCCATGCATTACGGCTTAGAACCGGGACTTCAAAAATGTTTTGAACGCCACGGTGCATATGAGATATTCCAAGAGCTGAAATTGGTATTTCAGACTCATGCCCGTGTCGAGAGGTATGAGACCTCTGACAAGTACTTTGCCTACAAGATGGAGGAGAATAGCTCAACCAGTGAGCATGTGATCAGAATGTCTGGGTACTACAATCACTTGAATCAAGTGGGTGTTAATCTTCCAGATAAGATAGTGATTGACAGAGTTCTCTAGTCACTATCACCAAGCTACTAGAACTTCGTGATGAACTATAATATGCAAGGGATGACGAAAACGATTCCCGAGCTCTTCGCGATGCTAAAATCGGCGAAGGTAGAAATCAAGAAAGAGCATCAAGTGTTGATGGTTAACAAGACGACTAGTTTCAAGAAAAAGGGCAAGGGAAAGAAAGGGAACTTCAAGAAGAATGGCAAGCAAGTTGCCGCTCCTGTGAAGAAGCCCAAAGCTGAACCCAAGCCTGAGACAGAGTGCTTATACTGCAAAGGGAATGGTCACTAGAAGTGGAACTACCCCAAATACTTGGCGGATAAGAAGGATGGCAAAGTGAACAAAGGTATATTTGATATACATGTTATTGATGTGTACTTTACTAGTGTTCTTAGTAGCCCCTGGGTATTTGATACCGGTTCAGTTGCTAAGATTAGTAACTCAAAACAGGAGTTGCAAAATGAACAAGGACTAGTTAAGGGCGAGGTGACGATGTGTGTTGGAAGTGATTCCAAGGTTGATAAGATCACCATCGTAGACTTCCTTTACCTTCGGGATTAATGTTGAGCCTAAATAAATGTTATTTGGTGTTTGCGTTGAGCATGAATATGATTGGATCATGTTTATTGCAATATGGTTATTCATTTAAGACAAAGAACAATTGTTGTTATGTTTACATGAATAAAGCCTTCTATGGTCTTACACTCAATATAAATGGTTTATTGAATCTCGATAGTAGTGATACACATATTCATAATATTGATGCCAAAAGATGCAAAGTTGATAATGATAGTGCAACATGTTTGTGGCACTGCCATTTAAGTCATACTGGTGTAAAGCGCATGAAGAAACTCCATACAGATGGACTTTTGGAATCACTTGATTATGAATCATTTGATACTTGCGAACCATGCCTCATGGGCAAGATGACTAAAACTCCGTTCTCCGGAACAATGGAGTGAGCTAATGACTTATTGGAAATAATACATACTGATGTATGCGGTCCGATGAGTGTTGAAGCACGCGGCGGGTATCGTTATTTTCTGACCTTCACAGATGATTTGAGCAGATATGGGTATATCTACTTAATGAAACACAAGTCTCAAACATTTGAAAAGTTCAAAGAATTTCAGAGTGAGGTGGAGAATCATCGTAATAAGAAAATAAAGTTTCTACGATCTGATCGTGGAGGTGAATATTTGAGTTACGAGTTTGGCCTTCATTTAAAACAATGTGGAATAGTTTCACAACTCACGCCACCTGGAACACCACAGCGTAATGGTGTGTCCGAACATCATAATCATACTTTATTAGATATGGTGCGATCTATGATGTCTCTTACCGATTTACCACTATCGTTTTGGGGTTATGCATTAGAGACAGCTGCATTCATGTTAAATAGGGCACCGTCTAAATCCGTTGAGACGACACCGTATGAACTGTGGTTTGGCAAGAAACCTAAGCTGTCGTTTCTTAAAGTTTGGGGTTGCGACACTCCTGTCAAAAGGCTTCAGCCTAATAAACTCGAACCAAAATCGGAGAAGTGCGTCTTCATAGGATACCCTAAGGAAACAATTGGGTACACCTTCTACCACAAATCCGAAGGCAAGATCTTTGTTGCCAAGAACGGAACCTTTCTAGAGAAGTAGTTTCTCTCGAAAGAAGTGAGTGGGAGGAAAGTAGAACTTGATGAGGTAATTGTACCTCTCTCGAATTGGAAAGTAGCTCATCACAGAAAACCGTTCCCGTGATGCCTACACCAACTAGAGAGGAAGCTAATGATGATGATCATAAAACTTCAGATCAAGTTACTACAGAACTTCGTAGGTCAACCAGAACACGATCCGCACCAGAATGGTACGGGAATCCTGTACTGGAAGTCATGTTACTAGACCAAGGCGAACCTATGAACTATGAAGAAGCTATGATGAGCCCTGATTCCGACAGATGGCTTAAGGCCATGAAATCTGAGATAGGATCCATGTATGAGAACAAAGTGTGGACTTTGGTGGACTTGCCCGATGATTGGCGAGCCATAGAGAATAAATGGATCTTCAAGAAGAAGACTGACGCCGATGGTAATGTTACTATCTACAAAGCTTGACCTGTCGCAAAAGGTTTTCGACAAGTTCAAGGAGTTGACTACGATGAGACTTTCTCACTCGTAGCGATGCTTAAGTCCGTCCGAATCATGTTAGCAATTGTCGCATTTTATGATTAAGAAATCTGGCAAATGGACGTCAAAACTGCATTCCTTAATGGATTTCTTAAAGAAGAGTTGTATATGATGCAACCAGAAGGTTTTATCGATCCTAAAGGTGCTAACAAAGTGAGCAAACTCCAGCGATCCATCTATGGACTGGTGCAAGCATCTCGGAGTTGGAATATACGCTTTGATGAGGTGATCAAAGCATATGGTTTTATACAGACTTTCGGTGAAGCCTGTATTTACAAGAAAAGTGAGTGGGAGCTCTGTAGCATTTCTGATATTATATGTGGATGACATATTGTTGATTGGAAATGATATAGAATTTTTGGATAGCATAAAAGGATACTTGAATAAGAATTTTTCAATGAAAGACCTCGGTGAAGCTGCTTACATATTGAGCATCAAGATCTATAGGGATAGATTGAGATGTTTAATAGGACTTTCACAAAGCACATACCTTGACAAAAATTTGAAGAAGTTCAAAATAGATCAGTCAAAGAAAGGGTTCTTGCATGTGTTGCAAGGTGTGAAGTTGAGTAAGACTCAAAGCCCGACCACGGCAGAAGATAGAGAGAGAATGAAAGTCATTCCCTATGCCTCAGCCATAGGTTCTATACGATATGCCATGCTGTGTACCACACCTGATGTGTGTCTTGCCACTTATCTGGCAAAGAGGGTACAAGAGTGATCCAGGAGTGGACCACTGGACAGCGGTCAAAATTATCCTTAGGTGCCTTAAAGAGGACTAAGGAAATGTTTCTCGGTTATGGAGGTGATAAAGGGTTCGTCGTAAAGAGTTACGTCGATGCAAGCTTTGACACTAATCTAGATGACTCTAAGTCTCAATCTAGATACGTATTGAAAGTGGGAGCAATTAGCTAGAGTATCTCCATGCAGAGCATTGTAGACATAGAAATTTGCAAAATACACACGGATCTGAATGTGGCAGACCCGTTGACTAAACTTCTCTCACAAGCAAAACATGATCACACCTTAGTACTCTTTGGGTGTTAATCACATGGCGATGTGAACTAGAATATTGACTCTAGTAAACTCTTTGAGTGTTAATCACATGGCGATGTGAACTAGATTATTAACTCTAGTAAACTCTTTGGGTATTGATCACATGGCGATGTGAACTATGGGTGTTAAATCACATGGTGATGTGAACTAGATTATTGACTCTAGTGCAAGTGGGAGATTGAAGGAAATATGCCCTAGCGGCAATAATAAAGTTGTTATTTTATATTTCCTTATTCATGATAAATGTTTATTATTCATGCTAGAATTGTATTGATCGGAAACCTAAATACATGTGTGAATACATAAACAAACACTGTGTCCCTAGTGAGCCTCTACTAGACTAGCTCGTTGATCAAAGATGGTTAAGGTTTCCTAACCATGGACATGAGTTGTCATTTGATAACGGGATCACATCATTAGGAGAATGATGTGATGGACAAGACCCATCCGTTAGCTTAGCATAATGATCGTTCAGTTTTATTGCTATAGCTTTCTTCATGTCATATACATATTCCTTTGACTATGAGATTATGCAACTCCCGTATACCGGAGGAATACCTTGTGTGCTATCAAATGTCACAACATAACTGGGTGATTATAAAGATGCTCTACAGGTATCTCCGAAGGTGTTTGTTCGGTTGGCATAGATCGAGATTAGGATTTGTCACTCCGAGTATCAGAGAGGTATCTCTGGGCCCTCTCGGTAATGCACATCATAAGAAGCCTTGCAAGCAATGTGACTAATAAGTTAGTTGTGGGATTATGTATTAAGGAACGAGGAAATAGACTTGCCGGTAACAAGATTGAACTACGTATGAAGATACCGACGATCGAATCTCGGGCAAGTAACATACCGATGATAAAGGGAATAACGTATGTTGTCATTACGGTACGACCGATAAAGATCTTCGTAGAATATGTGGGAACCAATATGAGCATCCAGGTTCCGTTGTTGGTTATTGACCAGAGAGGTGTCTCGGTCATGCCTACATAGTTCTCGAGCCCGTAGGGTCCGCACGCTTAACGTTCGATGATGTTTTTATATTATATGAGTTATGTGATTTGGTGACCGAATGTTATTCGGAGTCCCGGATGAGATCATGGACATGAAGAAGAGTCTCGAAATGGTTGAGAGGTAAAGATTCATATATAGGACGATGATATTCGGACACCGGAAGTGTTCCGGGGGTACCGGGTACATATCGGGTCACCGGAAAAGGGTTCCGGGCACCCCCGGCAAAGATATGGGCCTAATGGGCCAAGAGGGGAAACGCAGCAGCCAGCAGGGGCTGCTGCGCCCCCCATATGGGCCACACCTTAGGAGGAAGGAAAAGGGGGAAGAGAGAAGGAAGGGGAGGGATTCGGCCTCCCCCTTCCTTCCCTCCTCCCTCCTCTTTCCTTCTCCCTGCGGTGGATATGGTAAGGGGGGAGGCCGAATTGGACTATGGGCCCAAGTAGGATTCCTCCTACTTGGGCGCCCCCTTGGCTGCCTCTCCTCCCCTCCAACCTACATATACGTGGGGGGCACCGCTAGAACACACACCAATAACTGTTAGCCGTGTGCGGCGCCCCCCTCCACAGTTTACGCCTCCGGTCATATCTTCGTAGTGCTTAGGTGAAGCCCTACGCGGATCACTTCACCATCACCATCACCACGCCGTCGTGCTGACGGAACTCTCCCTCAACACTTTGCTGGATCAAGAGTTTGAGGGACATTATCGAGCTAAACGTGTGCAGAACTCGAAGGTGCCGTACGTTCGGTGCTTGATCGGTCGGAACGAGAAGAAGTTCGACTACATCAACCACGTTGTCAAACACTTCCGCTTTCGGTCTACGAGGGTACGTAGACACACTCTCCCCCTCTCGTTGCTATGCATCTCCTAGATAGATCTTGCGTGAGCGTACGATTTTTTTTGAAATTCCATGCTACGTTCCCCAACAGGAGCCGCCTGCGCCGGAGCCAGAGACGCCAGCGTTGGAGCCTGGGCCGCCTGCGCCGCCTCCATTTATTCCCGACGGCGACTCCTGGCCTCCGCAGCCGACTCCGCACGGATGGAGTTCAGGATGGCATGCTGCTCTGGCCACACACCCACGTCCTCCTCCATCGCCGGCGCCTCCTCCTCACCCACATCCAGCGACGGCGCCTCCTCCGCCGGCTCTTGCTCCTCCTCCTCCTCGTCCGTCGGCTCCTGCTCCTCATCCTCTTCCTCCTTCGATGGCTCCTCCTCCTCCACCTCCTCAAAATCCTCCTTTGTTTCCAGAGGTAGCCCCGCTTCCCTACGGATCCGGGCCTGCTCAAGGAGGAAGAGACGATGCTGGATCATGTAGTAGCGGCGATGTGGGGGCATGGCTAACGGGCTCGAGTGGCGACGGAGGGAGGGAAGAGGCGGATGTGCTAGGGCTGGGGGCCCCGGCCGGCTTTGTTGGGAAACATTGCATGGAAAACAAAAAAATTCTACGCACACGCAAGATCTATCCATGGAGATGCATAGCTACAAGAGGGGGAGAGCATCTGCATACCCTTGAAGATCGCTAAGCGGAAGCGTTTATCAACGCGGGTGATGTAGTCGTACACCTTCACGATCCATCCCAATCAACTACTGAACGTGTGGCACCTCCACGTTCAGCACACGTTCAGCTCGATGACGTCCTCGCCTTCTTGATCCAGCAAGACAGGCGAAGTAGTAGATGAGTTTCGGCAGCATGACGGCGTGGTGATGGTTGGTGATGAAGAATAATCTCCGTAGGGCTTCGCCAAGCACTACAGAAACTAGATGGAGGATAAACTAGAGGGGACGGGGTTGCCGGCACACGGCTTGGTGAATCTTGATGTGTCTTGGGTGCTAGCCCTGCCCCTCTATTTATATGTTGAGCCCTGGGGTCGAAACTTGGAGTAAAAGCCTCCTCAAAGTCGGTTTTTCCCGAAAGGCATGAATCCTTCTCAGACTCTAGGGCCAGACGCCAGGGACCCTGGTGTCTGGCATCTGGTCTACGCAAAACTTACTTTTGCACTTTCCAAACACCTCGTGGGCCTTACCCCTTGGCCCAAATAAAGTGTTCTCGCACCAGATCATTTCGGGAAACATCCGAAACCCCTTCCGGAGACCAAACACTATTATCCCATATATCAATCTTTACCTTCGGACCATTCCGGAGCTCCTCGTCAAGTCTGTGATCTCATCCGGGACTCCGAATAACATTCGGTCACCAACATACATAACTCATATAATACTATATCGTCAACGAACATTAAGCATGCGGACCCTACGGGTTCGAGAACTATGTAGACATGACTGAGACACCTCTCCGGTCAATAACCAATAGCGGAACCTGGATGCCCATATTGGCTCCTACATATTCTACGAAGATCTTAATCGGTCGAACCTTATGACAACATACGTAATTCCCTTTGTCCATCGGTATGTTTACTTGCCCGAGATTCGATTGTCGGTATCTTCATACCTAGTTCAATCTCGTTACCGGCAAGTCTCTTTACTCGTTCCATAATACATCATCATGTAACTAACTCATTAGTCACTTTGCTTGCAAGGCTTCTTATGATGTGTATTACCGAGAGGGCCCAGAGATACCTCTCCGATACTCGGGGTGACAAATCCTAATCTTGATCTATGCCAACTCAACAAACAGCTTCGGAGATACCTGTAGAGCATCTTTATGATCACCCAGTTACGTTGTGACATTTGATAGCACACAAGGTATTCCTCCGGTATCCGGGAGTTGCATAATCTCATAGTCGAAGGAATATGTATTTGACATGAAGAAAGCAATAGCAATAAACTGAACGATCAATATGCTAAGCTAACGGATGGGTCTTGTCCATCACATCATTCTCCTAATGATGTGATTCCGTTATCAAATGACAACACATGTCTATGGTTAGGAAACCTTAACCATCTTTGATCAACAAGCTAGTCTAGTAGAGGCTTACTAGGGACACGGTATTTGTTTATGTATTCATAGATGTATTTAAGTTTCCGATCAATACAATTCTAGCATGAATAATAAACCTTTATCATGAATAAGGAAATATAAAATAACAATTTTATTATTGCCTCTAGGGCATATTTCCTTAGTCTCCCATTTGCACTAGAGTCAATAATCTAGATTACATAGTAATGAATCTAACACCCATGGAGTCTTGGTGCTGATCATGTTTTGCTCGTGGAAGAGGCTTAGTCAACGGGTCTGCCACATTTAGATCCGTATGTATTTTGCAAATCTCTATGTCTCCGTCCTTGACCTTTTCACGAATGGAGTTGAAGTGTCTCTTGATGTGTTTGATTCTCTTGTGAAACCTGGATTCCCTCACCAAGGCAATTGCTCCAGTGTTGTCACAAAATATTTTCATTGGACCCGATGCAGTAGGTATTACACCTAGATCGGATATGAACTCCTTCATCCAGACTCCTTCATGTGCTGCTTCCGAAGCAGCTATGTACTCCGCTTCACACGTAGATCCTGCCACGATGCTCTGCTTGAAACTGCACCAACTGACAGCTCCACCATTCAATATAAACACGTATCCGGTTTGTGACTTAAGAGTCATCCGAATCAGTGTCGAAGCTAGCATCGACGTAACCATTTACGACGAGCTCTTCGTCACCTCCATAAACGAGAAACATATCCTTGGTCCTTTTCAGGTACTTCAGGATGTTCTTGACCGCTGTCCAGTGATCCACTCCTGGATTACTTTGGTACCTCCTTGCCAAACTTATGGCAAGGCACACATCAGGTCTGGTACACAGCATAGCATACATGATAGAACCTATGGCTGAGGCATAGGGAATGACTTTCATTTTCTCTCTATCTTCTGCAGTGGTCGGGCTTTGAGTCTGACTCAACTTCACACCTTGTAACACAGGCAAGAACCCTTTCTTTGACTGATCCATTTTGAACTTCTTCAAAACTTTATCAATGTATGTGCTTTGTGAAAGTCCTATTAAGCGTCTTGATCTATCTCTATAGATCTTGATGCCCAATATATAAGCAGCTTCACCGAGGTCTTTCATTGAAAAATTCTTATTCAAGTATCCTTTTATGCTATCCAGAAATTCTATATCATTTCCAATCAACAATATGTCATCCACATATAATATCAGAAATGCTACAGAGCTCCCACTCATTTTCTTGTAAATACAGGCTTCACCGTAAGTCTGTATAAAACCATATGCTTTGATCACCTCATCAAAGCATATATTCCAACTCCGAGATGCTTGCAATAGTCCATAGATGGATCGATGGAGCTTGCACACTTTGTTAGCACCTTTAGGATCGACAAAACCTTCTGGTTGCATCATATACAACTCTTCTTTAAGATATCCATTAAGGAATGCAATTTTGACGTCCATTTGCCAGATTTCATAATTATAAAATGTGGCAATTGCTAACATGATTTGGACAGACTTTAGCATCGCTACGGGTGAGAAAGTCTCATCGTAGTCAACTCCTTGAACTTGTCGAAAAACTTTCGCGACAAGTCAAGCTTTGTAGACAGTAACATTACCATCAGCGTCAGCGTCAGTCTTCTTCTTGAAGATCCATTTATTCTCAATGGCTTGTCGATCATCGGGCAAGTCCACCAAAGTCCATACTTTGTTCTCATACATGGATCCTATCTCAAATTTCATGGCCTTAAGCCATTTATCAGAATCTGGGCTCATCATAGCTTCTTCATAGTTCGTAGGTTCGCCTTGGTCTAGTAACATGACTTCCAGGACAGGATTACCGTACCACTCTGGTGCGGATCGTGCTCTGGTCGACCTACGAGGTTCAGTAGTAACTTGATCTGAAGTTTCATGATTATTATCATTTGCTTCCTCTCTAGTTGGTGTAGGCATCACGGGAACGGTTTTCTGTGATGTGCTACTTTCCAATTCGAGAGAAGGTACAATTACCTCATCAAGTTCTACTTTCCTCCCACTCACTTCTTTCGAGAGAAACTCCTTCTCTAGAAAGGCTCCATTCTTGGCAACAAAGATCTTGCCTTCGGATCTGTCGTAGAAGGTGTACCCAATTGTTTCCTTAGGGTATCCTATGAAGACGCACTTCTCCGATTTGGGTTCTAGCTTATCAGGCTGAAGCCTTTTGACATAAGTGTCGCAACCCCAAACTTTAAGAAACGACAGCTTAGGTTTCTTGCCAAACCACAGTTCATACGGTGTCGTTTCAACGGTTTTAGACGGTGCCCTATTTAACGTGAATGCGATTGTCTCTAATGCATAACCCCAAAACGATAGTGGTAAATCGGTAAAAGACATCATAGAACGCACCATATCTAATAAAGTACGGTTATGACGTTCGGACACACCATTACGATGTGGTGTTCCAGGTGGCGTGAGTTGTGAAACAATTCCACATTGTTTTAAATGAAGGCCAAACTCGTAACTCAAATATTCGCCTCCACGGTCAGATCGTAGAAACTTTATTTTCTTGTTATGATGATTCTCCACTTCACTCTAAAATTCTTTGAACTTTTCAAATGTTTCAGACTTGTGTTTCATTAAGTAGATATATCCATACCTACTCAAATCATCTGTGAAGGTCAGAAAATAACGATACCCGCCGCGTGCCTCAACACTCATTGGACCGCATACATCGGTATGTATTATTTCCAATAAGTCATTAGCTCGCTCCATTGTTCCGGAGAACGGAGTTTTAGTCATCTTGCCCATGAGGCATGGTTCACAAGTATCAAATGATTCATAATCAAGTGATTCCAAAAGTCCATCTGCATGGAGTTACTTCATGCGCTTTACACCAATATGACCTAAACGGCAGTGCCACAAGTATGTTGCATTATCATTATCAACTTTGCATCTTTTGGCATCAATATTATGAATATGTGTATCACTACTATCGAGATTCAACAAGAATAGACCACTCTTCAAGGGTGCATGACCATAAAAGATATTACTCATATAAAAAGAACAATCATTATTCTCCGATTTAAATGAAGAACCGTCTCGCAATAAACAAGATCCAGATATAATGTTCATGCTCAACGCGAGCACCAAATAACAATTATTCAGGTCTAAAACTAATCCTGAAGGTAGATGTAAAGGTAGCGTGCTGACGGCGATCACATCAACCTTGGAACCATTTCCGACGCGCATCGTCACCTCGTCCTTAGCCAATCTTCGTTTATGCCGCAGCTCTTGTTTCAAGTTACAAATATGAGCAACCAAACCAGTATCAAATACCCAGGCGCTGCTACGAGCATTAGTAAGGTACACATCAATAACATGTATATCAAATATATCTTTGTTCACTTTGCCATCCTTCTTATCTGCCAAGTATTTGGGGCAGTTCCGCTTCCAGTGACCATTCCCTTTGCAGTAGAAGCACTCAGTTTCAGGCTTGGGTCCAGCTTTGGGCTTCTTCCCGGGAGTGGAAACTTGCTTGCCATTCTTCTTGAAGTTCCCTTTCTTTCCCTTGCCCTTTTTCTTGAAACTAGTGGTCTTGTTAACCATCAACACTTGATGCTCCTTTTTGATTTCTACCTCCGCGGCCTTAAGCATTGTGAAGAGCTCGGGAATCGTTTTATTCATCCCTTGCATATTATAGTTCATCACGAAGCCTTTGTAGCTTGGTGGCAGTGATTGAAGAACTCTGTTAATAACACTATCAACTGGAAGATCAACTCCCAGTTGAGTCAAGTGGTTATGATACCCAGACATTTTGAGTATGTGTTCACTGACAGAACTGTTCTCCTCCATCTTGCAGCTATAGAACTTGTTGGAGACTTTATATCTCTCAACCCGGGCATTTGCTTGAAATATTAACTTCAACTCCTGGAACATCTCATATGCTCCATGATGTTCAAAACGTCTTTGAAGTCCCGGTTCTAAGCCGTAAAGCATGGCACACTGAACTATTGAGTAGTCATCAGATCGAGCTTGCCAGACGTTCATAACATCAGCTTCAGCTCCTGCAGCAGGCCTTTCACCTAGCGGTGCATCAAGGACATAATTCTTTTGTGCAGCAATGAGGATAATCCTCAAGTTACGGACCCAGTCCGTGTAGTTGCTACCATCATCTTTCAACTTAGCTTTCTCTAGGAACGCATTAAAATTTAGGGGAATAGTAGCTCGGGCCATTGATCTACAACATAGATATGCAAAACTATAAGACTAAGTTCATGATAAATTAAGTTCAATTAATCAAATTACTAATGAACTCCCACTTAAATAGACATCCCTCAAGTCATCTAAGTGATACGTGATCCAAATCAACTAACCCATGTCCGATCATCACGTGAGATGGGGTAGTCATCAATGGTGAACATCTCTATGTTGATCATATCTACTATATGACTCATGTTCGACCTTTTGGTCTCCAGTGTTCCGATACCATGTCTGTACATGCTAGGCTTGGCAAGTTTAACCCAAGAATTCTGCATGTGAAAAACTGTCTTACACCCGTTGTATGTGAACGTAGAGTCTATCACACCCGATCATCACGTGGTGCTTCGAAACGACGAACGTTGGCAACGGTGCATACTCGAGGAGAACACTTTTATCTTGAAATTTAGTGAAGGGATCATCTTATAATGCTACCGCCGTTCTAAGCAAAATAAGATGCATAAAGGATAAAGATCACATGCAATCAAAATATGTGTATCATGATATGGCCATCATCATCTTGTGCTTTTGATCTCCATCTCCAAAGCATCATCATGATCTCCATCGTCACCGACTTGACACCTTGTTCTCCATCGTTACGTCGTGGTCGTCTCGCCAACTATTGCTTCTACAACTATTGCTAACGCATAGCGATAAAGTACAGCAATTACATGGCATTTGCATTTCATACAATAAAGAGACAGCCATAAGGCTCCTGTCGGTTGCCGATAATTTACAAAACATGATCATCTCATACAATAACGTATATCACATCATGTCTTGACCATATCACATCACAACATGCCCTGCAAAAACAAGTTAGACATCCTCTACTTTGTTGTTGCAAGTTTTACGTGGCTGCTACGGGCTTCTAGCAAGAACCGTTCTTACCTACGCAAAAACCACAACGGTGTTTCATCAAGTTTGTTGTTTTAACCTTCTTCAAGGATCGGCCGTAGTCAAATTCGATTCAACTAAAGTAGGAGAAACAGACACCCGCCAGCCACCTTTATGCAAAACTAGTTGCATGTCTGTCGATGGAACCGGTCTCATGTGCGTGGACATGTAAGGTTGGTCCGGGCCGCTTCATCCCACAATACCGCCGAATCAAAATAAGACGTTGGTGGTAAGCAGTATGACTTTCACCGCCCACAACTCTTTGTGTTCTACTCATGCATATCATCTACGCATAGACCTGGCTCGGATGCCACTGTTGGGAAACATTGCATGGAAAACAAAAAATATTCTACGCACACACAAGATGTAACACCCCCGGTGGTTAGCCACAGTAATCCCATTTTGATAATGCCAAGTCAGCATGATTATCAGTGCATGATCATCATTAACATCATATTGCATTTCAACTCCTAACCTCAAATTCAAATTTAAATGAAAGTGGAAAATAAAAGTTGTCCAACATAGAAACTAAATTGTTCATTAAATAGCAAATAAATCAGAGACAATTCTAAAATTGAAACCAACATCATTGGAGTTGGGTAAGTGACTCAAACATCTTCAAACAGCAACTAAAAACAATATTTAATAACCATTTATTAAATCTAATTTAAGTATGAAATGATGTTTTGCCCAAACTAATTTTAGGTGTTAGGAAATAAAGCACTGGTATTTATGGACTAGGTCTCCCTTTTTACAAAATTCGGTTTGGGGCCTAACTATTTACTAAACAGAGGTATATGAATTTATAAAAAGAAAAAGAACAAAAGAAAATAAAGCCCCCCCCCCCTCGCTGGGCCTCGGCCCAGCTGGCCGCTGGGCTAGCCAGGCCGGCCCAGCCGGCGCCCAACTCCCCCCCCATATCTCCCACCCCCACCCGAAACCCTAGCCCTACCCCCCCCCCTCGCTCATTCCCCCCCCCCCCCCCATCCAGAAATTCTGGATCGGGATCGACCCCCCCGTCGCCCGTCGCCGGCCGGCCGTCCCACGCCGCCGCTCGCCTCCTGCCGTCCCAACCGCGCCCGGCCGCCCCTGCCCCGCCCGCGCTCGCCTCCCGCCCGCGCGCGGCCCCGCTCACGCCGGCGCCCGTCTCCGCCTCACCCGCTGGCCGCACCCGTGCGCCCGTATGCGCACCGGACATGTCCGGTGCCCAAACGGGCACAACCCGGACATGTCCGGCCGTGCCACTGACCGGTGGGCCCTGCCCCCCCCTGAGGCAATGACAGATGGGGCCCAGCCCCTAAAAACGAATAAAAAGAAATGTAATAAAAAAAATTAAAATAAATAAAAATAATTAATTAATTAAGTTAATTAATCCTGATTAGGTTAATCTAATTAAGTAGTTAGTGTTAATTAAACAGTAAATTAATTAGTTAACCCTAATTAACCCTAACAGTCTGCTGACGTCATGTTGACGTCATGCTGACGTCAGCAAGACACTGTTTCGGATAATGTTAATTTAAATAATTAATTAAATTCCAGAAATTAATAAAAACTTTAGAAAATCATATAAAATAATCCGTAGCTCAGATGAAAATACTTTGTACATGAAAGTTGCTCAGAACGACGAGACGAATCTGAATACGCGGTCCGTTCGCCCGTCACGCGTCCCTAACTATCCGAACTTGCAACCGTTCCCCTCTTATCCTCTGTCCGATAATTCCAAAGACCCGGGAAATATCGTCAGATATTCTCCCGCTCCGTCTGTTACGTGTGATGCTGCGTTAGACTACCCCTAGCACCGTGTATCGTATTTGTCATGCTCATGTTTGCTATATATTTATACTGTTTCCTCCCCCTCTTCTCTCTCGATAGCCCCCGACCCCGACGTCGTCCCCGAGACCGACGCAGCTCCGGATCCCGAGGACACCATAGACGACCTTGCCCTTGCCGCCGAGCAACCAGGCAAGCCCCTCCCTTGAGCATACCGATATCGCCCATTCTAATTTCCCATGCTTGCATTAGAATTGCTGCTGCTGCTGCTGCTTTACCTATTCTGATGCATAGCCTGTTCATTGTAACCTGCTGTTGATAATTACCTACATATCCTAAACTGTTTAGTCTAGGCTGGGTAGAGACCTATCAGTGACCCCACTTATCCCGACTGCCGCGCTGGATCGTCAGAAGACCCGATCAACGGGATTGAAGACCAGGACCCGACACCGCACATCACCCCCCTTAGTTGTAACGACACTGCAGCGTTACTATCGAGTGCAGAGGGTGAAACCTCATGTAGCACTTCTGATGTTAACTCTGTAGAGTAGCTATTCGATCGTGGTCATCGAGGGTGATTCCTCCTTCACCGCTTCCGATAACGACGCTGTCGTACAACACCTCAAGTGTGGACCCAGTGAGGGTGATTCCTCCTAGTTCACCTTGACGGATACATCGAGTGGGAATTCAATGAGGGTGATACCTCGGATTCCCTGATGTTATGGACACACGGATACTTGGACTTTACAATGTTACTTGGAAAGGCGGGTCGACCCTGAGGGGTACCCGCGTGTGATGTGAAGGCGGGTTGCCTGTGTGGTGCCCGAGTGGTGAATACGAGGCGCGGCCGGGCATTCTTAGCCCTTGCAGCAAGTCCTCGAGACGGGGCGACGGGGTCACATCTTTCGTGAGTCTCTGCTCGTTACCGCAAGCCCCTAGTCCTAGCGATTTGGATATTTGATCCGAGCAGGCCTCTGGTCTGATAGCACTAACCATCACGTGGGCATAGTATGGGCGTTCTGCATCGTAGCATCAGCCGAAAGCTCTGTCAGACGTCTAGTTCAGCCTTGCGGCCGGGACGGACCGGCGCCCCCCTGGTGCCTGGCTTCCCCCTGCACGCAACGACTCGGAGTGCACAGGGCGATGGCCCAAGACCTCTGAGCGCTTAGGATGTAGACCGACGGGGACCTCTCTGCTGAGCTGTAGGTAGGGTTGCGATGTGTCGTTTGGCCGAGGCCGGGCATGACCCAGGAAAGTGTGTCCGGCCGAAGTTAATCGAGCGTGTTGGGTAAGTTGGTGCACCCCTGTAGGGAAGAACATTTCTATCGATAGCCGGTCCTACGGTAAAGGACACTCGGAGTTGTATCCTGATTGATACAATTTAGAACTGGATACCTGTGATGAGACCTGTATATATGGCTCTGGGATTGCTTCTCGCAGGGAGTCGAGAAGGGATCTCAGGACGAGGTTGATGAATGTATGGCTCTGGGATTGCTTTCTCGCAGGGAGTCGAGAAAGGATCTCTGGGTGAGGTTGATATTATTACTGCTACATTATATGGTATTGTTCTACTCTCTTCTACTGCTGCAAGACCGCTGAAGATGCTAGTCTTCGATAGGACTAGGCTTTCTCTCTATTCTGGCATTTCTGCAGCCCAGTCCACATATACAGCCTCCCCTTGAAAATGTTGCATATGTAGTGTAGATCCTTGCTTGCTGAGTACTTCTGAGTACTCACGGTTGCTTTGTTTACCTTTTCTCCCCATATCAGTTTGCCGAGACCAAGATGACGGAGCCCCCTGAGACAGATGCCCCGACGATCGCTACTACTACTACCCAGAGGATGGATACTACTACGAGTTGACTGACGACCAGGAGTAGGATCGGAGGGTCCCAGGCAGGAGGCCTTGTGCCTTTCGATCGTAGTGTTTTCTTTTGCCCCGCCTTTCTAAAGGCCTTTCTGTATTTTCTTTTATATCTGTACTCAGATATCTGATGCTTCCGCTGACGCTTGTTCGCAAGCTTATGTATTCGAGCCCTCGAGGCCCCTGGCTTGTAATATAAAGCTTGTATGACTTATTTATGTTTTAGAGTTGTGTTGTGATATCTTCCCGTGAGTCCTTAGGCTTGATCGTGTGCATGTGCGTGTATGATTAGTGCACGATCGGGCCGGGGGCGTCACACAAGATCTATCCATGGAGATGCATACCTACGAGAGGGGGAGAACATCTTCATACCCTTGAAGATCGCTAAGCAAAAGCGTTTATCAACGCTGTTGATGTAGTCGTACACCTTCACGATCCGTCCCAATCAAGTACCGAACGTACGGCACCTCCGCGTTCAGCACACGTTCAGCTCGATGACGTCCTCGCCTTCTTGATCCAGCAAGACGGGCGAAGTAGTAGATGAGTTCCGGCAGCACGACGGCGTGGTGACGGTTGGTGATGAAGAATAATCTCCGCAGGGCTTCGCCAAGCACTACAGAAACTAGACGGAGGATAAACTAGAGGGGACGGGGTTGCCGGCACACGGCTTGGTGAATCTTGATGTGTCTTGGGTGCTAGACCTGCCCCTCTTCATATGTTGAGCCCTGGGGTCGAAACTTGGAGTAAAAGCCTCCTCAAAGTTGGTTTTGCCCGAAAGGCAAGAGTCCTTCTCGGACTCCAGGGCTAGACGCCAGGGTTCCCGGCGTCTGGGCGACCAGACGCCAGGGACCCTGGTGTCTGGCCTCTGGTCTCCGCAAAACTTCCTTTTGCACTTTCCAAAAACCTCGTGGGCTTTACCCCTTGGCCCAAATAAAGTGTTCTCGCACCACATCATTTCGGGAAACATCCGAAACCCCTTTCGGTGAATTCTGGAACCCTTCTGGAGACCAAACACTATTGTCCCATATATCAATCTTGACCTCCGGACCATTCCGGAGCTGCTCGTCATGTCCGTGATCTCATCCGGGACTCCGAACAACATTCGGTCACCAACATACATAACTCATATAATACTATATCGTCAACGAACGTTAAGCGTGCGGACCCTATGGGTTCGAGAACTATGTAGACATGACCGAGACACCTCTCCGGTCAATAACCAACAGCGGAACCTGGATCCCCACATTGGTTCCCACATATTCTACGATGTGTATTACCGAGAGGGACCAGAGATACCTCTCCGATACTCGGAGTGACAAATCCTAATCTCGATCTATGCCAACTCAACAAACACCTTCGGAGATACCTGTAGAGCATCTTTATGATCACCCAGTTATGTTGTGACGTTTGATAGCACACAAGGTATTCCTCCGGTATCCGGGAGTTGCATAATCTCATAGTCGAAAGAATATGTATTTGACATGAAGAAAGCAATAGCAATAAACTGAACGATCAATATGATAAGCTAACGGATGGGTCTTGTCCATCACATCATTCTCCTAATGATGTGATTCCGTTATCAAATGACAACACATGTCTATGGTTAGGAAATCTTAACCATCTTTGATCAACGAGCTAGTCTAGTAGAGGCTAACTAGGGCATGGTATTCGTTTATGTATTCACACATGTATTTAAGTTTCCGCTCAATACAATTCTAGCATGAATAATAAACCTTTATCATGAATAAGGAAATATAAAATAACAACTTTATTATTGCCTCTATGGCATATTTCTTTCAGGCTTAAATAGCCGGCTACGGCCTCGGGCGGGGAGTCGGAGCGGCGCCACGCGGCGTTCACACTGGGGCGACGGTCGAGGCGCCCGTCGAACTATCGAGTTTCCCGGCAAGTCCGTGTGGGGCCACACCGTCAGGCCGACGTGGCGGGCGTGCCCGGGCGCCCCCATATCCGCCTCATATTTGGGTTGGATATGGGGGGTGCCGGTCAGCCCGGACGTTTGAGGGCCGTTTGAGGGGCCCGTCTGGGTCAAAAAATCGTGTCCGGACAGTGACCGGGCAGTCCGCCCGAG
Source organism: Thinopyrum elongatum (assembly GCA_011799875.1). Lineage (NCBI taxonomy): Eukaryota > Viridiplantae > Streptophyta > Magnoliopsida > Poales > Poaceae > Thinopyrum > Thinopyrum elongatum. The sequence goes on from CM022303.1 coordinate 261,584,997, forward strand.
CGTATGAGGCGGTTTTGAGAGGTCCGGCTGTAGATGCTCTAACCATTTTGGCATGGCCATACCTTTTTCGTTTTTAAGAAGGAACACCATTTTGACACAGCCATGCAAACCAACACCGCTTGTTTCACAAAAATATACCTGGTAATTTCTTTTCTTGTAAAATACTTTAATTATTTTTTTGCTTAGTAGCAATCATATTTTAAATAATGCGACGACACGAGTAACTAAATGCAATGTAGGTCAATACACATATACATACAATGCAATGTAGGTCAAAACACATATACATACAACCTCAAGATGCCACTTAAATTGTCATGAAATGCCCTTTCAATCTTACTTAACCGTTCTTTAGTTATTTTGTGATACCTGTTAATTTGCTGGCAGAAAATTAAGTAGAAAATAGATGGTTGCGGATTTGTAGACCTACACAGTCCAACTGTAAGGCCGGTTTCTTGAGAACTTCCTAAAAGGAAAATTAAAAGGAAAAAAAAGATTTTTGTGAGCTTCCCACGTTGAAAATCATATGAATTCTGGTTGTTGAGAGCATGTTCGTGCACGTAGCACGTTGCTGGCAGCATAGGACAGTTTCTCCTTGGAAGAAAACTTGACAATGACAATTCTCTTTAAAAAATGGGACCTCGTAATAATTCTATCAGTTAAGCACGATTAGTTGAACCGCATGTACATCAATCAGCCTGCACATTGGCGACTTTTTCTGGAGGATCTACAGTTGCGACTTCTTCTTTCTCCGATTAAAGAACTTGCCAACAACCTCTTAGTAGTAGTAGTTCCCACCACGTGACGACGGAACAGATGTTGTTGCATATCGAGAGACAGATAAGCCTTTTGTTTTGCGAAAAAATCAAATATATTAAAAAGACATCAGTACAAAGCCTCTCAAATATAATAGAAGATTGATTCACCCTTGCATTGTTCCTGTATCAAATTAGGAAACCTTCAAACTAGTAGGTTGGTTACATCGAGGTCTCGAGACCACCAAACGATCACTACCGCCATCATAACAAGCCGCCAACGCGTTGTTGTCGTCGCTCCACTACCGAAGTTGGCTCAACCTTGTCGATGACAAATGGAAAATCTTTGTGCACGTGCCCTACAGACCATCACCTTAGAACCACACTCATCGCCGTTGGGACATATCGGTCTTAATACCACTATACAAACAACCTAGAAGGCGGGAATACAAATACAAGCACACCAGCTTGGACTCCAACAAGGTTACTACTGTATCCGCTATGAAATGGTACACAGGCCATATTTTTTCTGATTTTGGCCATTAATTAAGTGATTTTGTTGATTCTTCAATCGTCCAAGGATCTCTTAGCAGCCAGTCAATCACAAAGTCATTTTGCGAGGTTAGGCTACCTACCGGTAGATCTCACACCGTCCATTTTTTCTGAGATGCGTGTGAGTTATGGTCCACCTAAATGTATAGCAGCAGTATAATTGATGTATCTTTTGTTTGGGTCAAATCAGTGTCAGTTTGATAGGCCCAAATGACTTCCTTTTGCGAGGAAAGATGCACATGTAGCTCTCTTCTCTCTCCATCCCAAACAAATCCCTTGACTTTATTTCATCTTAGACAATTTAAATCACTCATATCTTTGAAACTATAAACTCGTTTTTGAAACTTTTTATATATTTGGATTCTTGGCGTCAAGCCCTTTAGAATTAGACCAATTTTGGATACATTTCAAACACGTTTGAATTTTGACGTCTCACATTTCATATGTGAAAAAAAATTCGCTAGAAAAATACGAAACAAACAAATGTCACTAGAATTATGTGAGAACAACCAGTTTCGCCGAAACGTACTTAACCCAAATATGAAAGTGAAATGTCAACTTGTGAAACTAATTATTTGAAAATGTGTAACAATTTTTTTCAAAAGAGTAAAATATGTTATTTTAAAAATATGCAAATGAAATAGATGTGATTTTTGTGAAACAAGACAATGAAATGTGAAATTAATGTACCTTCTGAAAGTGAAAAAAAAATGTCTTTTTTGGGTCAAATCAGTGTTAGTTTGATGGGCCCAAAGGACTTCCTTTTGCCAAGAAAGATGCGCATGTAGCTCTCTTCTCGCTCTCCATCCCCAACAAATTCATTGACTTTATTTCATCTTAGAAATTTTAAACCACTCATATTTTCAAACTATAAACTTGTTTTTGAAACTTTTTATATATTTGGACTCCTAGTGTCAAGCCCTTTGGAACTAGACCAATTTTGGATACATTTCGAACACGTTTGATTTTGACGTTTCACATTTCATATGTGAAAAAAACATGTTTCACTAGAAAAATATGAAACAAACAAATTTCACTAGAATTATGTGAAAACAACTTGTTTCACTGAATCATACTTAACCAAATATGAAACTAAAATGTCAACTTGTGAAATTGATTATTTGGAAATGTGTAACAGTTTATTTCAAAAGAGTGTGATATGTTATTTTAAAAATATGCAAACGAAATAGATGTGATTTTTGTTAAACAAGACAGTGAATGTGAAATGTACTTTCTGAAAGTGAAAAAAATGTTAAATTGAAATGTCAACTTGTGAAATTGAAGTGTTTGAAATGTGTAACAGTTTATTTGAAAGGAGTGAAATGTGTTATTTCAATAATGTGAAATTAAAAGAGTTGTGATTTCTGTGAAACAAGCCAGTGAAAAGTGAAATGTAGATTCTGAAAGTGAAAAACAATATGAACTGAAATTTCAACCTGTGAAAGCGATCATTTCCAAATGTGAAATTGTTTATTTTAAAATAGTGAAATATGTTCTTTCAAAATTGCGCAGTTGAAGTAGATATGATTTATCCGAAACAAGGCAGTGAAAAGTGAAACGTAAGTTCTCAATGTGACAAACAACATAAAACTGAAATAAGAACTTGTGAAACTGATTGAAATCATTTTATTCATTAGGTTTCAAGCGGGTGAAATATGTGAAATGTGTTTCATGAATTTTAAACTCACTTAAACTATATTCAAAATCGGTCTTGTTTGAAAGGTCTTTGCGACATGAGTTCAAATATATAAAAAGTTTCAAAATCGGAAGTTTGGTTTAAGAGATATGAATGATTTTAAGTTAGCAATGGTGAAAAAAAATGGAAGGATTAGTCTGGGAGAGAGAAGAGAGAGAATGGGCAGCACATGCATGTAAGACAATGTGTCATCTGACCAAAGCAGACATTGATGGGATCCATGTACCCTGTTTGCAGATTGTATAACTATATATTTTCAAAACAGAATGCTTCGTCTTTTATAGTGTAGAGTGCTACACTAATTTTCAGACTGCAACGAGCGGCTCCAGATCTGCCGGTACAGGCCGGAACCGCTCAATTTTCCATTTTGGCCAGTCAACTCCATGAACCACCGTTCTGACAAGTGGTCTGTGAAACATTCCATACTTGTTGTAGTCTAGAATTAAATATTCTTTTCTCCCCTAGATGAAGAAATTATCACTATACTCTTTTTTTACTTATATGAGTAAATTTGTAAAATTGATTTGAAAACCTTTATCAATTGGCTAAGTTATATTCTTCTTTCAAAACGGGTGGTTTATTGGTGGAGTTTCGTCCTGCGTGATTGGGTACTGTAGATGATGGTCGTGTAAACATCTTTCGGTTAATATGTTAGGCTTTCAAGAAAAAAATATAATATAATCAATTTTTTCACAAAACAAAAGAAACTTTCTTCGTAATATCATATGGAAAATAGGAGTACTATGATTGTTGTACATTGAAGACAATATTAATTACCATCCGTGTACATTGAAGACTATTCTAACTATATCAAAATCTACCTACAATTAAACAGAGGAAGTGCACAACAATCATCAGCAAGAAAAAAGAATGTTATATCATCTTTGTTGAATCAAACTGTCTACTGCAGGTGCTCCAATGCCCGCAGCAGAGAGGGCCTAAACCTCTCTACGTTGATCCGTACGTCCTGCTTGCCGAGGTACCACTCCGCCACGTTCCCCCACCCGCTTAAGTGGATGGCGGCGGGGTCCTTGATCATGGGGTGCTCCTTCCCGAACACGCCCATCAGCGAGCTCTCCTCCGCCGCCACGCTGTACTCGATGTACCGGAGCCCCATGTCGCGGGCCGGGTCCCCGAAGTCGGTCCGGGCGATCCCCTCCAGCCGGCCGTACGGCACGATCTGCAGGAACACGGCCCCCGTGGGCAGGTACACGCAGTTTGTCAGCCCGGCGCCGTGCACGCCGACCATGACGTCGAAGGAGTTCATCTCCCGCGTGAACTTGTCGTAGCTGGCCTTCGGACGCCCGGCCACGATCACCTTAAACCCCGCTGCCTCCGCCGCCGCGATGACCTCCGGGAGGTTGAGGATCTTCCGGCTGTTTGTCCTCTCCAGGATGATCATTCGCGGACGCCGACGGCGCCCACCGGGCGGACGGACGTCGCCGAGCTTGATCGGCCGGTCACGAGGCAGCGAGTACGCGTGCCTCAAGAACTTGGTGAAGTCAACCATGGTGTATTCCCCGCCGGTTTCGTCGAGGGAGGGGTCGATGGTGAACTCCTTGCGGCTGCCGTAGCCCACGACGACGTGCGGGTAGCACCGGACGGCGCCGTCGTCGTTCTCAAAGTCCACGATGTTGTGGCGCGAGATCTGGCCGAAGATCCGCTTGTACCTGTCCACCCAGAAGGGCAGAAGGTTGACGACGAGGAGCTGGACCTCCCCGTTGAAGCGGCGCGCACCGATGAAGAGCGGGACGAGGACGTCGGTGAAGTCGTGCCAGTAGTTGCCGGTGAGCCCGCCGAGCTCGATCACCATCGCCGGGATGTTGAGTTGGGTCGTGCACTGCGGGGCGTCACGGGAGTTTGGGACGGACTTCACCGTGACCGCCTTCAGCCCGTCGAGGTACTTGCGGGAGTAGGGCTTGATCTGCCACTCCTTGGGGGGAGCCCGCGGCGAGACGAGCGTGACGGTGGCGCCGGGGCCTCCCTGAGCTCGCGTGTCGCCGGCCAGCTCGCAGATGTCGTACTTGCCGAACGATGTGTCGCAGATCGGCTTGGCGTTGGCCACATTGTTGTAGTCATCCGTTCCTCCTCCTGAACATCGATCGCATCCATGATGATGTTGACCAAATTGAACTTGACAGTTTGCACAAAGCAATTGAGGTCAGTCACATGTATTATTATCATACCGAATTCCTTTGATTCGGCTGCCTCCTCGTTCTTGTCTTCGATTTTCGCCTCCCAGTTGTCGGATTTCATTTCGTTGCCTGATTGACACCACACATCAGAAAAATTTGATGACACGATGACTGCTAATTGAACAACAACAACAACAACGATAATAAACAGAAATGGCACCTAGTTGTTCCTCGATCGAATTTCTCCCTGCCCATTGCTGCTCGCTTTCGTCCTGCTTCTCTGAAGAAGAGGGGACGAAAAGGTCGAAATCGAGACTTGTTCTTGGTTAATCAGCAAGGTATCTCTTATAATTATTATGACGCAACTAACGTTTACCTTGACGCCGTGGTGTTGATGGTTCCGTGTGCGCCTTGGCCTTCTCCTCTTCCTCCTCCTGGCTGAATTCCTCCATTCTTCTGCTCGCATCATCTACAGTAGCTTCAAAACTTCAGCAACTACACGACACAAAATTATCCAAAAAATCCCTAGTTATATATCAATTCTGCGTGCGTGCCTTGCACCGGATGGTTTCTTCGATGATTTGCAGGGATAGTTCCAATTGAATCGATTGCCGCTGGGTCTAACAAGGCTGCGTAGGACCACCAAGATAAAGCTTGTAAGGATTGACCATAAAACTTTCCTGCTACTTTTGCTCATAAAGTTTCTTCACCCTGAAAATTAGAAGAAGAGGGGGATTGATGATGATACCTTTTTGGCTGTAGCTGAACTGCGTCGACACCATCAGGTAGAGTAGCACGAGCAGGGAGCCGAGTAACAGGCCGTATGCAACATAGCTGCTCTTCCACGGCAATGATCGGTTTGCGCTCCTCGTCGCCTTCCCCTCCGCTCGCATCATCTTGATCTTAGCCTCCACGAAAATGGTCTTTGACCACGCCGCGGCATAAGCACAGATCTCCCGAGGGCCCTGGCTTAGCTTTCAGGGTGTTTTTATTTTCGGTTTCTCTCTTTGATAAGAAGAGGGAGGATTAGTTCGTTGCGAGAATATAGAATAAGAGGGACACTTGGACTTCCTGGGGTTTTCTTTCCGATAAAGGACGCTTTTATTATCTCAAAATGTAGCATCAAGCGATACAAAGCTTTTATAGTACCACCCGGCCTCTGCATAATTAGAATGCACACATACAAACATTAAAAATCTGACAAAAAAAAAATGACAATTCGGCAACAGCAGAGTCCTATAGACCGACACTATGCCTATGTCGAAACGGTCGGTGGACCGATCCGGAGATTATGCTGCCACTCATGTTGAGTAAAAACCTCCGTAGCCACATGTCCCAATCGTGTACACACCGCCTTGAATAAAGGTTGGTACTCTGCACGTTGTAGCATAGACCACATACGAAGCGAGTGCGTACAACAGAAAATAACCTGCAGAGGAGAAGCATTTTTGTCATTAAAAACCAAATCGTTTCTATATAGTCAAAGCGACCATAGTAAGACGTATGCTTCCACCCTTATTAGCGTTTTGAACCTACTTGAAATACCGTTCAATCAATGACCAAAAATATTGGCAACACTGATTCCTGGGGTTAGTTTACTGGTTCTTTGTACTTCATCGTGACAAGGAATGGAATCGTGGATCCTTCTCCCTTTGTTTTCTTTGACATGTACGTACTGTCTTATATCCAGAAGTGATTTCACAGCACATGACGGGGGGCCTTTGCAAGCTTGTGTATTTGTACAAGTTCCATAAAGATGTCACCAAAAGAATGTTTTGAGTACCCTAAATATACAATAAATTCTAAAAATATACATCACACGTTTCTTGTAAAACTGTTATAATTATGGAACTTAGAGCGAAAGAATAAAAAGCCTAGCTACAACCTCCCATGTCACTCCATTGGGCGATATTAGCTATCGCCACGTGACCCCCCTTTTCCGGTGTCAGTGTCGCTGCATCCACTTCAGGAAGAGGGGGTTTCTTGCGCAATGGTGATGGTGGGGTGTCTAGACATGTATTTTTCACACAATGATTGATTAGGAGAGGATTGCGTGCGTGGAGCCTCCCAAATTGGATAAGACAGACGGGCAACAATCTTGCCCACAAAGACTCAACTATTGGAGAACATGACAATACCGTTGACGATGCCATAGTGTTGCACCGATGTAAAGTATCAAGAATCAACATGTCGTCCATGAACACCGACAGGAATAGAAACTCCCAAGCTCATTGATTCTAGACCGAGCGTCACTAAGATGGGATCCAAACTGAAGGACTTCTATTTGAGAGAATACCCCTACCACTGTTGAAACAATATTACCGCGACACCAAGACCTAACCAAAGAGCCCTTCCAACACACCAGAGACAGAGACATGAGTTCCCCTACCCTCCATCACCTCGCCGGTGGCCGGAGTGAGGGGAACTAGTTGAGACTTAGCGAACCCTAGAGTCTGAACCTCGACGGTGGTCGAAGAAAGGCGAACCGTTAAACTCATTCAGGATAGAGAGAACACTAGAATGAAAAAATTAGATTGAGGAGGGCAAGATGATATTTTCAGAACCAACAAAGCTAACTGAAGACAAGTCCGATCGTGATGTGTTTGGAAAAACAATGAGGGTTGACAAGTTCAAACGTGAGCATGCATTGTGCTACAGCGTGTCCAACTAGCCATCACGCACGATGTTCCCATGTGCCTTGGAGTCTATCGTTATTAGATAACTCGAACTTGCTTACCACTACCACTTGTCGTAAAACATCTCTAGATCCTCTAAGAACTAGTTTCTCTAACTAGCAGATCCTGAGGCCTCATTTGGTTTACACCAATTTTATAGTAATTCTAAAGCCTTCGGAGCCCTTCATCAGTCAGATGCAGACCGGGGTGATCCTCCTTTTCTTCTAGACACGCAAAAAAAAAAGAGCTAATCCTTCACATTTTAAAAGAAAAAAATAGACTAGACTCAATGTAAAAAAAAAATCTATGAATCAAATGGCATACCTTTTCTTATAGAAAATAACATACATATCATCTCACTTCCTATGGTTTTCGTATTCTCAAGATATTTCTATCATAAACTAGAGAAGGCATCAACATATAACTCCTTTCAAAAGTTATAAGTTTTTTTCCACTAAAAAAAAGTTATGAGTTTGCATCCCTTAAAATGCTATACTTTGGACTATTTTTAGTCCAAAAAGGACAATTCTCACAACAAACAGGGAGATGACCGTGCCGCCCGCAGCCACTGCCACTGCCTCCTACCACGCCATCGGCCACCCCGGGCCCACCCCGCCGCCCTTATCGTGGGCCTCCCCATCGTCTCCGGCCATGATGATTTTTTTTCTTCCCCGTCGTCTCCAGCCACGATGACACTTCTCCTGGCGCCGCTGGCTCGGCGGTGCTCCTCTCCGTCGTAACCGGCCACGATCGGAGCAGCAGCATGGGCGGAAGAATTTTTATAGAGGAGAAACATCACACACTTTTTATATACAGAGAAACATGGCCACCAGCTTCCAATGATATGATGTGTTTCAGACCATGCCATCATGACACTAGGAGAAATAAGATGATAAGAACACATTCAGATGAAGTGCCCAAATTGTGGTCCGTGGAGGATGAATTCCATCTACTCTCTTGACTCCTTCGTATGTGTACGTCGCGCTTGGTGAGTCTTTAACAAATTACTTACGTGGATCATCTATCATAGCCCTAGCTATCTAATGGACATCAATCTAGTGGCCGCGTGAAAGAAAGAAGAAGAAAGAACAAGAAGGAAGAAGGAATAAGAAAATGAAGAGAGGCTTTCATGCTACTTATTGGCTCGGTTGTTTGCTTTATATATAAAGCAGGACGAAAGCCTTTTTCGATAAGAGAGGCTTTCATGTCGGACGAGTTGGTCTGGGAATTAAGTTTAGGGGATATGCTAAATGAACAAAAGTTCAATCCCAAAAAAAATTAACTCTTCGAGATAAAGATTATGTTTTGGCATTATAGGTGTTATAGTAATAACTCTAATTCTACTTAAAATCCCACCCCTATTGTGACGCCCCCGGCTCAATCGTACACTAATCATACACGCAAATGCACACGATCAAGCCTAAGGACTCACGGGAAGATATCATAACACAACTCTAAAACATAAATAAAGTCATACAAGCTTTATATTACAAGCCAGGGCCTCGAGGGCTCGAATACATAGCTCGATGGCATACAAGCGTCAGCGGAAGCATCAGATATCTGAGTACAGATATTAAAAGAGAAACAGAAAGACCTTTAGAAAGGCGGGGAAAAATAAAACACTACGATCGAAAGGCGCAGGCCTCCTGCCTGGGACCCTCCGAACCTACTCCTAGTCGTCGGCCAGCTCGTAGTAGTATCCATCCTAGGGGTAGTAGTAGCGATCGTCGGCGGGGGCAGCTGTCTCAGGGGCTCCGTCATCTGGTTGCATCAAAAGGGGCATATGGGGAAAAAGAAAGCAAAGCAACAGTGAGTACTCATCCGAAGTACTCAGCAAGCAAGGATCTACACTACATATGCAACATTATCAAGGGGAGGCTGTATATGTGGACTGGGCTGCAGAAATGCCAGAATAGAGGGGAAGCCTAGTCCTACCGAAGACTAGCATCTTCAGCGGTCTTGCAGCATTAGAAGAGTGTAGAATAGTACAGCATAAAGTAGTAGTATCATTAAGTCTCAACCTCACCCAGAGATCCTTTCTCGACTCCCTGCGAGAAAGAATTTCCCAGAGCCATACAGTCATCAACCTCGTCCTGAGATCCCTTCTCGACTCCCTGCGAGAAGCAATCCCAGAGCCATATATCCAAGTATTATCTCACGGTCTAGTTGTGTCGATCGGGATACAACTCCGAGTGTCCTTTACCGTAGGACCGGCTATCGATAGATGTGTTCTTCCCTGCAGGGGTGCACCAACTTACCCAACAAGCTCGATTAACTCCGGCCGGACACACTTTTCTGGGTCATGCCCAGCCTCGGCCAAACGATACACCGCAGCCCTACCTACAGCTCAGCAGAGAGGTCCCCGCCGGTCTACATCCTAAGCGCTCAGGGGTCTTGGGCCATCGCCCTGTGCACTCCGGGTCGTTGCGAGCAGGGTGAAGCCAGGCACCAGGAGGGCGCCGGTCCGTCCCGGCCGCAAGGCTGAACTAGACGTCTGACAGAGCTTTCGGCTGATGCTACGATGCAGAACGCCCATACTATGCCCACGTGATGGTTAGTGCTATCAGGCCAGAGGCCTGCTCAGGTCAAATATCCAAATCGTTACTGGACTAGGGCTTGCGGTAACAAGCAGAGACTCACGAAAGATGTGACCCCGTCGCCCCGTCTCGAGGACTTGCTGCAAGGGTTAAGAATGCCCGGCCGCACCTCGTATTCATCACTCGGGCACCATCCAGGTCAACCCGTCTCCACAACACTCGCCACTTAAGCTCACACGGGTACTCCTCAGGGTCGACCCGCCTTTCCAAGTAACAGTGTAAAGTCCAAGTATCCGTGTGTCCATAACATCAGGGGAATCCGAGGTATCACCCTCGTTGGATTCCTACTCGATGTATCCGTCAAGGTGAACTCAGAGGAATCACCCTTGCTGGGTTCACACTTGAGGTGTTGTACGACGGCGTCGTTTCGGAAGTGGAGAAGGAGGAATCACCCTCGATGACCACGACCAAATAGCTACTCTACAGAGTTAACATCTGAAGTGCTACACGAGGTATCACCCTCGGCACTCGATAGTAATGATGCAGTGTCGTTACAACTAAGGGGGGTGATGTGCGGTGCCGGGGCCTGTCTTCAATCCCGTTGATCGGGTCTTTTGATAATCCAGCGGGGCAGTCGGGACAAGTGGGGTCACTGATAGGTCTCTACCCAGCCTATACTAAGCAGTTTAGGATATGCAGGTAATTATCAACAGCAGGTTACAATAAACAGGCTATGCATCAGAATAGGTAAAGCAGTAGTAGCAGCAATTCTAATGCAAGCATGAGAGAGAAAGAATAGGCGATATCGGGATGATCAAAGGGGGGGGGCTTGCCTGGTTGCTCGGCGGCAAGGGCAAGGCCGTCAACGGTGTCGTCGGTCTCCGGAGCTGCGTCGGTACAAGGGACAGCGTCGGAGTCTAACGAGAGAGAAGAGGGGGAGGAAACAGTATAAATACACAGCAAACATGAGCAACACAAAGCAGGCTATGCTAACGTGCAGCGCAGGGTTGCCTAAAGACATGTCTAAGTCATTTAGTTATTTTAGGAATTTGTTTGGATTTATTTTATAAAAGCCAGGCACTATTCATTTATCGAAAACAGGCAAAAAGTTGCATGTTCAGATAGTTAGGGGCATCTGACAGGAATACGAAGGGCGTATTCAGCTTCGTATCGAAATTCTGAGCAATTTTCATATATAAATTATTTTCATCGGAGTTACGGTTTAAAAGATATGATTTTTTAAAGTTTTTATTAATTTCTGAAATTTATTTATTTATCTTAAATCAACATTATCCGAAACAGTGCTTGCTGACGTCAGCATGACATCAGTACTGCGTCAGCAGTCAACTGGTCAGTTGACCAGTCAACCTGACATGGGGGACCCACCTGTCATAGACAGTGGGCTTAAACAGAGTTAAAACTAATCTAAATCTACTTAATTAAACTACTGGGCCCACACGTCAGTGTGTAATTAGGTTAAACTAATTAACTTAATCAATCTAATTAATTAACAAGGTGTGGGCCCCATATGTCAGCGACTGGGCCAGCCCAGTCAGCAGGGTTGACTTGGTCAACCCAGTCAACCGGACCCCATCGAGCCCACAGTCAGCGGCGCAGGGGCCGGCCACGTAGGCGCCAGGTCAGCGGCGCCGGTGGCTCAACGCCGGCGACCAATTTGCACGGCGGCGCGCGGCGGACGTCGCCGGAAATCGCGCTCCGGCCACCAAATCGCGCGCGGAGTAGCTCTAGGGACCCTGGCGCTCGTGCGCATCTAGTGGTGGTGGTTGCAGGTGCAGTGGTGGTCGCTAGGGGCGCCTGCGACGAGCCGTGGCGGCGGCGAGGATCGGGCGTGGACAGGGGCGAGGCTGGAGCGGGCTGGAGGGCGAGCTAGGGGCTCGGCGCGGTGTCGCGCGCGCCCTGGAGCGCGCCAGTGGCTCGCGCGCGGTCGGGAGCGCGCACAGCGCATAGTCGGCGGCCATGGCGGAGCCCTATTTCGCGGGGACGGCGACGGTGCATGCTAGAGCGCAAAAAAGAGAGAAGGGAAGCGTGCGCGTGTGCTCACAGCGTTGACGAGGAGGCCCGGGGACGCCGGAGGAGCTCGAGGTGGCGCGGCTCGACGGCGAGGCCGCGGTGGCCGTAGATGAAGGAGAAGGTCGACGCGGGCGAGGCAGGGGCTCCCAGCTCCGCCAAGCGGCACTGGCTAATGCAGCGATCAGCGGCGGAGCAGACGGACACGGAGAGGTGTCGAGGGGACGACGGTGGCCGCGGCTAGGACGGGGCCATGGCGACGGGCGCGATCGGGATCTGGGGGGAAACAGAGAGAGCGAAGGGAGAGTAAGAGGGAGAGGCCATGGGCGAGAGGGGGCTGCCCCTTATCCACCGCGAGCGAGCGCGGGCGCGCTGTCGAGCTGCGGAGAGGGGGGCCAGGCGGGCGAGCGCGCGCGCGGCGACAGCGGATCGGCAATGAACAGAGAGAGGTAGGGGGCGAGCTAGATGGGCTGGGCCGCACTGTAGCTCACTTGGGCCCAGGCGTTGCGGCCTTTTCTTTTTCTTCTTTCTTTTCTTCTGTTTTCCTTTTAGTTTCTGTTTTGTATTTTCTTTTTAAACCGAATGACTTTTGCAAAATATGATACTTGCCAAAATAAATGTTGTGCAATATTTACCACTGTTAGAAAATGGTTTGGAGCATAAATGATTTCATTTGTATTTTATTTAATTAAAAAAAGATTAAATACTGTTGTTTTGTTGCTGTTTGAGTTAGTCAATTAATTTAGTGAATGTTGGTTATGATTTTAGAATTGTCTCTGGAATATTTACAACCTTATGAACAATTTAGTTCCTGGATTTGAACAACTTTTATTTTTACTTTAAGTTTGAATTTCCATTTGAATTTGAAAAGGGATTTATTACTAATGATGATTAAGCACTGTTGATCATGATGACATGGCAAAATCAAAAGGGTGATTACTGTGGCAAACCACGGGGGTGTTACAAGTCTCCTCCACTAATAAGAATTCTCGTCCCGAGAATTAAGAGGAAGACTGAAAGGAAGCGGGTATTCTTGGAAGTTCTTCCGAAGAAACGTTCGGAAAATTTCGAACGACTGGAGCGTTTTCGATCCCCTCAAGCGGAGAAGCGTTCAACGCATTCAAGGTGTATATTTTAGTCTCAGCATTTTGAGTTGTCTGGGCACGGTAATTCACTAGCCCAGCTAACTAACGGAGTATTCATTTACTCATAAAGAGGGTCATGCATGAATGCAAATTTTTCCAGAGATGAATGAATGTGATGCTGCTGAATTAAATAAAACAGAAGCAGGTACTGAGTTAACGGGAAGGGTACCCATTTCGGTGGTAGGTGGATCCTGGACTTGTTTAATATCAATGTTGTAAGCGTGTCCACGACCAAATGTTTTTCGCTTCTGTGTTGAGCCCGAAGATGAGCCAACATCACGATAGCGCTTCTGCGACTCCTTATGCTTCATTTGAGCAGTCTCAAGCAGAATAGCCTTGTTCACAAGAGTAGTAAAGTCGGTGAAATCTTGAGCAGCGAGTGCAAGCTCGATGTCTGCGTGGAGTCCATTACGGAACTTCTCTTGTCTACGGGCATCCGTGGCGATGTCTTCTTCAGCATAGCGGGACAGGTCAAGGAATTTCCACTGATAAGCTTCGACAGTCTTATTGCCCTGAGTGAGGTTGCGGAACTGGGTTTTCATCTGGTCCATGATTCCTTGAGGAATATATCGGGCACGGAAAGCAGCCTGGAACTCAGGCCAAGTAACGGCTGTTCCAGCAGGCAGTGTACGTTTGTGGTTGTCCCACCATTGAGCAGCGGGACCCTTTAGGAAAAAGGAAGCGAAGGCGACAAAGTTGGAGGGGAGACATTTGCCGACTCCATCTCGTGAGTGATATCGCGAATCCAGTCATCAGCATCCAGTGGCTTCTCAGAGTTGCGGAACTGAGTGGGGTTAAGACGCATAAATTCTGGCAGAGTTATTGAAGGAGGGTTCTGGTTCTGGTTGTTCAGATGCGGGAACTGATTCATAATCCCAGTCATGAACTGGCGGTTGAGCTCGAATTGTTGCATCATAGCTGCCATATAATCTGGCGGTGGTGGGCGTTCAGGGGCACGACCACGACCACCTGGTCTAACCATCCTGCTAAGTATCAACAGGGGTAGTTTAGCAAAAGAAATTTGCAAGTGTTTAGCGACAAGCATAATGTAACTCGAAAACTATTTAAGCAGTGTAACAGATACATAACAGTAGTCAATTAAGACATACATATCCATACACAGAGTCGGTTACATGCGAATAGCATAACGGCGCAAATTCAAAAGCTAGATATGGTAGGCGGCGCGCAGGCATGCGGTAAGGAAGTACACCACGAGACATAGCAAGGGCTACATCAACGTTGGGAAGATCCTCTGAAACGGGGTAGCTGCACGTGCGGACGACGAATGTTCGTCGCGGTAGGATCCTGCGCTCCATGTGCACTCTGATGCAGAATCCGGTCTCGAGCTGAAAGGAGAGGGCCACGTACAGGTGTGTGACCTCCAACAGCAGGCCAATCAATACCAGCATACATCTGAGTCCTGCTCGGGTAAAGGATATACTCTGGATGTATCCCTGCATGAACAACTGGTAGCAACTGTGTCATAGCATCGTAGAGGCGTGCTCGAGTGGCAACCAACTCGACGGCAAGAGCCCGAACAGTGCGATCCAGAGCCTGAGTGCACTGAATCAGAACGTGCGGGTCGTATCGACGACGCTCGTACGAGTCACAGATAGCTGTGTAGTATCTAGTAGCATCTCCAGCAGGGGCATACGGGATGTATTGGAACTCAGAGGCATCCAAGCTATCGATGAACTCTCCTCGGAGACGTGCGACAGCAGAGTAGGCGGCATCATGTACTGCCATCTCAATCGTCACGTCGATACCATGGAAAAGGTGCAGCTCAGTGTCTGAGTCATCGCGCTGATCATAGATACGAACATCAGCATGGTACTGCTCCTGGTTGAACTCGCGGTAATCCTCATAGACCATGTACTCGGTGTACCAGCGGTAGCCCAGCCTGGTCAGGAGGGCGATCAGGACAGCTGGAAAACCAGGGGCACCACGAGCCCATGTGCGAAGCACAAGCTGCGTCGTAGGGCGTGGTGGAAACAAACGATCCATCTGAAACAGAGGAAATTCAGGATTGTCAAATGACAATGAGAAGTATAATACAACTCAAAGGGAAAGGTTAAACAAAACAATGGAAAGGAAAATGATTATCAGACTAATCAGATCAATGGTAAGGAATTAAGCACAGATATCCAGCTCTCCGGGTAGACGAGATTTACGAGATCCTAAGTGTCGGCGTTAGTAAAATTTATTTAACCCGAAAGGAAGAGAGATCAGAGTCCCAGAGTAAAGACGAGGAATAAAAGATCCTAATACCACCCAATTGGCGACGTGGGCCCGTAAGCCACACAGCCACGTTAGTAAATTAGTTTTTCGATGTCTAGACTCAACTTCAGCCGAGGAGTTGGAAAGGGGGGTTCCTACAGGCAGTCGGCTCTGATACCAACTTGTGACGCCCCGGCTCAATCGTGCACTAATCATACACGCAAATGCACACGATCAAGCCTAAGGACTCAGGGGAAGATATCACAACACAACTCTAAAACATAAATAAAGTCATACAAGCTTTATATTACAAGCCAGGGCCTCGAGGGCTCGAATACATAGCTCGATGGCATACAAGCATCAGCGGAAGCATCAGATATCTGAGTACAGATATTAAAAGAGAAACAGAAAGGCCTTTAGAAAGGCGGGGCAAAATAAAACACTACGATCGAAAGGCGCAGGCCTCCTGCCTGGGACCCTCCGAACCTACTCCTGGTCGTCGGCCAGCTCGTAGTAGTATCCATCCTCGGGGTAGTAGTAGCGATCGTCGGCGGGGGCAGCTGTCTCAGGGGCTCCGTCATCTGGTTGCATCAAAAGGGGTATATGGGGAAAAAGAAAGCAAAGCAACCATGAGTACTCATCCGAAGTACTCAGCAAGCAAGGATCTACACTACATATGCAACATTATCAAGGGGAGGCTGTATATGTGGACTGGGCTGCAGAAATGCCAGAATAAAGGGGAAAGCCTAGTCCTACCGAAGACTAGCATCTTCAGCGGTCTTGCAGCATTAGAAGAGTGTAGAATAGTACAGCATAAAGTAGTAGTATCATTAAGTCTCAACCTCACCCAGAGATCCTTTCTCGATTCCCTGCGAGAAAGAATTTCCCAGAGCCATACAGTCATCAACCTCGTCCTGAGATCCCTTCTCGACTCCGTGCGAGAAGCAATCCCAGAGCCATATATCCAGGTATCATCTCACGGTCTAGTTGTGTCGATCGGGATACAACTCCGAGTGTCCTTTACCGTAGGACCGGCTATCGATAGATGTGTTCTTCCCTACAGGGGTGCACCAACTTACCCAACATGCTTGATTAACTCCGGCCGGACACACTTTCCTGGGTCATGCCCGGGCTCGGCCAAACGATACACCGCAGCCCTACCTACAGCTCAGCAGAGAGGTCCCCGCCAGTCTACATCCTAAGCGCTCAGGGGTCTTGGGCCATCGCCCTGTGCACTCCGGGTCGTTGCGAGCAGGGTGAAGCCAGGCACCAGGAGGGCGCCGGTCCGTCCCGGCCGCAAGGCTGAACTAGACGTCTGACAGAGCTTTCAGCTGATGCTACGATGCAGAACACCCATACTATGCCCACGTGATGGTTAGTGCTATCAGGCCAGAGGCCTGCTCGGATCAAATATCCAAATCGTTAGTAGACTAGGGCTTGCGGTAACGAGCAGAGACTCACGAAAGATGTGACCCCGTCGCCCCGTCTCGAGGACTTGCTGCAAGGGTTAAGAATGCCCGGCCGCGCCTCGTATTCATCACTCGGGCACCATCCAGGTCAACCCGTCTCCACAACACTCACCACTTAGGCTCACGCGGGTACTCCTCAGGGTCGACCCACCTTTCCAAGTAACAGTGTAAAGTCCAAGTATCCGTGTGTCCATAACATCAGGGGAATCCGAGGTATCACCCTCGTTGGATTCCTACTCGATGTATCCGTCAAGGTGAACTCGGAGGAATCACCCTTGCTGGGTTCACACTTGAGGTGTTGTACGACGGCGTCGTTTCGGAAGTGGAGAAGGAGGAATCACCCTCGATGACCACGACCAAATAGCTACTCTACAGAGTTAACATCTGAAGTGCTATACGAGGTATCACCCTCGGCACTCGGTACTAACGCCGCAGTGTCGTTACAACTAAGGGGGGTGATGTGCGGTGCCGGGGCCTGTCTTCAATCCCGTTGATCGGGTCTTTTGATAATCCAGCGGGGCAGTCGGGACAAGTGGGGTCACTGATAGGTCTCTATCCAGCCTATACTAAGCAGTTTAGGATATCCAGGTAATTATCAACAGCAGGTTACAATAAACAGGCTATGCATCAGAATAGGTAAAATAGTAGTAGCAGCAATTCTAATGCAAGCATGAGAGAGAAAGAATAGGCGATATCTGGATGATCAAAAGGGGGGGGGCTTGCCTGGTTGATCAGTGGCAAGGGCAAGGTCGTCAACGGTATCGTCGGTCTCCGGAGCTGCGTCGGTACCGGGGACTGCGTCGGAGTCTAACGAGAGAGAAGAGGGGGAGGAAACAGTATAAATACACAGCAAACATGAGCAACACAAAGCAGGCTATGCTAACGTGCAGCGCTGGGTTGCCTAAAGACATGTCTAAGTCATTTAGTTATTTTAGGAATTTGTTTGGATTTATTTTATAAAAGCCAGGCACTATTCATTTATCGAAAACAGGCAAAAATTTGCATGTTCAGATAGTTAGGGGCATCTGACAGGAATACGGAGGGCGTATTCAGCTTCGTATCGAAATTCTGAGCAACTTTCATAAATAAATTATTTTCATCGGAGTTACGGTTTAAAAGATATGATTTTTTAAAGTTTTTATTAATTTCTGGAATTTATTTATTTATCTTAAATCAACATTATCCGAAACAGAGTGCTTGCTGACGTCAGCATGACATCAGTACTGCGTCAGCAGTCAACTGGTCAGTTGACCAGTCAACCTGACATGGGGGACCCACCTGTCATAGACAGTGGGCTTAAACAGAGTTAAAACTAATCTAAATCTACTTAATTAAACTACTGGGCCCACACGTCAGTGTGTAATTAGGTTAAACTAATTAACTTAATCAATCTAATTAATTAACAGGGTGTGGGCCCCATATTTCAGCGACTGGGCCAGCCCAGTCAGCAGGGTTGACTTGGTCAACCCAGTCAACCGGACCCCATCGGGCCCACAGTCAGCGGCGCAGGGGCCGGCCACGTAGGCGCCAGGTCAGCGGCGCCGGCGGCTCAACGCCGGCGACCAATTTGCGCGGCGGCGCGCGGTGGACGTCGCCGGAAATCGCGCTCCGGCCACCATATCGCGCGCGGAGTAGCTCTACGGGACCCTGGCGCTCGTGCGCATCTAGTGGTGGTGGTTGCAGGTGCAGTGGTGGTCGGCAGGGGCGCCAGCGACGAGCCGTGGTGGCGGCGAGGATCGGGCGTGGACAGGGGCGAGGCTGTAGCGGGCTGGAGGGCGAGCTAGGGCCTCGGCGCGGTGTCGCGCGCGCCCTGGAGCGCGCCAGTGGCTCGCGCGCGGTCGAGAGCGCGCACAGCGCGTAGTCGGCGGCCATGGCGGCCGGCGGAGCCCTGTTTCGCGGGGACGGCGACGGTGCATGCTAGAGTGCAGAAGAGAGAGAAGGGAAGCGTGCGCGTGTGCTCACAGCGTTGACGAGGAGGCCCGGGGACGCCGGAGGAGCTCGAGGTGGCACGGCTCGACGGCGAGGCCGCGGTGGCCGTAGATGAAGGAGAAGGTCGACGCGGGCGAGGCAGGGGCTCCCAGCTCCGCCAAGCGGCACTGGCTGATGCAGCGATCAGCGGCGGAGCAGACGGACACGGAGAGGCGTCGAGGGGACGACGGTGGCCGCGGCTAGGACGGGGCCATGGCGACGGGCGCGATCGGGATCTGGGGGGAAACAGAGAGAGAGCGAAGGGAGAGGGAGAGGGAGAGGCCAGGGGCGAGGGGGGGCTGCCCCTTATCCACCGCGAGCGAGCGCGGGCGCGTTGTCGAGCTGCGGAGAGGGGGGGCCAGGCGGGCGAGCGCGCGCGCGGCGACAGCGGCTTGGCGATGAACAGAGAGAGGTAGGGGGCGAGCTAGATGGGCTGGGCCGCACTGTAGCTCACTTGGGCCCAGGCGCTGCGGCCTTTTCTTTTTCTTCTTTCTTTTCTTCTGTTTTCCTTTTAGTTTCTGTTTTGTATTTTCTTTTTAAATCAAATGACTTTTGCAAAATATGATACTTGCCAAAATAAATGTTGTGCAATATTTACCACTGTTAGAAAATGGTTTGGAGCATAAATGATTTCATTTGTATTTTATTTAATTAAAAAAATATTGTTGTTTTGTTGCTGTTTGAGTCAGTCAATTAATTTATTGAATGTTGGTTATGATTTTAGAAATGTCTCTGGAATATTTACAACCTTATGAACAATTTAGTTCCTGGATTTGAATAACTTTTATTTTTACTTTAAGTTTGAATTTGAATTTGAAAAGGAATTTATTACTAATGATGATTAAGCAATGTTGATCATGATGACATAGCATAATCAAAAGGGTGATTACTGTGGCAAACCAGTGGGGATGTTACACCTATCCTACATTCCATGCCACATAAGTAATCAACAGAAGTCAAGACTAGTCAACAAGGCTCAAAGCAGTCAACCATAGTCAAAGCCATCCCTCGTGGAGATCCAAGCAAGCCACCCTGGTCAACAAAAGTCCAAGCAAGGTTTTGTAATCAACAAATCAAAGGAAGAGGAACACATTACTCATGTAAAAGATATTGGAGTACCCATCTTCTGGGAGCCTCGGCGCCCGTTAATTTGCAGAAAACACATTAACGGGCGGCTGCAGCGCCAAATAGGATTCACGTGCCTTGGCTGGGTTGTTGGCTAGGTCTGAGCGTACCTCACCCATGTTCGAGTGAGGTGATTTGGCCCATTCACTGTCTGAGCCTCGTACACCCACAGACTGCATTACTGGTTTGCGACCCACAACATAACAGGTGCTGGTTTGTTGGGTTTTTCTTACAGAATTGTTTTCTCTTTTCCTTTTCGTATATATTTTGAAACATTCTCAAAATATATATATTGATAATTTAATTTAATTATTTAGAAAATTTGCATCAAGTACTAAAAGTTATTCACGGCGGATTTACAAAAATGTATATTAATAATTGTTCATTGCGTATTAAAAAGTGTTCATCATGTATTCGGAAATGTTCACTGAGTATTAAAAAATATCCGTTTTGTATTTCAACAAAAATAGTCGTACATTGAAAAGTTCAATATGTATTAAAAAATGTTCATCGTGTATTTCAGAAAAATATTAGTCATGTATTAAAAAAAGGTATTCATCGTGTATTTAAAATGTTTTGCTCTTCCACATTTTCGTTAAATCCATGAACAGTATGTATGTAGACACATGGATTCATACATCTCGACCGAAAAAGAATTAATAGAAGGAGAATCAGATGATATCTTTCTCGAAACAAACAAAAAGGAAAAGGAAACGAGAACAGAAATCATGATCAACTTGCTTAATCATTTCCAAAATTATTTGTGTAATTGTTCAAAGTGGGAATGCATTTTTTTAAATGGTGTGTATCTTCCTAAAGGTATTTGTGTATGTTTGATAAATGGGTGTATTCTGAAAAAGTGTTCACTACCTCAAAAGTTGTCGGTTGCTTTGAATACCCTTCTATATGAAAAATTGAAAATTGTGTGTATCATCTTCACTTCATTATCCAAGACATATGCTCTTAGCTCATCACATAAATGTAGAGTTTATGTTAGCAAGTGGCGAGGATACATGTGCAACATTTTTCTTGCCGACTCCTCAAGCTCGCCAACAATTCTGGTACTTGTGAAGATGAGTCCATGACTCAAGTACGAAAACGCATTTAATCTGGTCATGGATCTTTAGTGTCAACATTTTAGCGTATGAAAGAGATTACCTTGTGGAAACTGGGTATCAAATCCAGCCCTCATACTTAAAGAAATAAGGGAAAACACTCAAAACAATAGTAGATTAAACAAACAATGATAATCCATAAGAGAAAGAGTTTTTATCATTTATGCCATTGTGTCTCACAACTCGGTTTTGTTATTAGAAGTTACAGCTGCTTAAAAATGCCATCGTTCTGTGAGATGCTTGTTCAAAAATGCCATTATATATCTAAAAAAAGCTATCATTCTGTTAGATGTTTGCTAAAAATACCATTAGACATCATTATTGTCAGGTGAAACCCGTTGACCATGTTATATGAAAAAATACCCCTAGAGCCACATGTAAGTTCTTTCTATCTCATAATGATAAGTGTGGGCCCCACTTGTCAGGAGTAAGCAAGCGAATAATTTTACAGGAAAATAAGAACGTTGTTGGGATCAAGTGGGATCCATACTTTATTGTAGTGAGATAGAGGGAGAGCTGACATGTTGGTCCATAGGTATTTATGTCATTCTAACATGGCAAGCGAGATTTGAGCTGAGAGCAACAGTGTCCAGTGACATTTTTTAGCATGCGCCTAACGAAGCAATGACATTTTTGAGCAGTTGAAATTCCTAGTGGTAAAAGTAAGTATTGAGACACAACTAGTGACATAAATGATAAAAAAGAGAAAACATGGAAGCAATTACATTGTCGAACTTGCATCTGAGTATCTCAACAAAATGGTGGATAATTTCAACGACTTCGACCTCATTGTCATCAACATCAATCGCATGCAAAATGGAGGCTAGCATACCAGTCCATCATGATTAATGTATGTATTACT
The DNA here is from genome assembly GCA_011799875.1 of Thinopyrum elongatum. Lineage (NCBI taxonomy): Eukaryota > Viridiplantae > Streptophyta > Magnoliopsida > Poales > Poaceae > Thinopyrum > Thinopyrum elongatum. The sequence continues at coordinate 261,607,276 of CM022303.1, forward strand.
AGCTAACGAGGGCATCTTGCAAAACCTCACAAGCAGTTAAGTAAACAATGTAATCTCAACGGCATTCGTCATTACTAAGACATACCTTCCGTGCACAACCTTGTAGCCTATCCATTTGAGAAAAGTTGCCGAGATCTGGTCCTCGGGTAGCAATGATCCCATTAAGTTCACGGATCAAATAAGCAGGATGCTGAAAAACAAGTTAATCAGTACAATCCCCCTAGCCAGCAAAGATTATGTGGTTGGCGTGGGCGTGCCAATTTAGGAGGATCAAATGCAAAAGTCTTTGTAGTTCTATGAGCACTGTACACCAACGATACTAGTTTAGTCATCTTTTATAGTAGAAAACAAATACACTAAATGGGCACCAATGATACCAGAAAAAACCAAAACATGTAAAAAAAAAACTCTCGAAAAGGAGGTTATCCCCCGGCCTCTACATCAGAAAGATACATGCGGTCATTTTATTAATAGGCAAACAGTTCAACAAAGTCTCCAAGTCTCAAAAAGCAAAAGGGCTCACAAAGAGCTAAAAATATGAAACCGGGATAGCCACAACCGACGGAATAAAGATAGATGGGAAACTAAACACCTATCCTATTACATGACCGCCATCCAAACCGGTTGAAGATAGCCCGCGCTACCGTCTCCCAACGGATAGACCCAGTAACCATTCGCTCTCTGGCATCCGTCGGAGTGAGTAGCGACCACATACAGATCAATGTAGTGGCCCGGAAAATAATCTGCAAAAAATGAATATGTGTTGTTCTGTTAAAACCAAATCGTTCCTGCAGTTCCATATAGCCCATAATAAAGCACATACTCCTACAAGAATATGTTTCGTTATTTCTGTCTCAACTTCATTTAGCCACGTCCCAAATAACATGCGGATGTTATTTGTGTATTAAAGCATAAAAAGGCTAGAATCATGAATCATGTAGGCTGGGCAGCAAAAGAAATGTTATCTTAAGATGGGGCTGGAACAGATTATATGGACAGTACAATAGTTGCAAACTTATCCTTAAGAATCACTTATCACCATTTTATATCATACTACTAATAAGCATACATTAGCACAAACACGACTTAGTAGCAAGCTCTGCTTTTTTTGAGGGTTTTTTTTTTCAACGTTGCTATAAGGACGACACAATTGCGGCCGATTTACAGCCGACAAGCTGCGGAAACCATCAGATTCGGTTGGGCAACACTTGTTCCCCGTTTGATTACAGGGTCGTGCGCATTTCGGCCGCGAACGTCGTTTGCACAGCAATTTCGTTTTTTTAGCAAGCTCTGCTTTGACACACAAATCCCATCAACTCGCAGGTTCTACACCTGTAATAATATAAGTTGGAAAAATGGAAAGTGCCTTAAAATATGATCACCAGCAGCAACCAGTGTGGTACCAAAAAATTATACCCTAATTAGGTTCTACACCTGTAATAATATAAGCCGGAAACATGGATGATGGATCAGTCTCTGTCAAAAAAAAATCTTATACGACTCGGATCGTATGTTCCCAATGGTTGGACCCTCTTCATTTGCTGACACATGGGAAAACGAATCGCAAAGCATCAACCAGTTATCCCCTTTCGGCAAGCAAATCGCGAATGTCATGTTTCCTTCTTTAGCGCCCCATGCTCCTCCTCCGGCGCTCGCTCCTCGTCGCCGTGACCACAACTTGCATGCTCGCACTGTTGTGGAGGCACCGTAGCCCAGTCCCCGTTGATCTCCCCCACCATTGACGACAACGCTCCTTGGCGCCCTGAGAGCTCGCGCATGGAGCCATCATCGCTCCTTCCATGGCCACCACATCGTCGCCCCCGCTCTCGGCACCGCCTGCTGCTTGATTGCGTCAATGATGGTCTAGCTACTAGAGGTTGGTGTTGTGCCCCGCTCCATAAATCTTCCCACGGGAGGATGAACTGGAGCAAATAAATGTACAAAATCAATATTTGTTAATGGGAACTACTGTAGGAGATAACTTGGTTGATTGCTTTGAGATTCGTTGCATCACGTGTCGGCTGATGGAGAGGGTTCAACCGCCTCTACCATGGACACATGCGACCCGCTTATCCACTGACAAGAAGGTACATGAGATTATTTTAATCAAAGAGAAAACTTACAGGCTAACTTTTAGGGCATCTGCGACGGGTACACCAAATCGCTTATAAATGTTTATATTGGGCGGTTCAGACACCTTTTATCATCCAACGGGGTACACCAAATGTCTGTGGACACGGACAATGTCCAAAATCCCACAAACAGGTATCGAACGTGGAAGTGGTTTGGGGGAGCTTGGACACGCTACGGCCAAATCTTGGACCCAGCCACAAATCTTCTCTCCCCCCTTCTCTCCTTTTTTCATTGGATAAGGGACGAACATTTGATGAATACGGTTGGATGGCCAACTACCGCTCGCCTGTCCGCGGACACGTCCGGACATGTCCGCGGACATTTGGTATGTCTGTTTTGATGTACCACATTGGAGTTGCCCTTAACTTAGAGGTGTCGCCAACATGTTTTAGTTGGAAGGGGACGCTGAGGCGTATAACGTCGATCGTTATAAGCTTAGGTCAACTCCAACACAAATCACCAATTGACTGTAAATGTTTGGGTCAAATGGCCCAGACATCTTTAGTCATTCAACGCGGCTCACTTAAAGTGTTCGGATAGGTTCAGACACTTGAAATCCCGCAAACTTGAACCAACCCGAGGGGAGGTTTAAGGCCCAGATCAATCGCTGGAAAAGTCCCGCTGCGGGCGAGGACAACGCTCCTTCGTTGCACCAATCAAAGAGGACATCCAGTTCCTGGCCTCGACACCGAACTCTTTGGTGATGTCACCGGCCTTGTCACCAACTGTAACAAAAGTTTGGTTGCGCCCATCCTTGTGCCGACATCGACCTTGATGACATCCTTCAGGCCTTCCCTGTTGTCTGGACCTCTTTTCCTTTGTGGTACCTTGGCCTTCCTCTTTTAGTCACAAGGCTAAAGTGCATCTATTTTCAGTACCTTGAGGACAAGATTGCGAGCAAGCTCCCACCTTAGTCGGCTATGCATGTGGCTGCCCCTGTACACATCATCTTGGTCAAAGTGGTCCTCACGGCCATAGCAATCTATCATCTAACACCTCTGGATATCCCAGTTGAAGTTCGGAAGAAAATCGATAGCCTGAGACGTGCCTATCTTTGGGCAGGCTGCGACAAGGTGTCTGGCGGCAAATGTAAGGTTAACTGGAATCTAGTCTGCAAGCCCAAGATTTATGGCGGCCTGGGTGTGCTAAACCTCAAGAAATTTGCGACCGCTCTTTGACTTCGCTGGCTTTGGTTCGAGTAGGCCGACCCCCCTAAGGCTTGGGCCGGAATGGAGACACCTTGTAGCGATACTGATAGATATCTATGCGCGTCGTTCATGACTGTGACCATTGGTGATGGCAAAAAGGCAAAATTCTGGGAATCGTCATGGCTTAATGGTCTCCGACCCAAAGATGTCGCGCCCAAGATCTTTGAGATATCTAAAAGGAAAGTGTGTTTGGTCAGCAAGGCGCTTGATTACAACTTCCAGATAAGGCAGATCAACACTAGTCAGGGCCTCTCTTTGACCCATATCCAGGAGTTTGCCACTCTTTGGTGGATGCTACAAGATGTTACTGTCAGCCTGGATAGGAAGGACATGATCCATTGGAAATTCACTTCTAGTGATGAATATTCGGTGGCCACCGCTTACATGGCGTAGTTTGCGGGACAAGTTCTCAGTCCGACCTCTACCACGATCTGGAAGACTTGGGCTTCGCCGAAGTGCAATTTTTTTTGCTTGGTTGATCATTCAAAATCACGTGTGGACGGCCGTTCGGTTGCAACTGTGGGGATGACCGAATTGCGGCCTATACCCCCTTTTTCAAGCAGGTTCAGGAGTCAGCTGCTCACCTTCTCTTCCAGTGTAGATTCACCGTCCATGTTTGGAATGAAATCATCGCTTGGCTTGTTATTCACGGCCAATCTACGGCGGCTTGGCGTCACGAGATCTCCGTTCATGATTGGTGGCTCAAAACGATCATCTCTGGAGGCCACACCAAGAAGGCGATTATCTTGGTTATGATGCTTGTCTCGTTGAAAATTTGGAAGGAGCGAAACGGGGGAGTGTTCCGCAACACGGCCACCCCGACCACCGTCGTCGTTGCGAAGATCAAAGAGGAGGCCCATCTTTGGATGAGAAGCGCTTCGGTACGACCCCCCCCCCCCCCAAAACGTATAAAGGGCAGGGGGTCATTTCACAACCCGTATGCATACCGCCGGACGTCCGCCCACCCTGCCCGCGTCGATGTACGGGGTGCAGACCCGCCCGCATCGATGTACGGCGCGCCCGCCCGCTGCTGTAGCCCGTCCGGCCCGCCCGCCCGCTGCTGTAGGTCCACGCGTTTGGAAAAAAGTCATACGGGTCGGCCCGACGCCGCCAGCAGTCCGAACCCTAGTGCACGCGACCGTCTACCGCCACCGCTTTCACCGGCGGTATCTTGCCGAGGGGGAGCCCTGACTGCCCCGCCGCCGGCAAGGACGAGTCTTGACGCCCTTTCCGCGGCGAGAAGAACGCAGGTTCGTCTTGCACAAATCGATTCCCCTTCCACAGTTGGCCGTCGCCTCCCCTTGTCTTCGTCGTCATCGCCCTCACGCAATTGGCCGTCGCCTCCCCTTCCACGGTTGTTCATAGATTCGTAGAAATGTAGCCTAAACATTGGTTGCCCCCCAGCCCATTTGCCCGTCCTAGAATTTGTTCCAAGCTCCGACACTGCCCTCACGTAATGATTATATTTGCGATTATGTTACGTGATTTTTGAATTGATGAAAGACTATATTTGCATGTGTACAGATGGATCGGGTTAACGATTACGACGGAGATGATGGCGATAGCGAGGATGGCTCATTGTCATTCAATGAGGACGGACATGCCGCGGAGAACTATATGAGTTTGGATGAGTCGTACAGTGGCAATGTAAGTATTGTACACATTGGAAAAAACATGAAACACAAACAACCGTGGTGACACTGAAATGTAATTCTTTGTCTTTGTATAGCAAGGTGAGGACGATGACAATGAGGATATGGATATAGATGATTCATATGCTGAAAGTGGTAGCCAGGCACATATAAAATTAAGGACAGTACGGAATAACATAACAACCGCATCACCTCTTACATGTCTTTTTCTAAATGTGCATAGATGGATGTGGAAGGGTTCTATGAGCTGAACATATTCGATAATGACATGGACGAAAGCGATGTATATGCATCAAATGATGGGAGCTTGAGCAAAGTAAGTTATGAAAAGTGTTTATATATGAGAGTCACGCATACAACAACTTACTGACATGGAAGGTTCTATATTAATTGTTTTGCAAGGACACGAGGGTGGCCCAAGTGGGAACAATGAGGATGCCGTTGGTGATGAGTGTAATTTTGACATTGGTTATGCTGAATACCAGCAAGAGTCACTGGATAGGCATTGGAAGGTGATGACCATGACGTTCAGGTCAGAAGAGGAGGCATACGATTTCTATAACGAGTTCGCGAAAAATCGTGGATTCAGCATTAGGAGGGACCAGCGGAAATACGCGAAGAGTGTTGACGCACCTATGCGCTTGAGGAGGTTTCTGTGTTCGAGGGCTGGGAAACGACAAGCCAAGTTTTGTACCATGGAAGGGAGGAAGCGCAGGCTGAGATCGGAGAGTCGATGCTATTGCGAAGCCCATTGTACAGTGAAGCTTGATAGAGAGCGCTCAATTTGGTATGTCAGCAGTTTCAGCGATGACCATAGTCATATTCTTGCTAGACCGGACGAAGTTACCTATCTCCGGTCTCATAATCAGATAAAAGAATATCAAAAGCTCGAGATCTTAGCTATGGCAGGTGCTGGGATCAGAAAACATATGATTTTTGACAACTTCGTCAGTAGGTATGGCTCATATACGAAGGCTGGTTTCGGGAGGAGGAAGCTTTATAACATGTGCTATAGAGAAAAAATAAAGTTGCTAGCAAAGGGTGATGCTGACACTGCGATTGGGATCATGATGACCAGAAAGGCGAGGGATCTAGACTTTTTCTTTGAGCACACTGTTGACGCGGAAGGCAGGCTGAAAAACCTGTTCTGGTTTGATTCTCAGTCACGTCAGGATTACCTTGACTTCGGTGATGTAACCATATTCGACAGCACATATAAGATGAATAGGTATGGAATGTCATTCATACCTTTTGTTGGTCTAAACAACCATCGTTGCACCACTGTCTTCGGTTGTGCTTTGGTATCCGATGAGACCGAAGATTCATATGTTTGGGTGCTGCAGACCTTCTTGAGAGCTCACTGTCAGAAGAAGCCCAGGTCTGTAATTACTGATGGAGACGCAGCCATGATAAGGGCCATCAGGAAGGTCCTTGCGGACGTGTGGCATCGACTTTGTTCGTGGCATATCGAGAAGAACATGCAGAAACACCTTCATCACAAGTCCCTTAAGGAGTTCAGGTCTCTTATTTACTATGCTACCACACATGAAGTCTTTGAGCAGAGATGGGCAGCGTACACAAGTAAATGGCTGTCGGAGAAAACTAAAACATGGTTGCGTAGGATGTACAGGAAGAAAAGGCTTTGGGCTGCGTCATATCTGTCCGGTGGGTTCTTCCTTGGTATGCGGAGTAACCAGAGGAGCGAGAGTCTGAACTCGTGCCTTCATATGCATCTGGACTCCGGCACGACCATTGTTGACATGGTTGTACATCACGAGAAATGTATAGTTCGGCTGCGTGAAAACGAGTCATACGACGACTGCAGGTCCACACAGACTCTCCCAGTACCAGTACTCAATGAGTTTACACACATTGAGAAAGCCGCAGCTCGTGACTTCACTGCAGCAAACTTTTACAACTTGCAGCAGGATATGAAGAAGGCAGAGGAGCTTCGTATCGTTGAGAGACTCAGAGGAGCCACCAGTCAGAGATTCATAGTGGCGTGGAAAAATGACAGCGAGCTCAGATTCAAAGTGGACTATACACCTGGTAACTCTGAAGAAACAGTGAAGTGCAGTTGCGAAAGTATGAATCGCAAAGGTCTCCCTTGCAAGCATATTTTATATGTTTTGACCCAGCTGGACTTACGAGACATACCCAAGTGCTTAGTACTCCGAAGATTCACGAAAAATGCTAGGGGTGGACTGCCCGTGAAGCGCACTAGTGATCTTTTTGCCTGGGGTTGGGCAGGTACTGAGCAGAGAAATAAGTACAGTGAGTTGAGTATCCTGTCTGCAGAAGCATCTCATGTCGCCAGTAATAAACCATTCTTATTTGACAAGTTGAAGGCTGCTCTGGAGGATGTAATAGCGAACAAGGACGCTGACGAGAATGATTATGTGAGTCAGAATAGGGTTAGTGTTGATGATGCATTTGAGCCGAATGGAGATCATGTGTTGGTTGGTGATCCATTGAAAGTTTCTACCAAAGGTGCACCCAGGAAGAATAGTAAAGCCCGGGGTAAGGATGGGCCAGACGTCAGTAAGAACGGTAGACCAAAAGCTCTCTACGAGAGAACTGAACGCTTATGCGGTCTATGCAGGACAAAATGTCATTTTAGGAATGATTGTCCTCAAAATCCTAAGTATGTGTTATCGTTTATTTAATTTCGTTCCTGAAAACAATTATACACTTAAGCGTTTACGAACGGTTAACATGTATTAATGTCTTTGTATGCAGGAACATGGCATGACGACGAAAGCACGGACAATGCATGAACTTTAAGGATGGTTCGGAGTGAATTGTTTTGTTTCTGTTCATGTCAGGAATAGCTAGAACTTTATTTCTGTTCTTGTCATAAATTGATACTGGAGTCACAGTGAATTATCTTGTTTCAGTTGATGTCAGATATTGGTACAACTTTATTTATGTTCTTATCATAAGTTGGTACTGGAGACTTATTTTAATATGTGTTTTGGGTGTAATATTGATGGCACTATAGCTTCTGCTATTTACACTGTTATAAGTTGGTTATTGTGTGCTGTTATAAGTTGAAAAAAATAAGTTAAAAAAAGTGCCCTCTCTAAGTTTAAAAAAGTTAAAAAAAATGCCCGCCCAGGCCGCCGGCCGAGCCTTAGTAAGGCCATCACTATCGAGCCAGTTAAGGCGACCGTGACATCGTTTCAGGTCTCTGGACCGGCGGCAACTGGGCCCCACATGGCGGTCGAGTGAGCAAGCGACGGCAGTGTTAACGGGAGTTCGATGCAGTCGGGGCATCCGGGTTTATAAACCGGTTGTCGCCTTCCTCGCTCGGCGAGGTGGGACTAAACACTTAGGCGTCGTGCGCCGCGAGCTGGCGGTCGAGGCGGCCGCCACGGGCCGGCCCACTAGTGATGTGGGCTCGACTGCGCGGCGGGTAATAGGGTCGGGGCGACGCGCGCCGCGCCGGCCCTAATATGTTTTTTTTTATTTTGGGCGACTGTGTATGCATTTTTTTAGGGAAGCGGCTGTGTATGCATTTTTTTTAGGGAAGCGACTTTATGCATCTTAACACATAATATTTGGAACAAAAAGAGTAAATAAAAAAAGTTATTTACGCTGTTATAAGTTGGTTATTGTGTGCTATTATAAGTTGAAAAAAAAGTTAGAAAAAGTGCCCGCTGTAAGCTTAAAAAGGTTAAAAAAAAGTGCCCCCCCCCCCCCCCAGGCCGCTGGCCGAGCCTTAGTAAGGCCGTCACTATCGAGCCAGTTAAGGCGACCGTGACGTCGTTTCAGGTCTCTTGACCGGCGGCAACGGGCCCCACAGGGCGGTCGACCGAGCAAGCGACGGCAGTGTTAACGGGAGTTCGATGCAGTCGGGGCATCCGGGTTTATAAACCGGTCGTCGCCTCCCTCGCTCGCCTCCCTCCTTCCGATGGTTTTTTCTTTTTAATTTTGGGTGACTGAATGCATTTTAATACAGAATATTTTGAACAAAAAGACTCAATAAAAATAAGAATATTTGGAACAAATAATTCACTGTCCATATGATATTGAAAATAAGTACCTTATGCATTTTAATAGTACAAACGTCCGATGCGAATTATTTAAATCCGTACGTAAATGGTAAATAAAAAGTGCGTACACAATCTTCAAGCACACATTTTAAAATATTTAACTAAAATGAAAGCACGCCTAGCACTGCTGCGTGCGATACTTATTTCTTCTTCTTTTCCTTAAGACGAATAACTTTGTTCATCACATCCGTTAGCTTGTTCTTGGATGAGAAAATAATTGAAGATACCATTCGTTCTCTCGAATCATCGATTGATTCTTGAAATAAATACACACGCTTGTAATATGCACAAGTGGATATATTAACAAAGTTGATTTTTGCAAAATAAAATTTACCGACCTGCGAAAAAAACCCTCTGAACTTGTCACCGTCCCAATATTGAAAGCATCGAAGGAGGAAAAGGCCACATGAATTCCTGTTTTTCATAAATAAAAGTGCATTTTTTAGACCATGTTTTTCGGACAACACGTAAGTATATAATGTTTAGACACATGTATCTAGGTACTCACCCATCTTCTTGTTGGGGCATTTTGTATGAACAATAGGCCATGCCGACATGTCAGGGAACGAAATAACTAAACTAGCATTTGCATCTTGGATATCTCCTGATAGTTGTTCTCTCTGTAAAAATAAGCGAAACGACGGACAAAGATTCAGTACAAAACGTAAACAAATGTTAGGCTCAGCAAAACTTACATGATAAGGAAACTTACAAAATCCTCAATGAGTTTCGTAGTACATTCAGAAAGTTGTTCTTTTTCTCCCATCAACGAGTCAAGAACCTGAAACTCTTTCTTACCGGTGTGCATGACAACCGTAATCCAGTGGTTGTTATTCTTGTTAAGAGGGAAATAAGCCTGGATAATAATTGAAACATGTTCATCAACCTTGGTTTATGCAAATGTTTGGCATGTATAACATTTTGCAGCTTGGAAAACTTACCTTTCGTTTCACAAAATATTCGGTCATGCGTCTGTACAAAGGTTCATTCGCACGTGATTTGTAGTCATTTTTGTCGACCGACTTCGCTGGTCTGCCTAGAGTGGGGCGAGTGTGCAGAAGCCAGTGAGCCCTATGTGTTGGCACTAGATAACGATCGTCCAGATCTGTTCCCGAAAGGTACGACGATGTACCCGAAATGTACGACGCATAAGCGTCGATGACCTGAAATAAATGAACAACTATGATAGTGATACCGGTGATAAGTTACTACGAAGCACAAATGCTGGTAGGAAAATTGCATACATCACCAGATAACCATTCATGGTTAAGTATGTGGCAAGCTCTTGCCGCAGTTAGTCCGTCGTCCATACCACTGTTGAAAATTTCATGGTTCTTATGTTTTGGTGACTTCTCGTACGCTCGGACGTACTGCACGGCCGCACGGACCAAATCCTCCACATTATTATCATTCTCAGGGCTTTTTTCATTAAATAGTTCTGCAAACCAACTCACATAAGTCAGCGGCACATTGTCAAAAAACATGTCGGCGGCATATGTATAAGATAGTTAACTTACTCGCTTTGGTGGTACGTCTCGCACGCTTTTTCGGTTTGCTCTGTATATAGGGAGATTTCTGGTATTTTGACTGAGTCCTCCTTCGCTTCCTGAGAGTCTCCTCCTGCTTCTCTTCTATAGTGCTACAATCGTCTGACATGCCCTATAACACTTCTTGCTCGTTTTCCTTCGTTGGAATTCTCGTCGATGATAATATTTCATTTGTCTTTAAAGATGATGCCTCGTTTTTTTCCGACTCTTCCGGTACATGTATAGGATCATCCTTGTCACCCTTACAGCTACTTAAGTGAGGGGAAGTGCAATTATATGGTTTACCTCCAAGGGAATTGAAATCAAAGTTCTCACCGCCCTCTCGGCCATCAGGTGTGTGCATGTCATCGTATGGGAATTCTTTTTCAGGAAACTTGTTTTCAAACCTGCTTTCACTGTTCTCTCCAAACAAATTTTCCTCCTCCCCTTCAATGTTGCCGGGTTTGTATCGCACACCAGTTTGATTCATTTTCTGTATCAATCTCTGCACCATAACAAACTTAGAATGTAAGTAATTTAGCAGTAAGTTCAAAAACTTAGTACACTTCGTGATTACTGAACTATCGAAATGTTACCTGTGCGCATAACTTAGGAAGACGAACAATTTCCTTGCGAATGTCCTTTAGGTCTTTCATGACCCGGTCCATAAAAGGCTTGAGGTTCTCGGGAACCTCCAAGCAACTATCCACTTTCCTCCTCCCCGTAACAGACGACTTTCTGCTAGTAGGTTTCTTATTACTATCGGCATGCTGTTGCGCAACTTTTTTCATTCTATAGTCGTTTGTAATGCAGTCATCGATTTGCACCATGAATTTTTTATGCAATTATAAGTACTTCAGTAATTGAATGCACGATGCAATTTTTTATGCAATTATAAGTACTTCACTAATTGAATGCATGATGAACAAAAAAATGTAGTACCGTCCCATGACCACGACCATTGTCATCGTCGTACTTGTCTCTTCCCTCTGCACGCAATTCTCTCCAGTTTTTCATTAGGGGGCTCAATAGCGATAAAGGGTCATATTTGGGTCCGGTGGTCGGCTGCACCCTCTCCCAGTATAAGTACTGCATACAAAACACACAATTTATGTAAGTAACATGAATTGACGAGTAGTACATAGCATTAAATACCACAGTTAATAATATGAAATGTACCTGTATTAGGGCTAGGTTGCCAGCTGGCCACGGCCTAACACGGGCGTCCTGCAAGACCTTACCGATCTCCGTCAAACACGATCGCAACGTGAATGCGTTCCAGTTTAACTTGCTGATGAGCTTCACATCATGCACCAACGCGTAGTACTTCTTCGGGACGTAAACATCGGACATAGGTGCAATAACAGTCCCAAGCAAAAATATAATCGCCATCCGGAGAAACTCATCGTCCGCAGCTTTATTCCTCATAATTTTTTCGATCAAGTCATCTATCATAATCTTATCGGTTTTTTTATTCACAAACTGAATTGGTATTTTCTTCACTGCTTTTTGACCTTCCGTATTAAGAACACCAAAAACGTCAATACCTTCATTCTTTAATCCAAATATACTTGACACGTCATCGGGACGTAGTGAAATAAGACTGTTACTTCCGGTTGCTTCTTGTATCATAAATTTTTTACTATTCGGATTATAACCTTTTATCATGAAATGCAGCAAAAATTCTCTCATTTTTAACGGCGGTATCAACAGCATTTCTTGCAACGTTGTATCATAAAATCTAAATCGCTGAGAACTTGTAAATCTTTCTGCAAGGCTGACCCACTTCTCTACTGAACATGGGATCACACCGTTGATGTCCATACTGCATGCAAATTTTTGTTGTCACGTTAAGTTGTACAATTAGGCTACATCGACTACAAACAGTAAATAGAGTCTTCCCAAAAAAAACAAAGTACACAGAGTCGTCGTGATGGAAAACAACTCAGCTGGGCGATGCACGGCGGCAAGTGGCTGTGGCTAGCCGCGACGGATCTTGGGGACACGCGCGTCGATGGGACGTGGGTGACCGACGGCGTGTCCTGCAGTGCAGGGTCGTCGAGGGCACGCGCTCAACGTTGGCGGCCGCACGACGGGCGCGTGGCGGCGTCGTGGAGGGGTCGCGATCGACGGTCAACGAGGGGCGCCGCACGACGGGCGAGCGACGACGTAGGATGTAGGGTTGGTTAGGCTCCACACGTTCGATAAAGGCCGGTCAAAAAAAAAACATGCGGTCATCGCGCCGCATGGGTCGGCCCAATACCCAACGCAGTAATGAACATGGTCGTCGCGCCATCGTAGGACGACTTTGCTTAGTCCCACCTCGCGACGGCAACAGGTCGTTGACCACCTTAAATATCTTCATTACGCACCTACGACAAGCATCGGTCTTCATTGAACTATATGTGCAGGATCTGGAGTGGCTCTAGGAATCTTCGCCTGTTCCGAACTAGCGCAAAGGTTCCTAATGACATTTCAGATTCTACACAAAAAGATCATTGATGTTCGATGTCTTTTTATTTATGTTTTTAACTTGCACACAGTTTTGCCGCACAACATTTCAAGATCGGGTCCGCCGGATCGGAGAGTTTGCACATGTTTTCTTTCCGACTCTTTGAAACTTAATTTGCGTGGGACACCGGGATGGGCATGCCCATCTGCTGGCAAAATTTGGTGTTCATATGAGGATGACCTAAATTTGACCTCCTCAGGTGTACGTCTCTCCTTCGCATCTGCCAAACGGGCTCATTTTTTTTCACGGGCTACAATGACCATGGCAAGCATGCACGCCAAAATTCGTCGCGTTTCGACACTGTATAGATTTTCTACGATTTTCCGGGCCGAAAAACCCTAAAATAGTGCCCGGACGTGACGCAACATGTGTTCGGTGTCGGATTTCGTTCATTTTTGGCGTGGGGTACCTGGGTGGGGCCCCACACGCCCTGCCAAAAGTTGGGTAGATTTCATGATTGCGCTCAGGTACATCATGTGGAAGGCGGTGGTTTCGGTATGGGCGGAATGGACCCTCGGGTGTACGTCTCTCCTTCGCATCCGCCAAACGGGCTCATTTTTTTTCACGGGCTACAATGACCATGGCAAGCATGCATGCAAAAATTTGTCACGTTTCGACACTGTATGGATTTTATACGATTTTCCGGGCACAAAAACCCTAAAATAGTGCCCGGACGTGACGCAATGTGCGTTCGATGTCGGATTTCGTTTATTTTTCGCGTGGGGCACTGGGATGGGCATGCCCACCTCCAGGCAAAATTTGGTGTTCATCTGAAGATGACCAAATTTTGACCTATTGCAGCGCAGTCCGTTCGGGTGGACCAAAGGGTCTGTCCAGAAGAACGTTTTTTCCACCATCCTTCAAACAGGCCCAAATTTTGTGTATGACCTTGTATCCATATGAGAATCATGCATGCCAATTTTCGGTGCATTTTGGGACTGTTTGCATTTTCTACGGTTTTTGCCGCCGACAATCCTAAAACATTGTTATTCATCAAAATTATTTCCAACTAACTTTGCCAAAATAATTTATCAAAAAAAGATAATTGGGTGAAATTTTTTATTTAAAAAAAAATTACTACTTATGGCTTTTTTCTTTATTTTAGATTCCCCCCTTCTAATTTCGTTTTATTCCTCTTCCTTTCTTACTCTCTTCTTTTATTTTGTTTTATATCATTTTTATTTTCCTTTCAATTTTTCCGGCAAACTTTCAAATTTTCATTTCTTTTGGCTAACTTTTATTTTAAAAATGATTCAAAAATTCAAAAACATTATCAAAATATTTCATAATAATTTTCATCTAAAATTCATTCAAACATAAGGATATTTCATTAAACCTTACGACAAACGATTCATTTTACATTCAAACGTAACGAAAATTAATTAAACATAACAGGACCTAATCTAAACCTAATCTACTCGTCGTCGGAGTCGGCGAGGTCCACGACCTCGCCCGCACCGCCGTCACCGCCGTCGTCGTCGCTGCTCTTGACGGCGGCGTCCCAGTCGACGCCATCGTCCTCCACCGCAGCCGCCTGCACCGCCGCCATAGCCGGCGCCGTATCCAACGCCGCCTGGACATCAGCGGCCTCTGCTGCCGCCGCCATAGCGGTCGCGGCGTTCAGTGCCGCCTGCAAATCGGCGGCCTCTCTGGCCGCCGCCGCCGCCTCTGCCTGCAACGCCCGTAGGGCGAGGAGGTAGCCGGGGATGTCGCCGTCCTCGCGCAGCGTGACTTGCTCCGGCGGGATCTCGACGGCGGGAGGGGCGGAGGGCCCGGTGAGAGCGGGTACCGGACGGCGGAGGGAGCTTGGGGACGGCGTGGCCGCCGGAGGGCGACGGCGAGGGCAGACGACGAGCCGCCCGTCTCCGACTCCCGTCGGAGCTGGCGACAACCGTCCAGTAGTCCTTCCCCTTCCAAAACCTGTGATGGCCGTCGATGTTCCAACGGCCGCCCTCGTGTCGGCGGAGCTCATCCGGCGTCGCGCTGGGCCCCCTCGTCGGGTAGCCGTCGGTGGTGATGCGGAAGACGTATGGCAGACGGCAGCCCGGTGGCACCATTAGCCCGAGACGGATGGGCTCGTCGGTCTCCGGTGTGCCGAGGCTCGTCAGCCACGAGCCGCCACGGCCGTCAGTGCCGCAGCTGCCGCTGGACGCCATGGCCGCCGCCGAGAGGGAACATCATCGGTGGAGTAAGGAGGGTGTCGGTGGGTGAGGTGTGTGGGGTGGGGGGAGGCAGACGGGGTGGTGGTGTTTTAAGGACGGGCGGGCGGCGGGTAGGTGACCGACACACCTGAGTAACACCGGCCTTAATGGCGCATCGGGGGCGGCGGCGGACGCCTCGGGTGTGACGACCCCGGCTTAATCGTGCACTAACCATACACGCAAATGCACACGATCAAGCCTAAGGACTCACTTGAAGATATCACAACACAACTCTGAAACATAAATAAAGTCATACAAGCTTTATATTACAAGCCAGGGCCTCGAGGGCTCGAATACATAGCTCGATGGCATACAAGCGTCAGAGGAAGCATCAGATATCTGGGTACAGATATAACAGAGTTACAGATAGGCCTTTAAGAAGGCGGGGTAAAATAAAACACTACGATCGAAAGGCGTAGGCCTCCTGCCTAGGATCCTCCGAACCTACTCCTGGTCGTCGGTCGGCTACTCGTAGTAGTACTCGCCGGGAGGGTAGTAGTAGTAGCCTTAGTCGTCGACGGGGGCAGCTATCTCAGGGGCTCCGTCATCTGGCGGCGTCAATTGGATATGGGGAGAAAAAGGAAATAAAGCAAACGTGAGTACTCATCCGAAGTACTCAGCAAGCAAGGATCTACACTACATAGGCAACATTTTCAAGGGGGCTGTATATGTGGACTGGGCTGCAGAAATGCCAGAGTAGAGGGGGAAAGCCTAGTCCTATCGAAGACTAGCATCTTCAATCATCTTCATCGGTCTTGCAGCATTAGAAGAGTGCAGATTAACATAATGTAAAGTAGTAGTAAAGTTATCAACCTCGCCCAGAGACCCTTCCTCGACTCCCTGCGAGAAAGCAACCCCAGAGCAATACTATCGATTTCAGCTCAAGTCACCAGTTCTAGTTGTACCGATCGGGATACAACTCCGAGTGTCCGTTACCGTAGGACAGGCTATCGATAGATGTTTTCTTCCCTGCAGGGGTGCACCAACTTACCCACCACGCTCGATTAAATCCAGCCAGACACACTTTTCTGGGTCATGCCCGGCCTCGGCGAAACGATACGCCGCAACCCGACCAAATACTTAACAGAGAGGTCAGCACGCCGGACTAACCTATGTCCCCAGGGGTCTTGGGCCATCGCCCCGGGAACTCCTGCACGTTGCGTCAGGTGGCCGAGAGCAGACCTAGCAACCCCTTAATACAAGCGCGGTTGCGTAATCAGTCCAACTCGGCGTGCGCCGCTCAGTCGCTGACGTCCATTAAGCTTCGGCTGAAGTATACGACACAGAACGCCCATACTATGCCCACGTGATGGTTAGTGCTATCATGCCAGAGGCCCCTCGGATCAAATATCCAAACCGTTAGTGGATTAGGAGCGCGCGGTAACGAGCAGAGACTCACGAAAGATGTGACCCCGTCGCCCCGTCTCGAGGACTTGCCGCAAGGGCGAGGAATGCCCGGCCACGCCTCGTGTTCAACTCTCGGGCACCATCCAGGTCCACCCGATTCCACATCACTCGCAATTAAGCTCGCGCGGGTACCCCTCAGGGCCGACCCGTCTTTAGTAACATGTTTCAGTGTAAAGTCATAGTAACAATGGTAACCGTGTGTCTAACACCAAGGGGAACCCTGAGGAATCACCCTCGATGGAATTCCCTCTGATGTTACCGTCAAGGTGAACGAAGGAGGAATCACCCTCGAGGTCCACACTTGAGAGGTTGCACGACGACGTCGTTATCGGGGGTGGTGTAGGAGGAATCACCCTCGCTGACCACGCCCGGTTAACTAACCTACAAGGTTATCATCAGAAGTGCTGACGAGGTATCACCCTCGGCACTCGATAGTAACCCAGTAGTGTCGAGCCACTAAGAGGAAGTGACGTGCGGTGCCGGGGCCTGGTCTTCGATCCCGTTGCTTGGGTCTTCAGATAATCCAGCGGGGCAGTCAGGATAAGTGGGGGTCACTGATGGGTCTCTACCCAGCCTATACTAGACAGTTTAGAATAGCAGGTAGGTAACAATAGCAGGTTACAATAAACAGGCTATGCAGCAGATATAGGATAACAGCAGCAGCAGTAACTTCTAATGCAAGCATAAGAGAGAAGAGAGTGGGCGATATCGGAATGCTCAAAAAGGGGGGTGCTTGCCTGGTTGCTCGGCGGCAAGGGCAAGATCGTCAACTGCGTCGTCGGGCTCCTGAGCGGCGTCGGCCTCGGGAGCTACGTCGACGTCGGGGTCTACCGAGAGAGAAGAGGGGGAAGAAACAGGTAAATAGACAGAAAACGATGCAACACAAGCATGCCACGACTAGGATGCAGTGCAGGGTTGCCTAAAGATGCATCTAGGTCATTTTAGCTATTTTAGGATTAGAGTTGGATTTATTAGCCGGTAAGTATGCACTATTCATCTACCGGAAACAGACGAAAAGTTGTGGGTTCTCCTACGTAGAGGGTTCCGACATGGAAACAGACGACACGATCAAATTCGTCTCGTCTTTCTGAGCAACTTTCATATACAAAGTTTTTCGATCAGAGCTACGGTTTAAAATATTAATTTTCAAAGATTAAATCATTTTCTGAATTTTATTTAAATTAACAGAAAAATGAATTATGACATCAGCAGGATGCATTGCTGACGTCAGCAGGTCAACAGGTCGGCTGACCAGGTCAAACCTGACCTGTGGGTCCAGTGAGACCCACATGTCAGCCTCTGTTAGTTTAACAGAGTATTAGACTAATCTAACAGGGTAATTAGAGGTGTGGGCCCAGCCTGTCAGTGAGTGATTAGTTAGACTAATTATTTTTATTAAATAAATCCATTTAATTAGCCTAATTACCAGAGGGGGCCCACATGTCAGCGACTGGGACCGCCCAGTCAGCACAGTTGACCAGGTCAACTGGTCAACTGGGCCAGGGGCCCCACTGGCAGTGACCCTGGGGGTGGCCCCGGGTGTGCCACGTCGGCGTCGGCGCCGAAGACAACTCCGGCGACCATTTGCGCGGCGGCCGATCGCTGGAGTGCATCGGAATCGCGCTAGGCAGCACCATTTAGCGTGCGGCTGGGCTCGTTCGAACGAGTCGAGCGAGCCGCGTCCAGTGGTGGTGGTGGTTTCGCCGGAATCGGTCGGAATCGTCGCCGGCGTCGAGCAAAAGCGGCGCCGGAGTTCGGGCTTCAACGGATCCAATGCTAGGGAGTATGGGAGAGCGCGTGCGCGGGCGCGTTCGGCTCTTGGAGGCAGCAGGAACACGATGCCGTGCTCAGACGAGCACGACAGAGGCCATGGCCACGGCGGTGAAACGAACTGCGGCGGCCAGAGCTCGGCTCGACGGTGAGCTAGCTACGGGGTGCTAGAGGGGCAACGAGGAGCAGCAAGTGGCGGAGAGGCTCACCGTGCGGCACTCACGTAGGCCCTCGAAAGATTAGTAGCTGCACAGGCGTCGTCGGAGACGAAAGGGATCGACGGCATCCCGAGGAAGAAGACGACGCGTCCGGGCGATGCCGTGCTCATCAGCTCCCTCCAGTTGCTCCAGAGAACGTGGCCGACCACGGCGCTCCTCCCAGGCACATACAGGCAACGCGGGGAGGCCGCTGGCCACGGCGGTGATGTAGCGCGGCGACGGCGGCGCTCAGGAATGGATCTGAGGGGAAGAGGAGGGCGAAGCGAGCGAGGGAGAGAGGGGGAGAGTGATGGAGGAGGCCAGGGGAAGCACACCGACTCGTCCTTATCGTCCTCCCTGTCGGTGGCGTCGGCGTGTCGTTGCCTCGCCGGCGCGCGCGCGCTCGGCCAGGGAGCGGCCGACACGACAAAGGAGAGAGAGGGGAATGGGCCAGGTGGGCCGTTCTCGGGGCACTGTGCACTTAGGCCCAGTGCACAGTGCCTCGCGTTATTTTTCTTATTTCTGCTTTCTATTTTCTTTTAACAGAGTTGGTTTTGAAATATTTTGAGTATTCAAATGGATTAGCAAAAATGTGAAACTTGCTCACATAAATATCTTGCAATATCCAGCACTGCCACAAAAAGTTTGGGCATTTTTGGATTCCATTTGAAATTATTCATAGATGAATAGGGCATTTAAATACTGTTTTGGCTCTGTTTTAAATGCTTAGACCCTTCTGTAGTTAATGGTGATGTTGTGTTCCTTAACAGCAAATAGTTTTGGATTATTTGCTAAAAGGTGAACATTTTTCCAACAGGATTTGAGCAACTTTAATTTGCACTTTTGAATTTGAGTTGATTTCCAGAATAGAATTTGAATTGTTTTGAGTAACCACTATGTTTAGGCACTGCAAATGAAGTGACTTGGCATTATTAGCAGATGATCATAGTGACTATTACACAGGGGTGTTACAAATTCTCCTTCTCTAAAAGAAATTCTCGTCCCGAGAATTTAGGAGGTAGAAGGAAAGAGGTCGGGGTATTCTTCCCGAAGATGATCCTCGCGTTCCCAAGAGGCTTCATCTTCAGTGTGATTCGACCACTACACTTTCAGGAACTTGGTCATCTTCTGACGAGTTCGACGTTCAGCTTCATCGAGAATGCGGATGGGATGCTCCTTATAAGAAAGATCATCTTGCAACTCGAGCATCTCGTGATCCACTGCGCGGTGTGGAGATTCCTTGAAGCATTTACGAAGTTGTAACACATGAAAGACGTCGTGGATATGAGAGAATTGCAGAAGCAATTCCAATTTATATGCCACCTGTCCACGTCTAGCCACGATGCGGAAAGGACCAATATAGCAAGGAGCTAGCTTACCCTTGATTCTGAATCGATGAGTGCCCTTCATAGGAGTGACACGAAGATAAGCTTGATCACCTGGTTGATAGGTCAAGCCCCATCGTTTGCAATCATAATTGCTCTTCTGGCGGTCCTGAGCCGCCTTGAGATTTTCTCGGACAATTCTGACTTGTTCTTCGGCGTGCTGAATAATGTCCGGTCCCACGAGAGGTCGTTCCCCAATTTCTGACCAATTCAGAGGGGTTCGACACTTACGTCCATAGAGTACTTCGAAGGGGGCCATTTTCAAGCTGGCTTGGTAGCTGTTGTTATAAGAGAACTCGGCATACGGGAGAGATTCTTCCCACTTCTTGCCGAAAGAAATAACACAAGCCCGAAGCATGTCTTCAAGTACTTGATTAACTCGCTCGACTTGGCCTTGGGATTGAGGATGGTATGCTGAACTCCAGGTAATGTGAGTTCCCATAGCTTCTTGGAAACTTTCCCAGAACTTGGACGTGAAAAGACCACTACAGTCCGAACTGATCTCCTTCGGAATACCGTGGAGTGAAACGATTTTGGAGATATACAGCTCCGCTAGCTGGCTAGCAGTGATAGTCTCCTTGACAGGCAGAAAATGTGCAACTTTGGAAAGTTGGTCGACGACGACAAGAATAGCATCGTGACCTTTCTGAGACTTGGGAAGGCCAGTATTGAAATCCATTTGCACTTTATCCCACTTCCACAAAGGAATAGGGAGTGGTTGAAGAATTCCAGCAGGCTTTTGATGTTCTGCTTTCACGCGACGGCAAACATCACATTCAGCAACATATCGAGCAATGTCCTGCTTCATTCTGGACCACCAGTACCTCTGTCGAAGATCGCGATACATCTTGGTGCTACCCGGATGGATAGACAGTGGTGTATCATGAGCCTCCTTCATGACCTTGTCAGTCATAAGTTCGAAGCGAGGTACCACAATGCGGTCTCTGAAATATAAGGTTCCATCTTCAGCAATCGAGAAATCCCTGTACTTATCAAGGTGAAGTTCTTTCTTCATTAGATCTACTTCGGCATCTTTGGCTTGCGCAATCTTGACAGCTTTCTCAAGATCTGGCTGTATCACAAGGTTATTAAGAGAACCCTGCGGAACGATACAGAGGTTCAACTTGCGAAGTTCTTCATAAAGATGGGGTTGAGCTTGCTTAACCATGAGGTTGTTGCAATAGGACTTGTGGCTCAAGGCATCAGCCATTACATTAGCTTTGCTAGGAGTATAATAAATACCACAGTCATAGTCCGTAATTGTTTCCAACCATCGCTGTTGACGAAGATTAAGATCCGGTTGGGTGAACAAGTACTTCAGACTCTGATGATCGGTATAAATCTCACACCAGTTTCTAAGAAGGTAATGTCGCCACTGCTTCAAAGCATAGATCACAGTAGCGAGTTCGAGATCATGCACTGGATAGTTTTCTTCATGCGGACGCAATTGTCGCGAGGCATATGCAATCACTTTACGCTCTTGCATTAGGACACAGCCTAATCCTTGACGAGAGGCATCACAATATATCACAAAGTCCTTGCGAGAATCGGGAGGAGCAAGCACTGGAGCAGAAGTAAGCTTGTCCTTGAGGGTCTGGAAACTCTCCTGACATTTGTCTGTCCACTCAAACTTAACGCCTTTGTGGAGCAGATTAGTCAGGGGCTTGGCAATCTTGGAAAAGTTCTCGACTAATCGACGGCAATAACTTGCAAGGCCGAGAAAACTTCTCACTTGCTTGACATTCTTCGGAGGAGTCCAGTCAAGAATAGCCTGAACTCGTTCTGGGTTAACGGCAATGCCATCCTTGGAAATCACATGGCCGAGATATGTCACTTCAGATAACCAGAACTCGCATTTTGAATACTTGGCATACAGTTGATGTTCACGCAGCCTTTCCAGAACAAGCCGAAGATGTTCGGCATGTTCTTCTTCATTCTTTGAATAAACCAGAATATCATCCAGATAAACCACGACGAACTTGTCTAGGTAATCCATGAATATATAATTCATCAGGCGGGAGAACATAGCTGGAGCATTCGTTAGGCCAAATGACATGACGGTGTACTCGTAGGAACCATAACGAGTAACGAAGGCGGTCTTCGGAATATCCTCTTCACAGACACGGATCTGGTGATAACCCAACCTCAAGTCGAGTTTAGAGAATACCGAAGATCCAGCAAGTTGATCATATAAGTCATTGATCCGGGGAAGCGGATATTTATTCTGAATGGTTGCCTGGTTGATAGGACGGTAATCTTGGACCAACATATTCGTACCATCTTTCTTCTTGACAAAGAGAGACGGTGCTCCCAAGGCAGAGGAACTGGGACGGATGAAGCCCTTCTTAAGTGATTTATCGATTTCCTCCTTAAGCTCAAGAAGGTGGTGCGGAGGCATCTTGTAAGGACACTTCGCAATAGGAGTAGTGCCAGGCTTCAAGTCAATAACAAACTCGACAGCTCTAGCAGGGGGTATTCCTGGAAGTTCTTCTGGGAAAACATCCTGGAATTCGCAGACAACTGGAACGTTTTTGATCCCCTCAAGCGGAGAAGCGTTCAACGCATTCAAGGCATAAATCTGAGCCTCGGCGTCCTGAGTGAGGTGAGCATGATAATTCACTATCTCATCTGATAGGTGCAGGAGGTGTACAACCTTAGTGGCACAATTGATTGAGGCATAGTGAGCCTTCAACCAATCCATTCCCAAGATAAGATCAATCGAGGAAGACTTGAGTATAATGGGAGAAGCGCGGAACTTTAACCCTTCAATATCAATGATGACATCGGGGCTGAACACGAAGGCTCGGCACTGGCCCGCGGGAGTGTTCACAGCTAATGAATGGTGTAGCGCTTCACTTCTAACGTCATGCATGAGTGCAAAATGTTCTGACATGAATGAATGCGATGCTCCTGAATCAAATAAAATAGTTGCAGGTACTGAATTAACAAGAAGTGTACCCATCACGGTTTCAGGTTGATCTTGAGCTTCAGCCATGTTGACATGGTAGTTCTGTCCACGACCATAGGAAGGTCTGGCATTGTTGTTACGCTGCTGAGGAATTCCACGGCCATTACCACGGCCAGCAGGAGGAAGTGCTAACTGATTCTGATTCTGAGTACAATCTCTGGCACGGTGACCTGGCTGGCCACACTTGAAGCAGAGTCCACTGTCTGGACGTGGTGCAGGAGCTCGAGGTGGTGGAGCTCGAAGTGGCTGCCTCGGTGGTGGAGGAGGCAGGCGAGGTGCAGCATAAGCAGGCCTGTACACTGGAGCTGTTGGACGGTACATGCTTTGTGGAATCCAGATACGGCGCTTCTGGGAAGACGAGCCTGAAGATGAGCCCGCTTCACGAGTGCGTCTGGCCGCTTCCTTGTGCTTCTTCAGACCAGTCTCGACCATGATAGCCTTGTTCACCAAGGTGGCGAAGTCAGGAAAGTCTTGGATGAGCAGGGCTAGCTGAATGTCATGATGTAGCCCTTCACGGAACTTCTCCTGTCTACGAGCATCAATGGGGATGTCTTCTTCAGCATAGCGAGACAAGTCAAGGAACTCTCGCTGATAGACTTCTACAGTCTTGTTGCCTTGAACAAGGTTGCGGAACTCAGCCTTCTTGCGTGCTATAACTGCTTGAGGAATATAGCGGGCGCGAAAAGCAGTCTTGAACTCCACCCAGGTAACGACAGTCCCAGGAGGTAGGGTCTGTCTGTGGGTGGCCCACCATTATGCGGCGGGTCCCTTCAGGAAGTAGGTCGCAAAGGTGACATAGTTGAGAGGAAGGACATCAACTGACTCCATCTCATAGAAGATGTCACGCAACCAGTCATCGGCGTCCAGCGGATTAACTGCGTTGCGAAATGTCACTGGGTTGAGGCGGACAAACTCTGGCAGCGTTATTGAAGCTGGCTGCTGGTTGGCATTGGGTCGGGGGAACTGATCGATCACCCCTTGCATGAACTGATGGTTCAATTCAAACTGTTGCATCATCGCAGCCATATAATCAGGCGGTGGCGGCGGTGGTGGATTGTTATCACCCATCCTGCTAAATTCAACAGGGGTAGTTTAGCAGAAGCCAATGCGAGTGTTTAGCAACATGCATGATGTAATGCGATGGAATTTAAGTAGTACAACAGATGCTTATTAGTAGTCATTAAGTCATACAGATCCATACAGAATCGGTTACAATCGGGCAGAATAACCACGCAAATCCAAAAGCTAGACATGCTAGGCGGCACGCAGGCACGCGGTAAGGAAGTACACAACGAGACGTAGCAAAGGCTACATCAACGTCGGAGAAAACCACTGAAACAGGGTAGCTGCAAGTGCGGACGACGGATGTTCGTCGCAGAAGGATCCTGCGCTCCATGTGCACTCTGATGCAGAACCCGGTCTCGAGCTGAAAGAAGAAGTCCACGTGCAGGTGTGTGACCTCCCACAGCAGGCCAATCAATCCCTGGTGGCATCTCGGTCCTGCGCGGGTAAAGGATCTGCTCCAGATGTATCCCTGCACGAACAGCTGGTAGCAACTGCGTCATAGCCTCATAGAGTCGTACTCGAGTGGCAAACAACTCGACGGCCAGAGCCCGAACAGTGCGATCCAGAGCCTGAGTACATTGAATCAGAACTCGCGGATCGTAGCGACGAGGCTCGTACGGGGCACAGGTAGCTGTGTAGTATCCAGTAGCATCTCCAGCCGGGGCATACGGAATGTATCGGAACTCAGAGTCATCCAAGCTAGCACTGTGCTCTCCTCGGAGACGTGCGACAGCAGAGTAGGCGGCGTCATGGACTACCATCTCAATCGTAACGCCGATACCGTGGAAAAGGTACAGCTCGGTGTCTGAGTCATCCTGATGATCATAGATGCGAACATCAGCATAGTACTGCTCCTGGTTGAACTCGCGGTAAACCTCGTAGACCATGTACTCAGGGTACCAGCGGTAGCCCAGTCTGGTCAAGAGAGCGATCAGAACAGCTAGAAACCCAGGGGCATCACGAGCCCAAGTGCGAAGCACAAGCTGCATCGTAGGGCACGGTGGAAACAGACGATCCATCTGAAACAGAGGAAATTCAGAGTTGTCATACGACAATGAGAAGTATAACAGATCTTGAAGGGAAAGGTTAAACAAAACAATGGAGAAAATGATTATCAGACTAATCAGATCAATGATAGGGAAATCGCACAGATATCCAGCTCTCCGGGTGGACGGAATTTACGAGATCCTAAGTGTCGGTGTTAGTAAATTTATTAAACCCGAATAGAAGAGAGATCAGAGTCCCAGAGTAAAGATTGAGGAGTAAAAGATCCTAATACCACCCAGTTGGCGACGTGGGCCCGTAAGCCACACAGCCAAGTTAGTAAAACAGTTTTTGGACCAATAGACTCAACTTCAGCCAAGGAATTGGATAGGGGGATTCCTACAGGCAGTCGGCTCTGATACCAACCTGTGACGACCCCGGCTTAATCGTGCACTAACCATACACGCAAATGCACACGATCAAGCCTAAAGACTCACTTGAAGATATCACAACACAACTCTGAAACATAAATAAAGTCATACAAGCTTTATATTACAAGCCAGGGCCTCGAGGGCTCGAATACATAGCTCGATGGCATACAAGCGTCAGCGGAAGCATCAGATATCTGGGTACAGATATAACAGAGTTACAGATAGGCCTTTAAGAAGGCGGGGTAAAATAAAACACTACGATCGAAAGGCGTAGGCCTCCTGCCTAGGATCCTCCGAACCTACTCCTGGTCGTCGGTCGGCTCCTCGTAGTAGTACTCGCCGGGAGGGTAGTAGTAGTAGCCTTAGTCGTCGACGGGGGCAGCTATCTCAGGGGCTCCGTCATCTGGCGGCGTCAATTGGATATGGGGAGAAAAAGAAAATAAAGCAAACGTGAGTACTCATCCGAAGTACTCAGCAAGCAAGGATCTACACTACACATGCAACATTTTCAAGGGGGCTGTATATGTGGACTGGGCTGCAGAAATGCCAGAGTAGAGGGGGAAAGCCTAGTCCTATCAAAGACTAGCATCTTCAATCATCTTCATCGGTCTTGCAGCATTAGGAGAGTGCAGATTAACATAATGTAAAGTAGTAGTAAAGTTATCAACCTCGCCCAGAGACCCTTCCTCGACTCCCTGCGAGAAAGCAATCCCAGAGCCATACTATCCATTTCAGCTCAAGTCACCAGTTCTAGTTGTACCGATCGGGATACAACTCCGAGTGTCCGTTACCGTAGGACAGGCTATCGATAGATGTTTTCTTCCCTGCAGGGGTGCACCAACTTACCCACCACGCTCGATTAACTCCGGCCGGACACACTTTTCTGGGTCATGCACGGCCTCGGCCAAACGATACGCCGCAACCCGACCAAATACTTAACAGAGAGGTCAGCACGCCGGACTAACCTATGCCCCCAGGGGTCTTGGGCCATCACCCCGGGAACTCCTGCACGTTGCATCAGATGGCCGAGAGCAGACCTAGCAACCCCTTAATACAAGCGTGGTTGCGTAACCAGTCCAACTCGGCGCACGTCGCTCAGTCGCTGACGTCCATTAAGCTTCGACTGAAGTATACGACACAGAACGCCCATACTATGCCCACGTGATGGTTAGTGCTATCAGGCCAGAGGCCCCTCGGATCAAATATCCAAACCGTTAGTGGATTAGGAGCGCGCAGTAACGAGCAGAGACTCATGAAAGATGTGACCCCGTCGCCCCGTCTCGAGGACTTGCGGCAAGGGCGAGGAATGCCCGGCCACGCCTTGTGTTCAACTCTCGGGCACCATCCAGGTCCACCCGATTCCACATCACTCGCAATTAAGCTCGCGCGGGTACCCCTCAGGGCCGACCCGTCTTTAGTAACATGTTTCAGTGTAAAGTCATAGTAACAATGGTAACCGTGTGTCTAACACCAAGGGGAACCCTGAGGAATCACCCTCGATGGAATTCCCTCTGATGTTACCGTCAAGGTGAACGAAGGAGGAAGCACCCTCGAGGTCCACACTTGAGAGGTTGCAAGACGACGTCGTTATCGGGGGTGGTGTAGGAGGAATCACCCTCGCTGACCACGCTCGATTAACTAACCTACAAGGTTATCATCAAAAGTGCTGACGAGGTATCACCCTCGGCACTCGATAGTAACCCAGTAGTATCGAGCCACTAAGAGGAAGTGACGTGCGGTGCCGGGGCCTGGTCTTCGATCCCGTTGCTCGGGTCTTCAGATAATCCAGCGGGGCAGTCGGGATAAGTGGGGGTCACTGATGGGTCTCTACCCAGCCTATACTAGACAGTTCAGGATAGCAGGTAGGTAACAATAGCAGGTTACAATAAACAAGCTATGCAGCAGATATAGGATAACAGCAGCAGCAGTAACTTCTAATGCAAGCATAAGAGAGAAGAGAGTGGGCGATATCGGAATGCTCAAAAAGGGGGGTGCTTGCCTGGTTGCTCGGCGGCAAGGGCAAGATCGTCAACTGCGTCGTTGGGCTCCTGAGCGGCGTCGGCCTCGGGAGCTACATCGACGTCGGGGTCTACCGAGAGAGAAGAGGGGGAAGAAACAAGTAAATAGACAGCAAACGATGCAACACAAGCATGCCACGACTAGGATGCAGTGCAGGGTTGTCTAAAGATGCATCTAGGTCATTTTAGCTATTTTAGGATTAGAGTTGGATTTATTAGCCGGTAAGTATGCACTATTCATCTACCGGAAACGGACGAAAAGTTGCGGGTTCTCCTATGTAGAGGGTTCCGACATGGAAACAGACGACACGATCAGATTCGTCTCGTTGTTCTGAGCAACTTTCATGTACAAAGTTTTTCGATCGGAGCTACGGTTTAAAAGTTATTAATTTTCAAAGATTTAATCATTTTCTGGATTTTATTTAAATTAACAAAAAAATGAATTATGACATCAGCATGATGCATTGCTGACATCAGCAGGTCAACAGGTCGGCTGACCAGGTCAAACCTGACCTGTGGGTCCAGTGGGACCCACATGTCAGCCTCTGTTAGTTTAACAGAGTATTAGACTAATCTAACAGGGTAATTAGAGGTGTGGGCCCAGCCTGTCAGTGAGTGATTAGTTAGACTAATTATTTTTATTAAATAAATCCATTTAATTAGCCTAATTACCAGAGGGGGCCCACATGTCAGCGACTAGGACCGCCCAGTCAGCACAGTTGACCAGGTCAACTGGTCAACTGGGGCCAGGGGCCCCACTGGCAGTGGCCCCGGGTGTGCCACGTCGGCGTCGGCGCCGGAGACAACTCCGGCGACCATTTGCGCGGTGGCCGATTGCCGGAGTGCGTCGGAATCGCACTAGGCAGCACCGTTTAGCGTGCGGCTGGGCTCGTTCGAACGAGTCGAGCGAGCCGCGTCCAGTGGTGGTGGTGGTTTTGCCGGAATCGGTCGGAATCGTCGCCGGCGTCGAGCAAAAGCGGCGCCGGAGTTCGGGCTTCAACGGATCCAGTGCTAGGGAGTACGGGAGAGCGCGTGCGCGGGCGCGTTCGGCTCCTGGAGGCAGCAGGAACACGATGCCGTGCTCAGACGAGCACGACAGAGGCCACGGCCACGGCGGCGAAGCGAACTGCGGCGGCCAGAGCTCGGCTCGACGGTGAGCTAGCTACGGGATGCTAGAGGGGCAACGAGGAGCAGCAAGTGGCGGAGAGGCTCACCGTGCGGCACTCACGTAGGCCCTCGAAAGATTAGTAGCTGCAGAGACGTCGCCGGAGACGAAAGGGATCGACGGCGTCCCGAGGAAGAAGACGACGCTTCCGGGCGATGCCGTGCTCCTCAGCTCCCTCCAGTTGCTCCAGAGAACGTGGCCGACCACGACGCTCCTCCCAGGCACATACAGGCGACGCGGGGAGGCCGCTGGCCACGGCGGTGATGTAGCGCGGCGACGGCGGCGCTCAGGAATGGATCTGAGGGGAAGAGGAGGGGCGAAGCGAGCGAGGGAGAGTGATGGAGGAGGCCAGGGGAAGCGCACCGGCTCGTCCTTATCCTCCTCCCTGTCGGTGGCGTCGGTGGGCGTCGGCGTGTCGTCGCCTCGCCGGCGCGCGCGCGCTCGGCCAGGGAGCGGCTGACACGACGAAGGAGAGAGAGGGGAATGGGCCAGTTGGGCCGTTCTCGGGGCACTGTGCACTTGGCCTAAGTGCACAGTGCCTCGCGCTATTTTTCTTATTTCTGCTTTCTATTTTCTTTTAACAGAGTTGGTTTTGAAATATTTTGAGTATTCAAATGGATTAGCAAAAATGTGAAACTTGCTCACATAAATATCTTTCAATATCCAGCACTGCCACAAAAAGTTTGGGCATTTTTGGATTCCATTTGAAATTATTCATAAATGAACAGGGCATTTAAATACTATTTTGGCTTTGTTTTAAATGCTTAAACCCTTCTGTACTTAATGGTGATGTTGTGTTCCTTAACAGCAAATAGTTTTGGATTATTTGCTAAAAGGTGAACATTTTTTCAACAGGATTTGAGCAACTTTAATTTGCACTTTTGAATTTGAGTTGATTTACAGAATAGAATTTGAATTATTTTGAGTAACCACTATGTTTAGGCACTGCAAATGAAGTGACTTGACATTATTAGCAGATGATCACAGTGACTATTACACAGGGGTGTTACATCGGGAACCGTCGCCTTGACCGACGCCACGCGGGTCGCACGATGCGTCGTGTCTTTTTTTTCGCTTTGACCTCCCGGTGACCGTCTGGACGTCGTCGTACGTAGACGCGCCGACGCGTGTACGGGCCCATCGTCGTACAGGACCCGACACGGGTACAGCCCCGTCGCGCGGGCGGCGGCTATTTTGTGATGAGACGATCCTACTCTTTTTAATGAAGGGGTACAGAGCGATCTCAGCCGTTGATGTATTTAAGGGGTTGTGCCGAAGAAGAAGTGTCTTTGGATGCTGGCTGGAGCCAGTCATCTGAGTACTCTTATGTCGCCAGAGTAGTATTTTTCCTTTGTTTTTGCCGTTTTGAGGCTTATATCTAAATCTTCTTCTTAATTAATGAAATGGCAAGTCCTTTGTCTTGTTTATATAAAAAAAATGGACAACCCTCATGGCGCCAGGTCGCCGGTTGCCGGCGAGAAGGACGACACGGCAGAGCTCTTTTGCAGTTTGGCAGCTTCTGCCCGTGGTGTTCCACCATGCAGATCACCACCGAGCGTATCTGGCTTTATTGTCTGGCTATTCCGTGTGTTTCGAGGGTAGTTAATTAAGCTCGAAGCATGTATGTAAAGGTTATATTAGAGAGGCGCACGCAGTTCATCCACATCTATAATTTCAAGATCTTTTTGCACTTTTGAATTGGCTAAAGCGGCCCTCTCTGAAATGAATTGCAGAAAAGGAAGTACTGACCGATCCAAATAACAACAATGACCAGTTTAATTTTTTTAGCAGTACAATACATTGTCACCAAAATGACAAGTGGACAAGGATGTTGCTACAGTGATGCATGCCAGGTGCCGTTGGATCCATGCAGAATAATATTACGAAATACTAATAATAAGCCCGAAAAAATTCCAACACAGCTTTCATAGCTCAGTTGGTTAGAGCACCCGTTTAGTAAGCGGGAGGTCTTGAGTTCAACTCTCAATGTCTTCTATACTAGTCAATGTGTAGTGCAATGCACTTTAATTTGGAAGTATATTAAGTGCATGTTGAGCGCTCGACATTGAAGCAGTCTAGGTCGTTGGATTGACATGATTTAATGGCCGAGATTAATTGGATCTGTCCCTTTGGGTCTTTTTATATTGATATAGATGAAATCATAAGTTTTTTCTTTTGCGTTTTCTACTTGCATAACTTTTTTTATATGCTTTTCTTTAGACGCGTCATTTGCTGGTTATAATGTTTGATAAAGGGAGCCGTGTGGTGCTCTCTCTACTCTTGCCGATGTCAAAATGAGAATGAGGCTAAGTTTTGATACACTCCCTCCGTTCCATATTAATCGTCCCCGAAACTGAGACAGACATATCTAGATATATTCATTTTAGTGAATAAAAGTTATCCATATGTGCATGTACCTCTCTGCTTCCGACGTACTCCTATTTGTTTGCACCACGTCTCTAGTCAAAACATGACTCGGATTTTTATCATTTGTGAACCGGAAAGAACCATAGTTTAAAAAAACGAACCGGAAATCGAACCGAAAAGGTTGTCGGTTCAGGTTTTTACCGGTCGGACCGCCGGTTCACTGGTTCGATTGTCGGTTTTTTAAGCAATAAAATAATATATGTTGAGTAATATATATGCTAATATAGTGTGAAACATGGTCAAATAAAATTATCTCCATGTAGTGGACAACAAAGTATCACAACTGAGTTGTTTATTGGGCCATGGGCAGACCCCGCGTACTGCTCACACGACCTGGGATCGAATTCCACTTCTCCCGATTTCTACTAAAACATTTTCCCGGTTTAATGGCCCAGTTTTTTTTTTGCCGGTTCTCCATAAACCGGCCGATTCGACCGGTTTTTTCCGGTCTGATTGCAGAACGGTCTTATTAGCTTAAAACCGTTGAGCCTCCCGGTTCCGGGTTTTTTCGGTTCGACCGCCGATCCGGTCCGGTTTTTAAAACTATGGAAAGAACCTGCCCAGTTGACTGCCGCCATGAAGACTGTCTCCTCTGATTGCTCTCTGCCTCTCGATGAAAATGGAGGTTGTAAAAAATAGTTCTGGGTGGTCATTATTATCAACTGGGAAATAGCCATCGATTGTTGCAAGTTCAACTAGGATGAGATGTCTCATAGTGCCCTATGTTTTCCACTTCAAATCTTTTCTTCTTAGCTTGCTTGCTTGCTTGCTAGTGTTACCACAAACTGTGCAGCAGCAGATCATCAATTCCTAACAGCCATTACAAGTTTCTAGCATGCCACCTAGCTTATGGTCTAAATTTCTAGTTACACAAAGAGTTACCAGAAACAACTTTGCAGCTATTGCTCTTGCTCTTCCTCACCCTCACCATCTCCCTCACCCGCTTCCTCTTCCTCGCCCTCTTCTGCCGCCCACCAAGCAAGAAGGCCAAGACCATCCCCTTTAATACTTCCCTGTAAAAGGGTTAATTTACTCCAATTAATCAGCTGTGCTGCCAGTGCAGTGCACCCTGTATCTCTATATGATAATACACACACAAGGAAGAAGACATACGTTGATCTGCATTGGAGCAAATGGCTTGTCATCCTCCTTTTGCTCAACTGGTATAGGTGGGTATTTTATGCTAGACGCCAAGAATCGTATCTGCATAGAGATTGCGATGATTGTAAACCTTTTTTGTAGTTAGTGACTATATGAAATAGTAATTGCTTGGGATTAACCTCATCATCAATGTCAAGATGAAGTTCATCACCATCTTCAGTCTTCAACGCCCACCTACCATCTTCCCCCCTGGATACATATGAACAAAGAAATGAGACACGATATAACCTGGAGATAAGATGGTAAATAAACCACACCTCAATTTGCAAATAATACTAGAGGCCTGTGTACTGCAAAATAAAATCCAAACAGATCAATGTGTTACCTCACTGTGCCAAACTGCATCAAGTGTCCCGGGATGCATATATCGGTGAAAAAATCAAGTGAAACTGAACAAGGAAAACAGTATACCAGTTAAAACCCATCATTTTGCGGGTACAGCTTCTCAAATGTCACAGAATTACATAGTAATAACATTTTTAATAGTTCCCAGAACAGGATGGGTGCATGGATCATTTAAATCTTGTGGGCATACAAAGTACCAATACTCCAACATAGTTGAAAAGAGGAAGAAACATGTCAGCAGGAGTCAATTAAATGCACATGCTTGCAAGAAAATGAAATCCGGGAGTCTACAATGAAATACTAAGCTTAGTTTATTTTTCTAAGAAAATTGCGAAAAGTTCCCCTGCAGAATGCTGTATACTTTGAGCGTTTTCTAAGAATTTCCCAATTTTATTGATTTAAAGAAGTTCAAAATTCTGTAGATAAAGGAGAAGAACTAGTGGGGCCAAGTGTCATAGAGAGAGGAGAGAAAAGATAAGGTCGTCAGGCAACCATGGAGACCTGGTAAAGGGGGGTCGATCCTGTAACACCCCTATGTAATGGTGGCACAGTAATCCATCATGATGATGCTAAACTACTGTGATTTGTAATGATAATCATGTTGGATAATTCTCTCATTTCAAATTCCTCTCAGATTTCAAATTCAAAATCAAGTGCAAAATAAAGTTACCCAAAAGTTGCTGGAAAAATGTTCATCGTCTAGCAAATATTCCAAAACAAATGTTGTTAAGGAAAACAACATCACCATCAGCTCATATTTGGGTTAGTGCATTTAAAACAGTGCAAAAACAGCACTTTAAATGCCTTTTCATTTTTGAAAAATTCAAATGAATTTCAAAATTGTCCAAACTTTATGTGACAGAGCAAAATATTCTAAAGTATTTGTTTTGGCCAGGCCCACATTTTTACTAAGTCATTTGATGGCTTAAAATAAAGGCAAAAGGCTACTGTTAAATGAAAACAGAAAAGAAATAGAAGAAAAAGGAAAAAGACCCGTGCTACTGGGCCTAAGTGGCCACAGTGCCGGCCCAGCCCGCCTAGCCTCTTCCCCCACCTCCCGCACTGCTCACCCTCACCCGCTGTCGAGCACACAGCGTGCGTGCGCGCGCCTGGCCCACCCTCCCCTCTGGTCGACAACGCGCGACGCAGAGGGCTACAAAGACCCCTCCCCGACCCCTCGGACAAACCCTAGCCGCCTCGTTCGCCCCCTCTCCCTCGATCCCTCCTCGCCGAGCGCCGCCATGGGCTCGCTCCGGTGAAGCCCGCGGTCACCGTCCACCCCTTGCCTCGCCGACGAGTCCAGGAGCACCGTAGCGTCGACCTCATCATCTACGTCGAGCCACACGGCGCCGGACGGCCCCGTGACGCCACCCCAACCTCGACTTCCTCCTCGGGCTCCGGCGGCCACCGCGTCGATCCGCGCCACCTCGAGCTCCTCCGGCGTCCCCAGGCCTCCTCGTCAACGCTGTGAGCACACGCGCACGCTCCCCTCTGCCCCCCTCCATTTTGCTGTCGCGGCTAGCCCCGCCGCCGCGCCCGCAAGCTCGCCGCCGTCTGTAGCAGCGCTGCCGTAGCCACAAGCCCCGCAGCTCGCGTCCGAACCCCGCAGCGAACTCCTCGTTCTCCCAGGAGTCGAATGCGTGCACGCGCGCGCCTCCCCAAGCCCCGTCGCCACGGATCTGCATACGCCCGAACGCCGGCGGCCGCCGCGCTCGACGTCGCCGACGGTGCAGCCTGTCCCAGCCCCCGCCGACGCCGCGAATGGATGCGCGGCTCAGCCCGCTGTCGAACGCGCCACTCCGCGCGCCAAACGGTGGCCGGAGGCGCGATCCCGACCCCTTCCGGCGAAGCTCGCCGCGTTTTTGGTCGCCGGCGCGCCACCGCCCGCGCTGACGTGGCCGGCCCAGGGCCACCCCCTGGGTCACTGACCCGTGGGCCCCAGGGGCCCGGCCGACCTGTTGACCTGGTCCACCATGCTGACTGGACCGGCCCATGCAACTGACAGATGGGGCCCACCCCCTAATTAACGAAATTAATTTAATTAACCTATTTAGACACTGACAGGTGGGCCCAATAGTTTAACTAACTACGTTTAGATTAGTTTTTAACCCTGTTTAATCCACTATCTATGACAGGTGGGTCCCAGGCGTCAGACTGACCAGTCAACGGTCAGAATTGACTGCTGACATCACAATGACCTCATGCTGACGTCACCATTCACTGTTCTGGATAATGTTGATTTAAATAAATAGAATAAATTCCAGAAAATGTCTAAAACCTTTGAAAATTCATAGGAAATAAACCGTAACTCAAATCAAAAAACTTTCTACATGAAAGTTGCTCAGAACGATGAGACAAATCCAGCCGTGCTATCTGTTTCCGTGTCGGGACCCTCTACGGAGGTGAACCCGCAACTTTTGCCCATTTCCGGTAGATGAATAGTGCATATATACCGGTTAATAATTCCAAATTTAATCCTAAAATAACTAAAATGGTTTAGACATGCTTTAGGCAACCCTGCACTGCACGTTAGCATAGCATGCTCTGTGTTGCATATGTTTGCTGTGTATTTATCTGTCTCCTCCCCCTCTTCTCTCTCGGTAGATCCCGGTACCGACGTAATCCCGGAGACCGACGCAGCTCCGGAGATCGACGACCTCACTGACGATCCTGCCTTTGCCGCCGAGCAACCAGGCAAGCACCTCCCCTTTGAACATGCCTATATCGCCTATTCTTTCTCCCTCCTGCTTGCATTAGAATTTGCTACTGCTTTGAGTTATCCTATTCTGATGCATAGGCTGTTTATTGTAACCTGCTATTGATACCTTACCTGCTTATTCTAAACTGTTTAGTATAGGCTGGTTAGAGACCCACCAGAGACCCCACTTTGACCCAGTTGCCCCTGCTGGATTATCAGATGACTCGATCAACGTGATCGACAGCCAGTCCCCGGCACCGCACATCACCCCCCTTAGTTGTACGACACTGCAGCGTTACTATCGAGTGCCGAGGGTGATACCTCGTTTAGCACTTCTGATGTTAACTCTGTAGAGTAGCTATTCGGTCGTGGTCCTCGAGGGTGATTCCTCCTTCACCACTCCCGATAACGACGCCGTCGTGCAACACCTCAAGTGTGAACCTCAAGGGTGGTTCTCCTAAGTTCACCTTGACGACTACATTAGGTGGAATCCATCGAGGGTGATTCCTCAGGGTTTCCCCCTGGTGTTTGGACACACGGTTACTTTGACTTAACACAGAACCATAATGACATCGGGTCGGCCCTGCGGGGTACCCGCGAGTGATGTGGAGACGGGTTGACCTGGACGGTACCCGAAAGATAAATACGAGGCGTGGCCGGGCATTCTTAGCCCTTGCCGCAAGTCCTCGAGACGGGGCAACGGGGTCACATCGATCGTGAGTCTCTGCTCGTTACCGCACTACCAACACACTAACGATTTGGATATTTGATCTGAGTGGGCCTCTGGCCCGATAGCACTAACCATCACGCGGGAATAAGTATGGGCACTCTGCGTCGTACGTTTCTTCCGAAAGCTTTGTCAGACGTCCAGTTCAGCATAGCGGCACGGACGGACCGGCGCCATCCAGGCAGAGGTGGTGCCTGACTTCACCGTGTGCGCAACGACCCGGAGTGCACAGGGCGATGGCCCAAGACCCCTGAGCACTTAGGATGTAGACCGAAGGGGACCTCTCTGCTGAGCCTAGGTAGGACTACGGCGTGTCGTTTGGCCGAGGCCGGGCATGACCCAGAAAAGTGTGTCCGGCCGAAGTTAAGCGAGCGTAGTGGGTAAGTTGGTGCACCCCTGCAGGGAAGAACTAATCTATGCATAGCCGGATCCTCGGTAACGGACGCTCGGAGTTGTATCCCGATCGATACAACTAGAACTGGATACTTGTGATGAGAAATGGATAGTATGGCTCTGGGATTGCTTTCTCGCAGGGAGTCGAGAAAGGATCTTTGGCCGAGGTTGATACTTGGATATTAGGGCTATGGGATTGCTTTCTCGCAGGGAGTCGAGAAAGGATCTCTGAGCGAGGTTGATACTTATTACTACTATTACTTTATACTGTACTAATCTACACTCTTCTAATGCTGCAAGACCGCTGAAGATGCTAGTCTTCGATAGGACTAGGCCTTCCCCCTATTCTGGCATTTCTGCAGCCCAGTCCACATATACAGCCCTTCTTTGATAATGTTGCATATGTAGTGTAGATCCTTACTTGTTGAGTACTTCGGATGAGTACTCACGGTTGCTTTGCTTCCTCTTTTTCCCCATATCCGTTTGATGCAACCAGATGACGGAGCCCCAGAGCCAGCTGCCCCGCCGACGACTACTAATACCACCCCGAGGGTGGTTTTCTACTACGAGCTTGCCGACAACCAGGAGTAGGATCGGAGGGTCCCAGGCAGGAGGCCTGCGCCTTTTCGATCGTAGTGTTTTCTTTTGCCCCGCCTTTTTAAAGGCTTGTCTGTTTCTCTTTTATATCTGTACTCAAATATCTAATGCTTCCGCTGACGCTTGTATGCGAGCTTATGTATTCGAGCCCTCGAGGCCCTGACTTGTAATATAAAGCTTGTATGACTTTATTTATGTTTTAGAGTTGTGTTGTGATTCCTTCAAGTGAGTCCTTAGGCTTGATCGTGTGCATTTGCGTGTATGATTAGTGCACGATTAAGCGGGGGCGTCACAGATCCGATCCCCACTCCAGACTTGGTGTGAGCCGTGCGGCGGCCGCTGTGCAGCGGTGGCACGCTCCATCTAAGTCAGCCACCGTCTCTCCTTGAGGAATACAGAATTGGAGAGAGCTCCTCATCAAGTTCCATCCAGTTCAACTCAGTGTGCAGCAACAAGTTGGTGGCCGATCTGGTGCTCGCATGCTTGGCCTGTACGCGAGTGTTGGCTTTGAGCAGCGACCTCCCGCTCCTCAATTCCTCAATTCGGTGTGCCCCGGTTCGTGGAGCAGCATTGTATCTCGGAGGGCTCGCCAACAACTTCGCAGTACAGCGGCGTCAAGGTTTTCTGGGACAGTGTCAACCTGACATGCCTTGCCTCATCGACACAACAACTTCGAGTGCTGTCGACGAAAGTGATTGTTCTTGTTTATTCTACTTGCTATCTCAATGATTTAACTAGTTTGTTGAGTTTGACCTGCAACTAGAATTTATTTGAGAGCAAGTGGATAACTGCAACTGCTAGTACTATATAGAACAGAACTTCAGAACCTGGTCTGTGCCTCTGTTCTTCTTGCTTAATATCTGCACTTGACTTGCTTAGTAGTGTTCATCTTATCACTGCTATTTATCCTTCGTAAGGAATAACAATCTACTTGTTGGTAGAAATTTGAAAGGCACTAGAACTGAATTTATCTCTGATTAGTGACATCTGCAAGATGACAGTGAGCACAGGTTTGGTTGATCAAGTAATTCATGTATATAATTTTGGTAGTTGCTCTGAATTTTTTAACAGTAGCACCCGTATGTAATTTTATGAACATATTGCCATTGCTTTTGAACACACGTATATATATGCTGCTGTTACACTCATACTATGTTGGAACTAGGATTTAATATTCTGAATAATTTGCTGAAACTGCACATATTTCAACAAAAAATAGGCATGAATTCAGAAAGGGGTTACAGCAGGTTGTAGACCAATTAGCAAACAAAAGGCCAATGAGAAAATAACTAAGTCACCTTGTAAACCCTTCTCATCATATCCGCTGATCTTCCCAACAAGAACCTCCCCAATAAAGGGCCTGAACATCAATAACCTAAAGGAAACCTGTCCAGGATGGGGAAAATGAAGGGAACAGAAATATGAACTGCAAAATGTGTAAAGCCTCGAATTACGAGGTCACAAAATTTGTACTAACAGCAATGCCGGAAGAGAGTGCATCAAATCGTACAGGTTTGGCATGCTATCTATAATGAGCCATTCACAACTAGTAGCACACTACCTAGGAAAAGACAAGACTACGCACTTGAGGCAGAGAAATAATCAGCATTAACTTGCAGCAAGGCAAACTGGAATAGTCGGTTAAATAAGTACAGGTTGGGGGAACTACTCCTATTCAAAACTGTAGTTTTTTTAAACTGCTATATAACAGTTTAATGTCAAGAGACAAACTATCTTAGTGATAAACATATCGTATTAATCCCAAAAGTTCCAGTTCTATGTAAGCACAACAACCAAATGCTAAGCACTACTAAGAAAGGCTCCGGGGTAACTACATGAACACCAGTGATAACTGCACAGGAAAGAACTAAAAACATACTGGAATTTTAGGTATTCAACTCAATTGCACAAACAACAATGTAGTCACCCTTAGGCCTTGACCTTGTACAAAGTTTACAGAGCATACACTAAACAACATACAACATCTCACATCCCTTAACAGATAATGGATGGCAAAATGATAGCACAAATTACTTTATACGTCGAGCAGCCCTCTCCTGGAAAGATGAATCCACCTTCAACGGCAAGGATGTCATAGACGGACACGCAGAGCCCGAGATTTACAACCACCTGCAGTACAAGTCCAAACACAGATTGCGAAATACAATTAAGAACAATCGAGTGGAACAGAATTCCAGTACTGTAAACAAAATCTTGCCATGCACTGGTGATATTGTGACCAAGTTCACACTACCTTATCCAGGAAGAGCCTCTCGAGTTCGGCCTTGATGGCGTCGACAAGAGGGCGATTCAGCAAGTGCGGAGGCATCGGCAGGTTGTGCTCGATCTGGCTCAGAACAAACATCCTTCACGTACAGTACCGGAGCCAGGAAAATATTAAAGCCTGGACAAGCTGCAAGAAGAAATGTCTAACCATGATCTACCTAACAAGCCACCAATGCATAATTTAAAATTGAGAGCCGCAACCGTTGCATATTTGAAACAGATATAAGCTACAACGTTGAGAGCCACATATCCACAATACTTTCAAAGTAAAACAGGGAAACACCAAGTAAATGTTCATAAAAGATAAACCGAATTGAGTGAACCGATGAGTACATCAAATAATTGCCTACTTTGACTGAAATTTCAGCACCAGAACTGATATAAACAAACTAATGGGATAATTGATGATTGTTCCAAAAGTAGACATATTTCCCTAAGTTGGTATGTATTCTTTTCTCAAAATGTTCGTCCACTTCTTTAATGATTGAAGTTCTTTTCAATGAAATTCAATCACTTAAACTCTTAGTTTATTTATAATTAATCTGGTTAGAAGGAAACAATTTGAGGAAGGTGCAGGTGGTACTTCATACTCAAATACCCTACACCCTATACACAACTATACCTAGTCCTCTACCATATACACTCTCTAGTCTCTACTCTTTACCGACTCTACTGGGAGACAATCCTGGACGGGCCGAAGTTTATAAACCAGTCATTTTCCTAGTCGGTTACCAGTATGGACTGAAAGTTTCCAGTGCAGTTCATCTTACCAGAGTCGTCGACGCTTCCACTCACTCCGCCACGCATCCCCCACGTGTCGCGCCGGAGGAACGTCAACTTCCCAGCCAATGCGCGCCTGACATCCACCTCCCTCCTCTACTCTACTGTCGCCGCCGAAACTCCTCCCCCTCTCCTGCTTATGGCAGTGGCTGAAGTCCAACAAAAGAATGGGGACACGCCCCTTGGAGGCAGCGAGAAAGTAAGAGCATCTCCAGCAGGAGGCCCTAAAGGCCTAGTAGGGCTACCCCAACTTTTTGAGCCCCAAAAAAGCCCCCAACTCCAGCAATTGCCCATATTTCTCAGCCCCTACTTCTTTTTTATCTCTATATACTCAGAAATCCCATCGTATATGCAGAAAAATTGCATCGCGTATGCACATCATCGATTTGAACATACATGCCCTCACAAATTCCATAATGTATGCATAAAAATTCCACGACATGTTCACCAACAGATGTATAATCAAATTCACATGCGCAAAAATTCAACCATATATGCATATACGATATACACAGGAAAATTGCATCATATAGAGTCAATCCACCATGAACTTGAAAAAGAAAAGGGAGAAACCTTACCTCGGGAGGGTTCTGCAACTGTCTGGGGAGGCGACAGGGGAGAGATGGCGGACGGGGGAGGCGTGGCGGGGAGAGATGGAGTTCGGGAGGCGGGCTGCGAACCGCGGAGGAGTGACGGGAGATGGTGCGGCGGCGGGCGGCTGTGCGGGGCGGTAGGGATAGGCGCACCGATAGAGGGAGAGATGGGGACAGGGAGGAGGGAGGAGGGCGTCGGCGAGCTCCGGCGGCGGCGGAGATGGACGGTGCCGCGGTCGCCGCCGCCTGGGGGAAGAGTGCGGGGTGGGAGCGCCGGAGCTCGGGTGGGCGAGCGCGGGCGCTGAAAAAAGAAACGGCTGCCGGGGGCAAAATTTCGTGTTTTGACCCTTTTCACGTAGTTTAGCGGGATCTGACCCCAGTCTGAAATTTTTTCGAGATTTGACCCTTTTGCTACCGCCGCCGACCCTGGCGGTAGCTTTACATAGGCTACCGTCACCCCACCTGGCGGTAGATACCCTGACGGCGTCTGGTAGTTAACGGTCACTGACACATGACAAAGGGACCTACCGCCGCCGACCCTGGCAGTAGGTTCTAACATCCTACCGTCGGGCACTCTGGCGGTAGGGTTCTGGATAAGGTTGTGAGGGGTGGGGGATGTGCTCCCCCACCCACTCATTCACCCCCATTCCCCATTTTCACTCTTTCGAGCTCAAGGCCTCTTCTCCCCTCTTCTCCTCACACAAGGCCTCTCAAATCTCACTCATTTGCTTGAGATTTGTCCGGTGGATCCGGAGCACTTTCATCACACAAGGTACCTCCCTCACTCCCCTTCATTTGGTTGGTTGGAATCATGTATTTTGCTCATTTTGTTGCAAACCCTAGTTCATGGTTTTGTTGTGGTGAAATCAATGTATATGATGCATTTAGGGTAATGTTTGTGCTTTGACAATGTATTGTGTGACTAGCATTGTTTGGGTAGTAAGAAATATCATTTAGGGTTTTGTTAGGATTGGTTTTAATGTTATGGCTAGGGTTATGGTTATGTTTAAGTAAATGCTTATGACGAACGTTATAGTAGTTACCTCTCGAATTGTAGCTCGATCTAGTCCTAGGGTTATAGTTTTTGTCAAGAGACGGTTAGGATTTTTGCCTTGGATGACCGTTATAGTAATCCCTCGACTTGTAGGATGGGATCGATCATCTTTGTTGAGACTTCTGCGGAGGCGGCGGCGAAGCGTGAACGTGCAGTCATTGAGGAAAAGATGGACCCGTGGGTCGCGGTCGTCGATGCGTTGAATGCGGCTTGTAGAGAATTTTCAAAGTATTATGTGTCCAAGTGCAACGATAACAAAGTTAAGTTATACCAAGCTAAAGAGAAAAACATAAGCAATCTCAAGAAGGAAGAGAAAATTCATAGACGTGCTCTAGCAAGGCAAATTGCATTGTGTGGAACAAGGGATGAAGTGCATGAGATGGACTTTAACAACCCTGGCCAGATCATTGACTGGCTAGTTAGGCAACCATCATCGGCGATACCTAGTCGGGCATCTCGTTGGCCTTGGGTCCGTGAAAGAAATGATGTCATTTGTTGCAACCCGTGGCCGTACGACAAAGATGTCGTGTTGATGGACGAATAGAGGGGGTTGAAACACATGATGTTGTAGTGTCATTTGGACTGTAATGGCATGTACCCTTATCATTTATGTAACCTATGTCATTTGAACGAGTGAGAACTTTATGTAACCTAGGTCATTCTAAATAAGTTATGCTTTGTGTTTGTCTTGTATCATTTGATTTAAGTTTTGGTTTGTTCCATTTCATGTAGCATGGAAAACAGGACCCCGGAGGTGCAGATAGCATATGAGAAGTGTGAAGGAGAACGACGCCGTAGGATGCTGAGGGAGCTTCAAAATTGGATTAAGAGTTGTGAAGAGGCAAACGCGGCTATGAGTGATTTCAACAAGTATGTGTTATGTGAGTTCCCTGAAGAGCTCGAGAGAGAAAAATGGAAGATAGTTAAAGAGTTGCAGGAGAAGGAAGATGAGTGTAGATGGACTTTGGCAATGGAGATACGGTTCTCCGTAAGCATTGATGAATTCGAGGAGGTGGACATGGCAAAGCCCGGGCAGATCATTGGATGGGCAATCAAACAAGGAGTGTCGGAGAATCCAAACCGGCGTGCTCGATGGGCCTGGTTCCGTGAGACAAAGGGTTCGATGATCCATTGGGCGGGTTCTGCCGAGTATGAACCAAAGCCTAATCGAAAGCGTGCGGAACAAATCGAACGTATTAAGACGATTAGGGCCTACTTTCTGGCTTATTAGGGGCTCCTTTCCGGGTAGATGTCATTTGAAAATGTTCAGGAGGATGGAACTTGATGTAATGAACTTGATGTTGTGATGCTATTTATGCATTTCCGTGGTATTTGATAATGTCGATTGAACTTCATGTTGATTGAATATTCAGTATTTGGACAAATGCTCTAAGTCATTTCCGTAGTCATTACATTGTATGGCTAAAATAGAAAGGAAAGACCAAGGGGCAAAAAAAGAAAGGCAAGGGAAGTGGCAGGTTGGGTGGCCACCCTACCGCCATCAACCATGGCGGTAGGTTGACCAACCCTACCGCCCAAAAAGGGGCCGAATTGGTTACAGGAGAGGCTGACGTGGGAAGGGGACCTACCGCCACGGACCCTGGCGGTAGGCCTATATATCCTACCGCCGGGGTCCCTGGCAAAGGCAAAGGCAAGGGCTAAAAAAAGGCAAAGGAAGGGTGGCCAACCCTACCGCTGAAAATGTGGCCGAATTGGTCACAAGAGAGGCAGCAGAAGGCAGTAGGATGGCCAACCCTACCGCCATGGACCTTGGCGGTAGTCTGGCCAACCCCTACCGCCATGGGCCACGGCGGTAGGGTGGCCAACCCTACCGCAGAAAATGTGGCCGAATTGGTCACAGGAGAACAGGTCGTAGGGTGACCCAACCCTACCGTCGTCTACCTTGGCGGTAGGGTGGCCAACCCTACCACAGAACAGGGGAGCGTTTCCGTCACAGGACAGTTCGGCACCCTACCGCCACGACCTCTGGCGGTAGGGTTTCATATCCTACCGCCAAGACGTCTGGCGGTAGGGCGCAAAGCAGAGTTTGCTCTGTTTTTCTTCTTCATCATCATTTCAGACAGGCCAAACAAACAAGTCACAGCAACAGCACAACAAATGTAGTTCATGACATAGTTTCATCACAAGTTTCACAAATCAAAGACATAGTTCATGACAGGTTTCACAAATAAAGTACATAGTTCATCACAGGTTTCTCGAATCGAAGGCATAGTTCATGACAAGTTTCTCGAAACGAAGGCCTTATTGGGGCACACGAGGCCATTTTCCTTTCTTGTCGCGTGCCTCATCCTCCTCTTGGGCTTCACGAGCCCTTGCAAGCTATCTTACTCTCTCCTCTTCATGAGCAATCTTCTCCTTGCGTGCCCTCTCCTCCTCACGCTTCTTTCGCTCCATATTCTCCTTTTCACGACGCTCTTCATCCAAGCCTCTTTGAAATGCTTCTTCAAACAACCGATGCCTCCTTAGACAATCTCGATGTTGATCTTTTTTAACTTCTTCTGGCACATCTTGATCTATCCATGTGAAGTACTTACAAAGTGGAGGCGGCGAGTACGTAGGAATAAAGAACAAATTTGGTCATTAGTAAGATAGGTTCAAGTTGAAACAACGGTTGAATACTCTTTGAACTTCAACAACTTACCGGCGGTACATCATAGGCGTGAGTTGGACGAGGACGATCATAGGCATAGTTGGGACAAACAAAATATCTTCTTCCTTC
Source organism: Thinopyrum elongatum (assembly GCA_011799875.1). Classification (NCBI taxonomy): domain Eukaryota; kingdom Viridiplantae; phylum Streptophyta; class Magnoliopsida; order Poales; family Poaceae; genus Thinopyrum; species Thinopyrum elongatum. The sequence goes on from CM022303.1 coordinate 261,651,754, forward strand.
TGTCCATGATTTCTTGCGGTCGGTGGATACCTTAACTTTGCAAACATCTCCACACCAACATGATGGAGTTCTCATATATTTATCCTTCACCTTATCCAACTCGGCGTCTGTCCACTTGTCCGGCATGTCCTCGCGGTTAGCACACGGGGGCCTCATCATGGAACCGGAAGAAGCCATGCCTATAAAGAAAATTTTGGTTGTTAGTAAAGTAAAATAACATGTATATATGCAAGAAAAACAAAAAACAAGACCGAATTAAGCCAATAAATTTAATTACCATTCACATTATTTCAACCATCCAGGTTAAGCAAGATGTCAATAGGCCTTCCTCTATCAACCCTTCTCGTCCTACGACCACGGCCACCGGCTCCTCTAAGAGTCGACCGTCCTCTACGCCCTCCAATAGTGCCTCCTCGTCGACTACCGCCAAGATTCGTCCGTCCTCCACGCGCACCAATACTGCCTCCTCGTCCTCCGCGGCCACCACTCCTACCTCCTCGTGTGCCACCGGTACCTCCTCTTCGGGCACCCGTTTGACTAGTGGGATCCGGAGTGTTGGCATCGGTCCATGGCTTTTTGGTGCATTTCCTAACATTGTGTCCCGGCTCGTCACATTGACCACAACTATTGATGTCCGGTGCCTCCATGAAATGGCCGCTACCAAATTGTTTCATTCCGGTGTATCCAGCTAGATCATCCATGTCACCCCTAAACCTCTTCTTTCTTCTTCTTCCCTTTTGTAGGCACCATGAGTTCAGGGTCGGGGACGATGTGTGGCCCATCATACTCAGGCCACTGTGACTGATCGAGGAAGGGATGAAACCTAGGAGCCCATGTCAACCTCGTTCGTTCCAATGTGAACTCATGCAACCGCACGGTGGTACCATCGGATACGTTCAAGTTTCTGAACCTTGCGGCGGTCATCACATGCGAGCAAGGCCAATGATACTTGTGAGGTCTCTCACACTGACAGCACCGGGTCTTGAGGCGCACCTCATACGCAACTCCACCGTACGTCACGCCGTCCCTTGTTGTGCCACCCGACTCATCGACTTGGTAGATTTGTTCTTTTTCATTGAAACTAATGATTTGTTGACGCGAGGACTTGCGCGCTTGATGCTTCAACCAATCCTCAACTTTGAAGGGAAAGTCCATTTTCTTACCTATCCATTTGGCGGTGACTTCGGAATGCCTCAGAAAATACTCGTTGAGCTTGAAGAAAGTATATTTCACTATTGTAGTCACCGGCAAGGAACGGACACCCTTGAGCACATTGTTGAAGCATTCCACCATGTTACTTGTCATGTCTCCGTATCGGAAACCTCCTTTGTCGTAAGCACGTGACCACTTATGCTTCTTCGGAAGATGCCTTGTCAAGAATTCTCTCCCTCCTTTGTTCTTCTCCAACGCCTTGAATAGTTTATCATAGCGGCTTTGGAATGTGTCGGTGTTGAATGCCACACAAACATGGGTAAGATCCTTGCAAAACTCCTTACTCTTGCATGCCCGGTAAAAGTTTGCCACGAAATGCCTCATGCACCAACGGTGTTGGAGCTTTGGATAGCCTGGAATGTCAACTTCTATTGCTTTGAGAATCCCATGATGGCGATACGATATGATGCACACCTCTCTTTTGGGGCCAATCGCCTTCGTCCTCACATGATCCATAAACCACTCCCAATTATCATCGTGCTCGGAAGGCACCAACGCAAATGCCACCGGCAACACATTGTCATTGGACGAGTGGGCCATTGCCACCATCAACGTGCCCTTGTACTTGCCGGTTAAGAACGTGCCATCAATTGACAAGACGGGGCAGCAATGCCTAAATGCATCGATGCATTACCCAAAGCTCCAAAAAGCTCGATGAAACACTCCCTCGATTGACTTGACCCTATGGCGCATGCCCGGGTTCCGATGAGCAATGGCTCCCAACATTCTCGGAAGAAATATTGTACGCGGCGACATAATCACCATGCAACATCCTTATAGCATTTGCCTTGGCCATCCACACCTTTCCATACTTGACCTCGTACCTAAATCGTTCAAAGACCAAACTCATGAGGAACTTCACCTTCACGGTTGGATCATGGGATATCTCATTCAACAATTTGTAGCCTAGATACTCGGACATGAGTTGGCGGTGTCCCTTGCTTCGGTCCGCTTTGTCCGGTGGTATGCACTCGTGGGTGGCCACACAACTCTTCAACTCCCATTTCCCGGTTTCCTTGATCTTTCTTCCACGGACCTTCCATGGGCAACCTTCTTTGTCACATTTGATGGTGTAGCGCACTTTTTGGTTGGAATGACCAACAACGAACGTCCTATGGTTCCGAATGGCGTAGTCACTCAACCATATCTTGAACTCTTGCAAACAACCAAACTTGATCCCTTTCTTCAAATGAGCATTCTCGTCCTCACCCGGTGGCCTTGGATCACCCATCCTCGGGCAAGTTGATGGTTCGACCAAACACAACCTCATGCCACCATCAACAACGGCCTTGTAGGGCAAGACTAAGATCACGAAACAAAGAGGGTCCTCTTTCCTTGCCATTGACCTTCTTGTAGACTTGATTTTCTTGCGCCGTGAATCCATCCTCATCCAATTCTTCTGGTGGACCCTCATCATCCGACTCATACCTAAACATACGGCTATAAGGGAGGTTACGGTCCATGTCTTGTTGATGCACAATGACATCCAAGTCACCAATGGGATTGTAATGAATCTCTTCTCGTTCCGCATACACATCATCTTGAGCAATAGCATCTTCATCAACATGAGCAATGGCATCTTCATCAACATGAACAATTGCATGTTCATCAACATGAGCAATGACCTCATCTCCAACATGATCATCACCTAGAAGAACTATGGCTCTAGCACTGATGTCCTCTTCATTTGGTTGGCTACTTTGTGGTTGGCTACCCGCATTGTGGTCATACACCACGACACCATCATGTATTGGAGAGGACACATTCCGGTTCAAGTCGAGTAGTAGTCGAGGAACTTCAACCTTTGTGGCAAATAACTCAAGTGACTTGTCTTGTGATCCCTCAACTTTATCCTTATACACATCCCAATGCAATTGAGAGGTGATGGGCATACTCTTTAATCGGGACTTTACTCCCACTCCCACATCATACCTCCCAATAAGCTTCACACCATCACTTGGGTTAATCCAATTGAGGACGCTTCTCACTTTCATGACAATATCATCATAGCTCGGGCTTGTGTCAAAAACCATGGCCTCCTCCCCTTCATCGGCATTTCCATCCATGAAAGCCGTCTTGTCCAAATAATGCACATTCACTAGTTTATCCATCTAAAAACAATGGACCAAAATTGAGTCATCCATGGACCGGCCATTTCATATGGATGAACTATCTAAAATATGCATACTTTGAATCAAACAACTAGTATACCTTAATCATAGCATTAACCCTAACCCCTAACCCTTCCCTAACTAAACCACTAACCCTAACACTTAAGCTAGCTTGCCACAACAAGGATTGACACAAAATACTTAGGCAAACCATAAATGCATAATAAATGCAAAACTAGAGCAAGAACTAGGGCTTGCAAAACTAGTTGATTCCAACAAAACTAGATGATTTCAACCAACCAAATGAAGGGGGGGTGGGAGAGGTACCTTGGGTGATGCAAATGCCCCGGATCCACCAAACAAATCTCAAGCAATGGAGGGGGATCTAGTGGGTGCTTTGGTGGGGGAGAAGAGGGGGAGAGAGCTTGAGCTCGGGGAAGAAGATGAGTGGAGTGGGTGGGTGGTGAGTGGGCCCCACAAACCTTATCCTCCAGGACCCTACCGCCAGGGCCCCGGCGGTAGGATGTTAGAGCCTATCGTCAGAGTCGGCGGCGGTAGGTCCCTTTGCCACGTCAGCGGCCGTTAACGGCCAGACGGCCGTCAATGGCACCTACCGCCAGGGTAGGCGGCGGTAGCCTGTAGATCGCTACCGCCAGGGTCTCCGGCGGTAGCCAAAAGGGTCAAATCCCGAAAAAAAATTGGACCGGGGTCAGATCCTGCTAAAGTACCCGAAAAGGGTCAAAACACAAAATTTGGCCGCGAGGGGGTGACAATTGCGAATGTTTCACTTTTACGTGAGTGACCATTTCTTAGACCATGGGGCACGCTCTGGAGGGCGTGGTAGGGCTATGGCTGAAGTTTTTGATGATCTGCATGAACCTACGGAAAAGACAGAATACTCAACAACAAGTCCCAGGGTGATGCTGATGCATTTATGAACGAAGCAGACCCAAATAGAAAGCGACCCTCGTCTGAAATCACTGAGATCGTTCTTGTTGCAAAAGGAGGGGGTGTGACTCCCAAAGCACCCATCCCTCCCCCCAAGCACGATCCTAAAAGAAGCAGACCAGCTCAACTGACGGACAAGAATGGCGCTAAGAAGCTCCTCCCTCTTTTGGCAAAACAAACGAAGCAAGATCGACGACCTCCCTGACAGAGGACCATCGGGCGCGATGAATCTCATTTGATGGAACTGTCGAGGGATTGGCAATGCCCTAACAGTTCAAGAGCTCCGTGAGATCACGAAAAAGTATGCCCCTAAAGTGCTACTAGAAGAATGAAATAAAAATCGAGATTTTGGGCTACTCAAAATACCATATAGAGATAAAAAGAACTGATCTTGGTGCTAGTCCTTGGAGAATGTCATGTGTTTATGGGTAAGCTCAAACCCACCAGCGGTACAAGACCTGGGATACAATGAAGGATTTATCTACGTTGAATGGTCTCTCGTGGCTCTGCCCCAGAGATTTTAATGAGGTCCTGCAACTGAATGAACATGATGGCGTCAGCCAGCCAAGCCAATCCCAGATACAAGGCTTCAGAGACGCCATGGATATGTATGAATTGGTGGATCTATGCTTTCATGGGAGGCCCTGGAATTTTGGGAAGAAGGTTGTAGGCGGGACTTACACTAGAGTTCGCCTCGACCGAGCGCTAGGCTCGGCTAAGTGGTGTGCTCACTTTCCTTTGGAGATGATGGAACACTTGACGGCGGTGACGGCGGACCACTCCCCTGTTTTGCTAAAGCTAGAGGCCTCTAACCTAAAGAAGAAAGAAAAAATGTTCATATATGAAGTTATGTGCGATACACACCCAGATCTTAAGAGAGCCGTTGATCTTGCATGGAATTCGCTTGGTCACTAACAAAGGGTTGAGGATGTGCGTGCTAAACTAGCATCTCTTGCTAGCGATTTGGGTGACTGGAGTAAGTGTACATTTGGCAGCGTACGTGGAGAAATAAAAAAATTATAGGTAGAACTCGAAAAATTGAGGAAGGATCCGGCTTGGGCTGGACCAAATCATGTAGACTTGAAAATTAATGATAGATTCATTGAGTTATACCTGCGCGAAGAACTCATGTGGAGGCAGGGGTCAAGGGTTCAGTGGTTGTCAGAAGGGGATTGAAATACTCACTTTTTCCATCTTCGTGCTTCGATGAGGAGGAGAATAAACTTGATCAAGGCTCTGCAAGGACCGAATGGACAAATTACTGAGGATCCTACTGAGATGCAAACTTTAGCCCTAGAATTTTATAAAACATTGTATACATCGGAAGGAGTGTAGGGGATTCCGGATGTGTTAGAGCACATGCCTGTCAAAGTAACACCGGCGATGAACGACATGTTGACAGCACCATATGAGCGAGAAGAAGTGAAAAAGGCCATTTTTTATATGTTCCCGACCAAGTCACCTGGTCCGGATGGTTTTTCGGCACACTTCTTTGAGCGCCGCTGGGACATCTGTGGTCCTTCAGCTACGTATGCTATCCTTGCTATTTTGCGGGGAGGGGGGAGCGTAGCATGCATTAATGACAATCTTGGTGTCAATCCCCAAGGTATCCAACCCAACACTTTTATCTCAGTTCCGTCCTATTAGTCTTTGTAATGTTTTTTACAAGATAGCATCGAAGGTCTTGGCCAACCATTTAAAGATGATTCTACCTAAGATTATTTCATAGGAACAGTCCGCTTTTGTTCCAGGGAGGCTTATAACTGATAACATTATCTCATCTTATGAATGCTTACATTTTATGAAGAAGAATAGATCAAAAAACAATAGCTTCAGTGCACTTAAGTTGGACATGATGAGGGCTTATGATCGGGTAGAGTAGAGTTATCTAAAGGCAATGATGGAGAAACTTGGCTTTGCCTCACCTTGGATCTCAATTGTTATGAATCTGGTGAGTTTTGCCTCTTTTCGGTCATGTTCAATGGGACTAAATTGGAGGATTTTAAACCTTCAAGAGGTATTCAGAAGGGAGATCCTATCTCTCCATATCTTTCCTATTAGTAGCTGAGGGCCTTTCGTGCCTCTTAAAATCTCAAAACCAGTCATCCCAGCTCAGGGGCATCAAGGTGGCTACATCGGCTCCGTTGGTGAACCATCTTTTATTCGCAGATGACAACCTGATGTTTTTCAGGGCAAGTGCAAATGGAGCAGAGGAGGTTTCAAACATACTTGGTACCTATTGTTTGGCTTTAGGTCAGAGAATAAACAAAGAAACGTCTTCAATATTCTTCAGCAAAGGTTACCCGAAGATTGTCCATGATGTAGTTAAAGGCCATTACATGTTCCTAATGAATCATTAAGTGATAAATATTTAGGCATGCCGACGGATGTGAGTCAATCAAAGAAGGGTACATTCAAGTATATAAGTGGCCGCATATGGGAGAAGGTTAAAGGCTGGATGGGAAAACGGTTATCTGCTGGTGGTAAGGATGTTTTGATTAAGTTAGCGGCATAAGCAATTTCTGTTTACTCTATGTCATGCTTTAAGTTGCCTCGTGGTCTATGCAAACATGTAAATTCTATCATCCAAAAGTTTTGGTGGGGCTGTAAGCAAGGAGAAAGGAAGTTGGCGTGGGTGTCATGGGAAGTGATGACTAGGCCCAAATATCTGGGATGCCTTGGCTTCAGAGATATGGAATTGTTTAATCTAGCTTTACTGGCACGTCAGGCATGGAGATTGTTATAGGAACCCACATCATTGAGTGCGAAGATTCTCAAGGCTTCATATTATCTGCAAGGAACAATTCTGATAGCAGAGCTTGGGTCACATCCCTCTCAAATTTGGCGTTCAATCTTGGAGGTTAGAGAGATCATGAAGCAATGCGTCATAAGAAAATTGGCAATGGGCAAACTACAGATATCTGGGCTGATAATTGGATACCAAAGGAAGCATCTTTGAGACCCATCCTCTCCTTACTTGTTGATCCCCTTCGTAAGTTTCAGATTTATTAACCCCTGTGACTGCTCAGTGGAATGAGGAGTACATACGGAGCATTTTCTTGCCCATTGATGCAGAATCCATTTTGAAAATCCTAGTATGCACAAGAAATTTGGACGACTTCTGGGCATGGCACCCCGTGTAACAGCCCGAGACCGATTCCCTAATTCTTTTGCTTAACATAATTGTTATAGTCGCGATGATTGTTTGTTTGTTGCATTCATCATGGCATCATGTGCATGGCACAACAGGTATGTTTTAAACATGTTTCTTTAATTGGTTTGATGTTGTAACTTCTTGCTCTATGTTGATTTCAGTTTCAATTATATAGACAGTTATGTTCTCATGTCATGCACATTACAGGTGTTGTTAGTGTTGTGTAGTTTGCCACACTTACATTATGTCTATGCTACTTTGTCTTAAACATATATGATTTGAACTGTGTCTCTATCTTGATTTGGCAACATAAACTAGGATGATATAGACAATACAGTGACCATAGTACATATATGTATGTTTGTTTCATGCTGTTATTATGTACTACCTTGCAATAGAAGACAAGTTCGTATAATCCTGTCCACCTTACTATTGAACTAGTTTACCAAAATGAGTTTCAGATACTACATGCTAAACCTGTTATCTGTCTACTTGTTCCTCTTTTAGAATGCTAACAAAATATTGGAGAAGAGTACCCTTTGTGCAATGGTAAAGGAAGTAATGCAAATAAGGTTCAAGATAGTGAGACAACCCTGTTGGTCTCCAAGAAAGCTGATAAAAACTATCTTCAAGACAGTGAGATAACCCCAAAGTCCTGCCTTGATGTAGTGTTCGAGTTACTGGCCACTACCGTTGGCACAAGCTCTTCGAACTCGCTACCTAAATCAGTTCGGCTTCTTGAGTCTCAACTACAAGTTGAAATACATCAGTCAGCTGTGCTGCGACAAGAAGCCGAAGGACTGAGGAAATCTCTGCAGAATTTAGATGCATACTTTCTGGTGCAACAACAAGCGTTGGATTATTTTAGCGCCAAACAAGAGAAAACTAATAAGCTTGCTAAGCTTCTTGTCAGCATGGTGGGTACCGAGGATATCATTTCTTGAGCTCTTCTGAAGTGGTTTCAGTTCTGAACTTGTTTTGCTGTCGCATTTATTTGGACTGGTGGCCAACTTAGACGCCCAGTGTATGTAATGTGTTGCTTTGTTGTTCCCTAAATTTGTACTGGTGGCAAACTTTGATGCCCAATGGATGTAATCTGTGTAATCACCGTAATAGCCTAGCATTAGTTGCTTGCTTATTTATTTCCTTATAGTCTTGTTTATTTGTTTGCTTGTAGTCACTGCCGTTCTTTTTCCTCCATTTGCTAGCGGTCGCAATAACCATGTGCCACATACGGACCATGGTAACCATGGGCCTGCTACCTACTGTAGTGACCATGGTCCTCCTACGAGCCGTAGGATCCATGGGCCACACATGGGTCATACTATTTATGGGCCAAAACCAGACGACAATATGGGCCGTAAACGGGCCAAAATCGGAGTCGTCCGTTTATGGGCCCAGACCATAACGGGTTGTTAATAGACCGGAAGACGGCACAGGCTTAATTCTATCGACATGCATAACAGGTCGTTAATGAGCCAGAAGACATGACAGGATGAAAACGACCCAATGGGTTAACAGGCCACAAAAGGGCCGATTGTAACCACGTGCTGAATTTGGCCCATCAGCAAAACAGGCTAGTAACAAGCCGTAAGTAATCATGGGCTAGAAATGAGCCCAAGAATTTATGGACCCTTAGAAGGCCGAAAGATAACACGGGCTGTAAACGGCCCAACTGAATCATGGGTCGTTAATGGGTCCAAAGCAATTTATTGTTCATTATGGGCCAGAATCACCACGGGCCATTAAAGGGCTCAAGATAGAAAAGGCCTCATATGGGCCGAAAGACATCATGGGCCATACATGGTGACGATATCCCGGACTAGGGGGTACTCACCACGTCGTCTCCCGACCAGGTGGATCGGGCCGAGGACCCCCATGGCGGTTCTCTCATGGGCCACTTCGGGCAGCCCATGCCGCATACAAGGGAGATTCCACAAGACTTGGCGCACAAGACGAGGACTCCTCTAAATCCTAGGCCTCCGGTACATTATATATAAACCGAGGCCAGGCTAGTCGATAGATCAACTCATATTCATTAGAACAATCTCGTGGTAGATACATGTACTCTGTACTACACCCCGTATGAATACAATCAAAAGCAGGACGTAGGGTATTATCTCTTCAAGAGAGCCCGAACCTGGGTAAACATCATGTCCTTCATCCCTTGTTCCCCATTGATCCAAGATACACAACTCAGGACCTCCTACCTGAGATTCGTTGGTTTTGACACTGACATTGGTGCTTTCATTGAGAGTTTCGCTATGGGATCGCCAAAGGATCAATGGCTTGCCTGCAGATCAACTGCGGCATCGGCACCTTCTTCACCGGCTCGATTAGTCACCTTGGCTCGATCGAGGACTGTGCTCCACCTCAGATCATCATGTTCGGACAAGGGCCTTCATCAACATCAACTCCGATCTCTATCAAGATCATGGAGGAATCATCCAAGGAGCTCGGGGGCTCAACGTCAACATTGCCCTCGGCGACCGTGCTGTTTTTTGGGACAACGAACTTGTATCCACGGCCACCGCCTCCTCAAGCATCTCTTTAACTATTGCTTCAGTAGAATTGTGCGGAATTGAGTCTACAACAACCCTGTAAAATTTCATCGCGTTCTGATGGAGAAATCTCCAGCAATCTCCGATCTACCGGAGCCCTGTCGAATCTAGACGGGAATCTGGACGAGTTTGGGGCGAGGAGTATAGACCAGCTCGGACATCCTTTGGAAGATCCAACCGTTTATCGGCTACGAAATTCCTATATCTACCACCCCTCAAAATTTCAGCTTGATCCGACCGTTCAAACTCTGGGAAACCTCCGACGAGTGCATCAATTTTCGGATCTGTTTTCTGCGCGAAAATGAATCCGACCCGAATTCATCTTTTTCATGAACGGGATAGTAGACATCCTTTTTGAAGGAATTTTTTTCTAGGGTATTGTGCGTTGTTCTCAAACACATGCCCATAAATTTTGAGTCTTTTCTGAGGCAATCTTCACCGTCGCGTCGATATCAAACCGGCCCGAACACGTTGATGCACGGCTACCGACCTGCACCGTCGCTCCATCGAGCCGACGACAACTACCTCGGATCATCACCTCGGCGAGCCGACCAAGAGTTTGGCATCGCGAATGATAAATAATCATCAAGAAAAGATCGTTGCCCCATGGATTGTACGGGTCGGGCATGCCAGCATCGCCGCGCGGTCACTTCTCAAGTTGGCATTGACCGCGTCACAAGTTCTGACCTGCGTCGGCATTGCCGCGTCGTTGCTTCTTCAAGCCGATGTCCACCATGCCGACCTGCTTCGACACCTCGGCTGGCATAGGGCTGCAACATAACCTTACCGACCTCCTCCGTCACCTCGGCTAGACCGGGGGCTTCACATCTTTTCATCAACCTACTTTGGGGAGTTCGGCATCACCAGCTGGCCAGCTTTGTCACCTCGGCTGGACCAGGAACTTAGCCTCACCACGTCAACCGCGCTACGTCACCACTTCATCAAGGCGAGCTCTTTGCTCAGGCACCTCGCGACCTCGACCCGCTGCAAGCTCGGCCCGCATCATCTACCAGCTTCGTCACGTTAGCTGGACCGGGGGCTTCGCCTCGCCGCATCCACCGTGCTACATCGCCACTTTGTCAAGCCGAGCTCCTCGCTCGGTCACCTCGGGCTTGGGGCTGAGACCTCGGCTAGGCCGAGGACTACGTCTTCGTCCCGCTACAAGCCCGGACCTCGTCATCTCCACCGAGCACATTAACCAGCTAAGTCGCTTTCATGCTCAACTTTTTCAATTATTAATTCTTGTTCGGTTGGACCAAACATTATATTTGTGTTAAACAAAAACTTTGTTTGTTAAAACCTTAGTTTGTCAAAACACTTCTTTTACCCAAGTTAACTGGGGGCTCTTAAATTTGTATGAAGCCGTTTTATAATAACTATTTTTTCTAAGTCGTTGCAAAGTCTTTTTCTACCACTCCTTTCTCAACTCGAGTGTATGGTCAATAGCCGGATAGCCTGGTTTCTCTCTAAAGCCGCTCGAGTTTAGTTCTCTATATTGGCTTCTGAGAAGCACTCCGCCTTCGGGATATGGAGGTTGAAGCCGAAGGCTGACCTACTTGAAGTTTAGAGATCGGATGTGTCATGTTAAAGCACGACAGAAGCACATCCTAATTTTAAGGCCAATTTTGGATTGGCACCAAATAACCTGATCTAATTTAGACGTAAAGTTTTTATGTGAGTTTTTTGGTTTTCTAAGCTTATGGCACTTTTAACCTATTTGTGTGTCTCCAGCATAAGTCTCATAGTACAACGCCGGACATGTTTAAAGCATCGACAATATCAACGGGGGGCTGCGACAGAGCCGAACCCACCAAGAGCCAAGGTACTCCGAGGAGTCCTCAGCAAAATGTTCTCGGATGTTGCTTTATATGCATCAGTTTTGAATTGTGTCTTCGGTCAATAGTTGGGTTACCCGGCTCCTGTGCTTGCCTCCTACGTTCCGCTTTGTTCGGCTAGGTGTGCAAGGGAGAACCACTGCGATTGTGTTTCCAGCTCGAATGATTAAGCGCCTCAGTGAAGAAAGTTGAAAACTGACTGTCACAATGGGCGCAAACTGGTCAGCAATCTGATGACTGTGTCAAACTATAGATCGATAGAGGTTACCCCGATAGAGGTTACCCCGTGTTAAACAATGGGCCTTTCATAAAATTGGCTGAAGTGTTAATGGCTTAACCTCGACTGACGCCGAACACTAACCGGGGGCTAGTAACTGGCCTCCCAAACTTTAAGCTCCTATGACTAAGTGAAAGTTATAAAGCCTGCATATCTGATTGCCTCATTTTCGCTAACGCAACCGCCTCCGAGCACCGAGACGTCGGCTAAGGGTTGTCTTGTTACTGCGGAAACACCCTGCGTAGCATCTACAAAGGGGTAGAAGCCAACGATGGGCCACTTTCAAATGATAAACGGTCGCAACAGAGTCAAAGTAAACATATTTCATCAGCGTTTATATTCAATATATGAGCGCTGCCTTCTGTAATTATCGTTATAAAGCCATAAATATGCATCAATTTGACTTAAGATTTTGGCCAAGCTGGGTTGCCTGGCTCCTGTGCTTACCCCCTACGTTCCCGATAGTTCGGCTAGGGGGGTAAAGGGAGCACCTCTGTGATTGTTACTTCCGGGTCATCCAGGTTAGTACCTCAGACTGAGTGAAGCCGAAAGCTAGCCATCTTAAGAATATAATTGGTCAGCAACGACGGAAGTGAAAATTTAGGTTCACTAAAGACCATAGAGTTTGGGAACTTTCCCCAAACTAAATCCTCAATATTTTTCTCTCACATTGATCGGAGTTGAGGTTTCACGATCATGGTCAACATGATTGCCTGGGAAAAGGAACTTATAAAGGAACTATTTTTCTCAGAAGATGTTTCTTACGTTAAAAAGTAATATAACATATCTCTCCGCGTACATTTGTTTATAAAATCGTATGGCCGGATTGCCTTGTTTGCCGTAAATCTTTGCCCTTATGAAGGCTTTATAAAGTAGGACAAACACTCCCCGGCTACTGGCCGAGGAGGTTGAAGCCGATGGTCGGTCAAGAAAGTTTTGTACAATGCGGATCCGAGCATTCATGATGTAAAGTACTTGGATACATAGAATCATTACACGTAAATTGCGAGTAAAGTCAATTTACTGCAGCCCATCTTGTAAAGAGTCAAGGGCACAATCTCGTTTAGTCAACCGAGTAGCTGACATAACACTCTCATAATCCTCTATTCACATTGATTTCCTATCTATCGAACCCCTTGGGGCCAACCTTGGCGAGCTCAGCTTTCGCTAGCTCTAAGCTCCTTTAAGAGATCTTTATTCTCTTTCTGAGAAGTCTGTGTTAAACACAAGAAAATTTTCTGTCAAGCGGATATCGATCCTTAATTCGGCCACCTGTGCCCACATTAAGGCTCGGGAGCAATTTACTGTTCATTATGAGCCAGAATCACCACAGGCCCTTAAAGGGCCCAAGATAGAAAAGGCCTCATATGGGCCGAAAGACATCATGGGCCATACATGGTGACAGTGTCCTGGACTAGGGGGTACTCACCACGTCGTCTCCCGACCAGGTGGATCGGGCCGAGGATCCCCGTGGCGGTTCTCTCATGGGCCACTTCGGGCAGCCCATGCCGCATACAAGGGAGATTCCACAAGACTTGGCGCACAAGACAAGGACTCCTCTAAATCCTAGGCCTCCCGTACATTATATATAAACCGAGGCCAGGCTAGTCGATAGATCAACTCATAGTCATTAGAACAATCTCATGGTAGATACATGTACTCTATACTACACCCCATATGAATACAATCAAAAGCAGGACATAGGGTATTATCTCTTCAACAGAGCCCGAACCTGGGTAAAATCCTATGTCAGTGTTACCATCGCTCCAAGACGCCTAGCTTAGGACCCCTACTATGAGATATGCCAGATATAGAACCGACACATGGGCCGAAAGTGACAATGGGGTGGAATCATATTAGACGACCCACATGACGCTACTGGGCCGAATTCAGAAAGGGCGTAATGCGCCGTGAGTACCCGGCCGTAAATGGGCTATATGCGAACATGTCGTTAACAGGCTTTCCATGGGCCGGCCCGCTAATTTTGACCAAGTCAAACAGGTCGGCCTTTTTAACCTAAATGAACCATTGCTGGGCAATTCCACGTGTCGATGTTTCATTGGCGCCTCCCGTCCATTTCACGGATGACATATGTCGCAACGCCAAGTTGACACATGGTTTCGTTGGTGAATGAGAATTTGACACGTGGAAAATCGCCATTGGTCCGGGCTGTTAATGGGTTATCGGATCCAAAACCGCCACCCGATAGCTTAACGGCGACCCATGACGGTGGATGTCAGGTGTTGGTTACCCTTGATGAAAACACTTCAATGACACGCCATTTATCGTCATGGAAGCGGACACTTCTGTGATGATAATTTAAGTATTATCATGGAACACTTCTATGACAGCGCAGGTATGACTATCTTGATTTTGTCATAAAATCATCACGAATGTACATGCATGATAGAAAACGTGACCTACTGTGACAAACTCGTATCATCATGGAAGTGTTTTTTGTAGTGTACCTACTATATTCTAACATTTCCATGACATATACCCCCTGATACAATCCATATATAGAATCATCCAAACAAGAACATTATGCAATAAAAACAGAATCTGTCTAAAATAGAACAATACGTAATGATGGAATTTTTATCTGTACTTCTGTAACTCCAAAAATTCTGAAAAAATAGGATATAGGATTTCCCTCAGTTAAGAACCAAGGTTTATTGAACCAGTAGGAGACACCACACAAAGAAAATAAGCGGTACTTACACACAAACAAAGCAAATGCTTGCACCCAAGGCGGGCAAGAGGGTTGTCAATCCCCTTGTACTCACTAATTGCAAGGATTAAATCTGAGAGTGGTAGATAGATAAAATGACAAGGAAAATAAAAGTAAATAAATTGCAGTAAATATTTTAGGGTTTTAGTAAATATAAAGTGAATGGACCCAGGGGCCATAGGTTCACTAGAGGCATCTCTCTCATGAGCATAACAACGGTGGGTAGACAAATTACTGTTGGCCAATTGATAGAATAGTGCGTAGTTATGATGATTCTTCATGGCATGATCAATGTATAGACATTACGTCTCATACAAGTAGACCAAAATCGATCTGCATCTACAACTATTACTCCACCCCTTGACCGCTATCCAGCATGCATTACAAGGAATTAAGTTCATAACAAACAGAGTAATGCTTGAAGCATGATGACATAATGTAGAAAAAACAAGACCAAATAATATGTTCGAGCCCCATCGTTTTACCCTTAGTAGCAACAATAGAAATATGTGCCTTGCTACTTCTCCTTCACAAAGTAAGGATACCGCTGAGGGAGTCCTGGACTAGGGGGTCCTTGAGGTGTTGGCTCATCTCATGTGGGCCGGACTATTGGGCCGCACCATATCCGGACCGAAGACCTTTTTGTGCCTTGGTGTGCACCCCAAGTCAAGATGGAAGATCTAGAGTTTCCATGACATAACCGACTATTTGTAAACCCTAGTCCCTGATGACCCACAAGTATAGGGGGTCAATCGTAGTCCTTTTGATAAGTAAGAGTGTCGAACCCAACGAGGAGCAGAAGGAAATGACAAGTGGTTTTCAACAAGGTATTTTCTGCAAGCGCTGAAATAGTCGGTAATAGGTTGTTTGATAGCAAGATAATTTGTAACAGACAACTAACGTTAATGATAAATAAAGTGCAGCAAGGGAGCCCAATCCTTTTGTGGCAAAGGACGGGACAAAACAGTCTCAATAAGCAAAGTGTTCTTGAGGGCACACGGGAATTTCAACTAGTCACTTTCATCATGTTGGTTTGATTTGCGTTCGCTACTTTGATAATTTGATATGTGGGTGGACCGGTGCTTGGGTGTTGTTCTTACTTGAACAAACCTCCCACTTATGATTAACCCCCTCGCAAGCATTCGCAACTGCGAGAAAAATATTAAGATAAAATCTAACCATAGCATTAAACATTTGGATCCAAATCGGTCCCTTACGAAGTAGCACATAAACTAGGGTTTAAGCTTCTGTCACTCTAGCAACCCATCATCTAATAACTACTCCACAATGCATTCACTTAGGCCCAAATATGGTGAAGTGCCATGTAGTCGACGTTCAC
Source organism: Thinopyrum elongatum (assembly GCA_011799875.1). Classification (NCBI taxonomy): domain Eukaryota; kingdom Viridiplantae; phylum Streptophyta; class Magnoliopsida; order Poales; family Poaceae; genus Thinopyrum; species Thinopyrum elongatum. Next base: position 261,667,922 of record CM022303.1, read on the forward strand.
ATGACACCACTAAGGGAATCACGACATACATATCATCAAAATATCGAACAAATATCAAGATCACATGATTACTTGCAAGATGACTTCTCCCGTGACCTCAAGAACAAAAGTAACTACTCACAAATGATATTCATGCTCAAGATCAGAGGGGTATTAAATAGCATAATGGATCTGAACATATAATCTTCCACCAAATAAACCATATAGTAATCAACTACAAGATGTAATCAACACTACTAGTCACCCACAGGTACCAATCCGAGGTTCCGGTACAAAGATTGAACACAAGATATGAACTAGGGTTTGACAGGAGTTGGTGTTGTTGAAGATGTTGATGGAGATTACCCTCCCAAAGATGAGAGGGTTGTTGGTGATAACGATGGCTTCGATTTCCCCTCCGAGAGGGAAGTTCCCCCGGCGGAATCGCTCCGCCGGAGGGCAAAAGTGCTCCTGCCCAAGTTCCGCCTCGAGACGGCGGCGCTCTGTCCCGAAAGTCCTTTTTTTTCTTGGTCAAAATGACTTATATACAAGAAGATGGGCACCGGAGGTGGGCCGGGCTGGCCACAACCCACCAGGGGGAGCCTGGCATGCGCTGGTGTCTTGTGGTCACCAGGTGGCCCCCCTCCGGTAGTTATTTGCTCCAGTATTTTTCATATATTCCAAAATAATTCTCTGTAAATTTTTAGCTTATTTGGAGATGTGCAGAATAGGTATCTCTGACGTAGCTTTTTCAGGTCCAGTATTCCAGCTGCCTATATTCTCCCTCTTTGTGTAAACCTTGCATATTATGAGAGAAAAGGAATTATAATTACTCCATAAAGCATTATTATGCATAAAAACATTATAAACAACAGTAGGAAAACATGATGCAAAATGGACGTATCAACTCCCCCAAGATAGACCTCACTTGTCCTCAAGCGAAAAACCGATATCGAAAAACATGTCCACATGCTTAGAGAGAGAGAGAGGGAGGTGCCGATAAAAAAAATACGGACATAGCAGCATCATGCTTATTATTAAAACAACAGCAAACTTTATCATAAAACTTTATCACATAACTTCTCATGAGCGAGTAACAATTCATCACAACATCGAAGTAGAAGCATAAACTCTATTGAAAACCAACAAACTATGTTCTCAGTCAACTTTGCAACTACAATTCATCATCTTTTTTAGGAAGGGTCTCGTATCGGAGCCTTTTGGGCAAGTCCACATCCTCAACCATCATTTAATCTTCTATGATTGCTAGCACTCACCGTATACCCATGAGAAAAAAGTTTCAACCGAACACATAGAAAGATAGGGGCTTATAGTTTCGCCTCCCAATGTATTCACCTCAAGGGTGATGTCAACAATAATAACTCATGCTCACTCACATCCAACTGGATATATGTGCCTAGATCTTTCCTCACCACATGATGCTTGCAAAAAGAGAAAATAAAAAGGAATAGGGAAGAATACTTTGACTCTTGCATAAAAGTAAATACATGAAAGTAAAAGATAGGCCCTTCGGAGAGGGAAGCATAGGTTGTCATGCGCTTTTTGGTTTGTATGCCAAATCCCTTAATGCAAAAGAATGTCACGTTATATTGCCTCTTATGATAGCAACCTTTATTATGCAGTCCGTCGCTTTTATTACTTTGCCATCACAAGTTCGTACAAAGCTCAATTTTCCCTTACACTAAATGATCAAACACATTTAGAAGCAATTTTTATTGCCTTATTGCACCGATGACAACTTACTTGAAGGATCTTACTCAATCTATAGGTAGGTATGGTGGACTCTCAAAACATGAGTTTGGGTTTAGGGTTTTTGGATGCACAATTAGTATCTCTACTTAGTGCGGAATTTTGGCTAGCAAAGATATTGAGCAAGCACCACATGTTGAAGGATCTATGACAATATAACTTATATGTGAATATGAACAAACATAAATCATTACGTTGTCTTCTTTGTCCAACGTCAACAATTTTGACATATAATATTTGATGGGGGCTCACGATCATAAAAGATGTCCAAGATAGTGTATTTGCATGTGAATCTTCTCTTCCCTTATTAATTCTTTCACGAGTTGCATCATTGACAATTGCTGTGTTTGTCAATCTTAAATAAATTTTACCACTTATACTTTTACTTATGTGATGTCACTACTTACCATAAGATTAGTATATGATCTTTTCCAATTATTTCTTTTGATTTGGTTGCAACATAAAAGTAAAGAAGCAAAAAACTCAAACTAAACTTTATTATGTAACTCTCACTCGATTACATAGATGGATAGATCACGAAAACTAATACTCGAAGATAGATCATGCTAAACTTTTATTCGACTAATTCATGATAAAACTAAAGATCAAACTAAAATAGGTAAAGGCAATAAAAGTGATGGTGATACGATACCGGGGCATCTCCCCCAAGCTTGGCAAAAGCCAAGGGGAGTGCCCATACCCATGTACTCAAGTCTCCTTTGGTGGGGAAGATGATGATGGTGGTGGTGATGATGAGGTAGTAGCGAGCTTAGCCTCCGGCTTCCATGGCAGTGACTCACCATCATAAGAGGAAGCACGAGTCTCACGAGTCCTGCAACTGGCAGCTAAACTCATACCTTTAAATCTTGCCTCATATTTAAAGACTTGATTTTGGAGATCATAGATTTGGCTTTGCAGAAAGTTGATTTGCTTGTTGAGGGTGAAGATGATTTCCTTCATGGACCGGCCATCCACCTTGTGATCACGGGTGAAATCTGTAATCATGAGGTGATTGGCACTGTTCCACGCTCCACCATCCCTTTGCACTTGAAGACCTCCTGCTCCATGGCTTCGAGCCTGGCCTCCATTGTTCCCGTCCTCTTGGGCCCTTGAACATCTCGGATGAGGAGCACCCCTTCATGCATCTCAATGGTTTGAGGGTGCTTCATGGGAGCTCCTGCTCGACGCTCGTGTGCATCAAAACGAGGTGGTTTCGCTAAAGCTGACACGCAAATGGGCCGGCCAAAACGAAGCCTCGAGCGAACGCGGTAATTGAAAAACAAAAGCGAACGCAATGGGACTCGAACTCCCGACATAGCGCTGCATGCTAACAAAGCTAGCCAGCTGGGCTACGAATCATGTACGTCTGAAATGCAGCGTTTGTTTTAAAGTACCAACTCAAATGGTAGATCCACGGTTTTTCAACATTTTCCATTAATTCTTGGAAAAATGAAAAATATGCGAACAATGTTTCAAAAATCATAAACAAATTTTAAATAATCTTTTTCTTTTAAACATGAACTATGTTTTTCAAAAATTGAACAAATTTTAAATTGTGAACAAATTTCGAAATCTTAATAATATTTTGTTGCTGTGAACAATTTTTAGAAAGCGAATTTAGAATACACACTGAACATTTTCTTAGTATAGGGTGAATATTATTCAAATACACACTGAACATTTTTTTAAATACGATGAACTTTTTTGAATGCATGTTGAACAAAGTTTCTATACACGATGAACATTTTTTATACACACTGAACATTTTTTCAACGTATGGTGAACATTTTTCTTCAATGCGGTGAACAAAAAATGGAATTCAAAACTTTTTTTTGAAACATGAACAAAATTAAAAAACATGAACAAAATTTGAATTTCCAAAAACACTCTCTGAACAATCAAACGAATTTTGAAAAATCTGAACATGTTTCGGATATTTTGAATTTATGGAAAACAAAAAAAGAAAAAGAAAAAAGAAACACAAAAAGTAGAGAGAAAAAAGAAATGAGAAGGGCGAAAAAGAATAAGAAGGAAAAAAGAAAATGATTAATAAAAGTAATGAAGAAAACTGAAAAAAACTATAAAAGAAAACAAAACAGGGAAAACCCGGTTCAGGGAACGTTCTGGAAGTTTCCCAAAACCAGTTCCTCGCTCCAAGTGGGCCGGCCCATATCGTGTCAATCAGTTTCTTTGCTTCAGCGAAGCGGCGACGGCTTGACGCTCGCGCGCGTCATATAGGAATCGCCGTGCTTCATCACCTCCGATAAGTAGGGGTTGATTGCCGTTTCGAAGAACTTGTCCTTGGAGGAGCTCGGTGCGGCCATGGCGATCTAGATCTGTCAGAATATAACAAGAAACAAAAACAAAAGATTTCTCCGCGATGCGGTGGTCAATACGTTCGGGGCGTATATAAAAAAATTATCTTGGAAAACAAGCAAACGAGAGGAAAACGGAGTTGGGAAGGTTCCCGAGGTGGGCACAACCCACCTGGGCGCGCCAGGGAGGGCAGGCGCGCCTTGGTGTATTGCTCTCCTCGGTTGCCTTCCTGGTTATTTCTTATTTTCCTAAATTTTGTTATATTCCAAAACTGACAGAAAATATTTTGCGGATTTTTCGGAGTCCGTTTACTTACCATATCACATACCTCCTCTTTTTCAGGATTCTGGAGTCTTCCGGAAGGTTTCTTTTATGTGTTCTTCCGGTGTCATGGTTTGGATAATATTGCTTTCAACATTAATAGGCGTACCTGAGATATAATGTTTGATTCTTTGTCCATTGACCACCTTCGGGTTAGTACCTTCGGCATTATTAATCTTGATAGCTCCAGAGCGATAAACCTCTTCGATAATATATGGTCCTTCCCATTTGGAAAGAAGTTTCCCTGCAATGAATCTAAAACAAGAGTTGTACAAAAGAACATATTCTCCAACTTTGAATTCCCGCTTTTGGATTCTTTTGTCATGCCATCTTTTAACTTTTTCTTTGAATAATTTGGCATTTTCATAAGCTTGGGTTCTCCATTCATCTAGTGAGCTAATATCAAATAACCTCTTTTCACCTGCAAGTTTGAAATCATACTTGAGTTCTTTAATTGCCCAATATGCTTTATGTTATAACTCAAGAGGCAAATGACAAGCTTTTCCATAAACCATTTTATAAGGAGACATACCCATAGGGTTTTTATAAGCTGTTCTGTAGGCCCAAAGTGCATCATCTTATTTCTTAGACCAATTCTTTCGGGACCTATTTACAATTTTTTGTAATATTAATTTTATTTCTCTATTGCTAAGTTCAGCTTGACCACTAGATTGAGGATGATAGGGTGATGCAATTCTATGATTAACATCATATTTAGCAAGCATTTTACGGAAAGCACCATGAATAAAGTGTGAACCACCATCAGTCATTAAATATTTGGGAACTCCAAACCTTGGGAAAATAACTTCTTTAAGCATTTTAATGGAAGTGTTATGCTCAACACTACTAGTTGGAATAGCTTCTACCCACTTAGTAACATAATCAACGGCAACCAAAATATGAGTATACCCATTAGAGGAAGGAAAAGGTCCCATATAATCAAAAACCCAAACACCAAATGGTTCAACAGCAAGTGAATAATTCATAGGCATTTCCTGACGCTTACCGGTATTACCAATTCTTTGACATTCATCACAAGATAAGACAAACTTACGTGCATCCTTGAAGAGAGTAGGCCAATAAAAACCAGATCGCAATACCTTGTGAGCAGTTCTATCTCCTGCATGATGTCCTCCATGAGCTTCGGAATGACATTTCCATAGGATTTGTTCCTGTTCATGCTCAGGTACACAACGTCTAATAATACCATCTACTCCTTCTTTATAAAGATGTGGGTCATCCCAAAAGTAATGTCTTAAATCATAGAAGATTTTTTTCTTTTGTTGGTATGTGAAACTAGGTGGTATATATTTAGCAACAATGTAATTAGCATAGTCAGCATACCAAGGAGTATTGTGAGAAACATTTATTGTAGCTAGTTGTTCATTAGGAAAACTATCATCAATAGGTAGTGGGTCATCAAGAATATCTTCTAACCTAGACAAGTTATCTGCTACGGGGTTCTCAGCTCCTTTCCTATCAGTGATATGTAAATCAAATTCTTGTAGCAAGAGAACCCACCTAATGAGTCTAGGTTTAGCATCTTTCTTTTCTATAAGATATTTTATAGCAGCATGATCAGTGTGAACAATTACTTTGGAATCAACAATGTAAGATCTAAATTTATCACAAGCAAACACAACTGCTAAAAATTCTTTTTCAGTAGTAGCATAATTTATTTGGGCACTGTCTAGAGTTTTACTAGAATAATGGATAACATTTAATTTTTTATCAACTCTTTGTCCTAGAACAGCACCAACAGCATAATCACTAGCATCACACATAATTTCAAAAGGCAAGTTCCAATCAGGTGGTTGAACAACAGGTGCAGTAGTTAAGGCTTTCTTAAGTGTTTCAAAGGCTTCTACACAATCATCATAAAATAATGGAATATCCTTTTGTAAAAGATTAGTAAGAGGCCTAGAAATTTTAGAGAAGTCTTTAATAAACCTCCTATAAAAACCAGCATGACCAAGGAAACTATGAATACCTTTTATGTCCTTGGGACATGGCATTTTCTCAATTGCATCAACTTTAGCTTTATCCACCTCAATACCCCGTTCAGAAATTTTATGTCCCAAGACAATACCTTCATTAACCATAAAGTGGCACTTCTCCCAATTCAAGACAAGATTAGTTTGCTCACATCTCTGCAAAACTCGATCAAGGTTGCTTAAGCAATCATCAAAAGAAGTTCCGTAAACAGAGAAATCATCCATGAAAACCTCAACAATCTTTTCACAAAAATCAGAGAATATAGCAGCCATGCATCTTTGAAATATAGCAGGTGCATTGCATAAACCAAAAGGCATACATCTATAAGCATAAATTCCAAAAGGACAAGTAAAGGCGGTTTTCTCTTGATCAGGTTGTGAAACAGGTATTTGAGAAAAACCAGAATATCCATTAAGAAAGCAAAAGTGTGTGTGCTTAGACAATCTTTCTAGCATTTGATCAATAAAAGGCAGAGGGTAATGATCTTTTCTAGTAGCTTTATTTAATTTTCTAAAATCAATTACCATTCTATAACCAGTAACAATTCTTTGTGGAATAAGTTCATTTTTATCATTAGGAACAATAGTAATACCTCCCTTTTTAGGGACACAATGAACAAGACTTACCCATCTACTATCAGCTATAGGATAGATTATACCTACTTCTAGAAGCTTCAGTATTTCAGTTCTTACCACTTCTTTCATCTTAGGATTCAAACGCCGTTGGTGATCAACAACGGGTTTAGCATCAGGTTCCATATTAATCTTGTGCTCACAGAGAGTGGGACTAATGCCCTTAAGATCATAAAGAGTATATCCAATAGCAGCACGGTGCCTCTTAAGAATTTTTAATAATATTTCTACTTCGTGTTCTGAAAGGTTAGCACTAATAATAATAGGATATATCTTTTTCTCATCAAGATAAGCATACTTCAAACTGTCAGGCAATTGTTTCAATTCAAACACAGGATCACCTTTAGGTGGAGGAGGACCTCCAAGAGTTTCAATAGGCAAATTGTGTTTAAGCAAAGGTTGTTGTTCAAAGAATATTTTATCTATTTCATTTCTCTGACGCAAGTGCATATCATTTTCATGGTCTAGCAAATATTGTTCTAGCGGATCAGTAGGAAGCATGGCAATAGAAGCAAGACCAATTATTTCATCCTTACTAGGTAATTCTTTATTACGGGGTTGTCTACTAAACTTGGAGAAATTAAACTCATGAGACTCATCACCAAAGCTAACACTGACAGTTTGTTTATGGCAATCTATAGTGGCATTATCACTGTTCAGGAAAGGTCTACCAAAGATAATGGGACAAAAGTCATCTTGTGGGGAACCAAGAACTAGAAAATCTGTAGGGTTTTTTATTTTCCCACACAAGACTTAAACATCTCTAACAATCCCAAGTGGTGTGATGGTGTCTCTATTAGCAAGTTTAATAGTAACATCTATGTCTTCTATTTCAGCGGGTGCTATATCATTCATAATTTCTTGGTATAAGGTAAAAGGAATAGCACTCACGCTAGCACCTATGTCACATAAACCATGATAACAGTGATCTCCTATTTTAACTAAGACAACAGGCATGCCAACAACAGTTCTATGTTTATCTTTTTCATCAGGTTTGGCAATTCTAGCAGCTTCATCGCAGAAATAAATAACATGCCCATCAATATTTTCTACCAGCAGATCCTTAACCACAGCAACACTAGGTTCTACTTTAATTTGCTCGGAGGGTTTAGGTGCTTTAATATTACTTTTGCGAACCATAGTTGAAACCTTAGCATGTTCCTTTATCCTAACAGGGAAAGGTGGTTTTTCAATGTAAGCAGTAGGCACAATGGGATCAACATTGTAAATAATAGTTTCATCTTTAACTATGACCGGTTCTTTAATTTCTTCTTTAAAAGGGGGGTGATTTTTAAACCACTTCTCCTTAGGGAGATCAACATGAGTAGCAAATGATTCACAAAAAGAGGCTACTATCTCAGAGTCAAGTTCATATTTTGTGCTAAACTTGTGAAAAGCATCGGTATTCATAAAAAATTTAACACAATCAAACTCAAGCTTAATACCTGACTCTTTAGCATTGTCGAGTTCCCAATATTTAGAGTTGCATTTAATTCTTTCTAAAAGATCCCGCCTGAATTCAATAGTCTTCTTCATAAAAGAACCATTAGAAGAAGTATCGAGCATGGATTGATCATCATGAGAAAGCCGAGCATAAAAATTCTGAATGACAGTTTCTCTCAAGAGCTCATGATTGGGGCATGAATATAACATTGACTTAAGCCTCCCCCAAGCTAGAGTGATACTTTCACCTTCACGAGGCCAAAAATTATATATATAATTCCGATCACGATGAACTAGATGCATAGGATAATTTTTTTGGTGAAATTCCAATTTCAATCAATTCCAGTTCCAAGATCCAATATCATCGCATAGCCTATACCATGTCAATGCTTTTCCCTTCAAATTTAAAGGGAAAACCTTCTTCCTTAGATTCATCTCCGGGTAAACCTACAAGCTTAAATAATCCACAAATTTCATCCACATATATCACATGCATATCAGGGTGTTCTGTTCCATCTCCTGCATAAGGATTAGCTAGCAGTTGTTCTATCATACTCGAAGGAATTTCATAACCAATATTTTCAGTAGGTGCAGTAGGTTGAGGGGCAACTAATTGTGCTTCCGGTCGATGTGAAGATACCCCGAACAAACCCCTCAAAGGATGATTTTCCATAGTGACAAGTGACAATAAATCTCAGCACGTAGTAATAATTTTTCCTTACCAATTTCCACTTACCAAGAGCGCTCCACTCCATGGCAACGGCGCCAGAAAAGAGTCTTGATGACCCACAAGTATAGGGGTTCAATCGCAGTCCTTTCAATAAGTAAGAGAGTCGAACCCAACGAGAAGCAAAAGGAAATGACAAGTGGTTTTCAGCAAGGTATTTTCTGCAAGCGTTGAGATAGTCGGTAACAGGTTGTTTGATAGGAAGATAATTTGTAACGGACAAGTAACGCTAATGATAAATAAAGTGCAGCAAGGTAGCCCAATCCTTTTGTGGCAAAGGACTGGCCAAAACGGTCTCTTATAATAAGCAAAGTGTTCTTGAGGGCACACGGGAATTTCATCTAGTCACTTTCATCAGGTTGGTTTGATTTGCGTTCGCTACTTTGATAATTTGATATGTGGGTGGACCGGTGCTTGGGTGCTCTTCTTACTTGAACAAACCTCCCACTTATGATTAACCCCCTCGTAAACATCCACAACTACGAGAAAAGTATTAAGATAAAATCTAACCATAGCATTAAACATTTGGATCCAAATCGGTCCCTTATGAAGTAGCGCATAAACTAGGGTTTAAGCTTTTGTCACTCTAGCAACCCATCATCTAATAACTACTCCACAATGCATTCCCTTAGTCCCAAAGATGGTGAAGTTCCATGTAGTCGACGTTCACATGATACCACTAAGGGAATCACAACATACATACATCAAAATATCAAACACATATCAAGTTCACATGATTACTTGGAACACGACTTCTCCCGTGACCTCAAGAATAAAAGTAACTACTCACAATGCTCAAGATCAGGGGGGTATTAAATAGCATAATGGACCTGAACATATAATCTTCCACCAAATAAACCATATAGTAATCAACTACAAGTTGTAATCAACACTACTAGTCACCCACAGGTACCAATCTGCGGTTCCGGTACAAAGATTAAACACAAGAGATGAACTAGGGTTTGAGAGGAGTTAGTGCTGTTGATGGAGATTGCCCTCCCAAAGATGAGAGGGTTGTTGGTGATGACGATGGCTTCGATTTCCCCCTCCGGGAGGGAAGTTCCCCCGGCGGAATCGCTCCACCGGAGGGCAAAAGTGCTCCTGCCCTAGTTCCGCACGGTGACGCTCTGTCCCGAAAGTCCTCTTCTTATTTTTTCTAGGTCAAAATGACTTATATACAAGAAGATGGGCACCGGAGGTGGGCCGGGCTGGCCACAACCCACCAGGGCGCGCCTGGAGGGCCTGGCGCGCGCTGGTGTCTTGTGGTCACCAGGTGGCCCCCTCCGATAGTTATTTGCTCCAGTATTTTTCATATATTCCAAAATAATTCTTTGTAAATTTTCAGCTTATTTGGAGATGTGTAGAATAGGTATCTCTGACGTAGCTTTTGCAGGTCCAGAACTCCAACTGCCGATATTCTCCCTCTTTGTGTAAACCTTGCATATTATGAGAGAAAAGGCATTAGAAACTCCGTAAAGCATTATTATGCATAAAAACATTATAAACAATAGTAGGAAAACATGATGCAAAATGGACGTATTAGTCCCCAGCCCAGGTGTCTATATAAACCAGGGGGCTTAGTCCGTAGAAGCTAGAAGAACAATCACCATCCTACGAGTTAGGGTTTAGTTCGTCTGATCTCATGGTAGATCTACTCTGTAACCCCCTTATACACAAGCAATATAATCAAGCAGGACGTAGAGTTTTACCTCTTAGAGAGGGCCCGAACCAGGGTAAAAACATCGTGTCCCATGTCCACTGTTCCCCATCGATCCAAGGTCCACAGTTTGGGACCCTCTACATGAGATCCGCCGGTTTTGACACCGACATTGGTGCTTTCATTGAGAGTTCCATTGCTGGATCGCTGAAAGGATCGATGGCTCGGCTGATCACGGGAGACGGCGTTAACGCCAGGGGCATCTCTGTCCCCGGCCAACTTTTCGCGTTCGGCAAACTCGATCTGCATGCTAACGCGACCGGTCATCTAGACCGAATCAACAACTTCGCCCCTGAGCACCAGATCAGGTTCGGCAGCCTAGAGTATGTCGCTGATGCTCGGGGCGATCTGGTCCTCACCAACTTCTCAGCTCCACCTGAGGCGCTCGAGGTCCCAGAAGCCTCCGCTTTGGGGCCGCCTGCCGATCCGGCCTCCGGATCGGCTCTCACTTCGCGCTCGGCTTCGAGCCCCGATGTGATGGATGTGTCCAAAAGCCCAGAATCAACCCTAATCAGACTCTCCCACTCTACCACAGACCCGACTTCGAGCCGTCACACGACATCAGCGTCCGATGACTAGGAGTCATCCCTGGCCGGACCCACTCTCCTTACTCCGAATCCGGCTTCGATCCGTGGTATATCTTCGGTGTGCGCAGTTTGGAGCCCGTTCTAAGGGTGAACCCTGAATACTCGAGGAGCATGGATCCCGTAGATCTTTCATCGCTAGACAGTATGCTAGACCGGATCCGCGCCATGGGAGTCTCCAACGGCCAGCCCTTGGTGTATGACCAGATTGGGCTCAGGCCCGATGACAGGGAAATCGCCACCCCGCCAATCACACACCTTGTCGCCATTATTGAGGAAGTGGCTAAAGGAGCTCGATCACCGAAACTGAAAACAAACTATATCCCGATTGGCGACGGCCCCGCTCAGGACTCTAGCCAGGAATCCAACTTCCACCCCAAAGAAAGCCCGGGACTGAACCCCGGTCTGCAACGTGACCTCAAATCTGCGCCGCACGGCCACACAATTCGGAATCCGAACTTGGGATGTTGAGCACCCTAGAAGTGTTCCACGTCACCGCTAAAGCTCCAAATACGCCACCGGCTGGAGCACTCAATTTTTTCCCACCCACCACCCACGAGGAATATTCCTCCGAATCAGGATGGGACCTAATACATGTTAAGCAGCAACCCAAAGAAACGGTCCATCACTATTGGGCTAGATTCCTCCTGGTTAAAAACAAGATGACAGATTGCCGCGGTCAAGAAGCAATATTAGCTTTTTGGTTCAATTGCTGGGACGAAGGAGTCTTGAACGCCCTCGCCCGTCATCATGTCCAGAACTTCACTGAACTATTGGACCTGGTTCGCAAATACTGCACCATGAAAAGCATCTGGAAAGAACAACAAATGCGCGTGGAGTCAAACCACGCCGAACAGTCAAGTATAATCCGGGAAAAGTGTTCACACGCACAGCGGTTGCCCGAACACAAGCCCGCTGAAAAAAGAAACAGACCCCTCACCGGACCCAGATCGGTCCTGGATGAGCTATTGGATAAGCCATGCCCCATACACTCGGCCCTGCTAAACACAAATCCAACTCACAAGCTTCGAGCTTACTGGGTTGTTAGACATGTTGCCAAGAGTGGCGAGGCCATACTCCGCCTTCAAACTCCCAGTAGACGATCGGCGATGCCCTCACCCGAGGACAATAACGTCCTAACCATCTACGAAACCTTCTCCTCGAATAACCAGAGGAAAAGAGCCCCTCGAGAGCTCAGCTAAGTCCATCAGGTCACCGCAGCAAGCTCTTGGATGGACACCCCCATCACCTTTGATGTGGAGGACGAACCAAGCGCGCGACCCATCCGAGTACCAACCGCATTAGTTCTCGACCCCATTGTGGACGGCTTCAGATTAACTAAGGTGCTTATGGACGGAGGCAACAACTTAAATCTCATTTATGAGGATACCCTTGAGAAGATGCAGTTCAACATATCTCGAATCAAACAAAGCTACACTAGGTTTCGGGGAATCATCCCCGGCAACGAGGCACGCTGCTCTGGACGAGCCACTTTGGATGTAGTGTTCGGCACTCCAACGAACTATAGGACCGAAGAGCTACTCTTCCACATTGTGCCCTTCCATAGCGGATACCATGCCTTATTGGGGCGTGATGCATTCTCGAAGTTCCAGGCTATACCCCATCACGGGTACATGAAACTCAAAATGCCAGGGCCCAATGGTGTGATCACAATATCCAGCAACCCGGACAAAGCCCTCCGAGCCAAAAACAAAACAGCATCCCTGGCCCTAGAGGCACTATCTAAGGCTATAGCAGCCGAAGAATTGACCACACTACGTACAGTAGTCGACAAAGATGATGTTACCCTCAACAAAAGACCCAAGTCTACATCCTTCAAACCAGCTGATGAAACCATCAAGTTCCAAGTACACCCGACGAACCCTAATAAAACAGCGACCATCGGAGCACAGCTGGACCCGGAGGTCGACGAGGCGCTACGCGCATTCTTGCACAAGAATTAGGACATATTCGCCTGGCACCCTTCAGACATGCCAGGCATCCCTCGCAGGCTGGCAGAACACAGCTTGAACATACTTAAGGGCTTCAAGCCGGTTAAACAGATGCTCCACCGATTTTCCGAACCCAAGCGTCAAGCTATGGGGGAAGAATTAGCCAAACTACTCGAAGCCGGATTCATCCGAGAAATCAAACACCCCGATTGGCTGGCAAATTTGGTCATGGTACCTAAAAAGGACAAATCCTAATGCTGTGTGTCGACTTCAAAGATCTCAACAAGGCTTGCCCCAAGGATCCTTTCCCTCTTCCTCGAATAGACCAGATCATCGACGCCACTGCCGTACACGACTCGCTATGTTTTCTCGACGCTTACTCGGGATATCACCAAATCAAGATGAAGGAATCCGACCAACCAGCAACCGCGTTTATTACACCCTACGGACCATTCTATTTCAACACATTGCCCTTCGGGTTAAAAAACGCAGGAGCAACATATCAGCGCATGATTCAAACATGCCTGGAAACCCAAATTGGTAAAACAGTCGAAGCCTATGTGGATGATGTGGTCATTAAGACCAAACATGTTGGCCAGTTGGTCGACAACCTCCGTCTCACCTTCGAAAACTTGAGAACATATGATATACGGCTTAACCCGGATAAGTGTGTTTTCGGAGTTCCTGCTGGAAAACTACACGGATTCATTGTCTCCCATAGAGGGATAGAAGCCAATCTGGCTAAAATCCGAGCTTTGTCCCAACTGGCAATACCCACAGAGCTCAAACACGTCCAGAAACTAGCCAGTTGCATTGTAGCCTTGAGTCGTTTCATCTCCCGCCTCGGCAAAAAGGCACTGCCGCTCTATAAATTGCTCAAAAAGACTAAAAACTTCGAATGGATGGATGAGGCAACTGCCGTACTAGAGGAGATAAAGACTCTACTAGCAGGCAACCCTATTTTGACAGCACCTGGCATAGCGGAACCCATGCTATTATACATCTCAGCCACAAACCAGGTTGTGAGCGCTACCTCGTGGTAGAACGAGAGGCATAAGGACACAAGTTCAAGGTGCAAAAACCTGTCTACTACGTGTCGGAAGTACTCACCACGTGCAAATCCCGGTATCCGCATTATCAGAAGATAGCCTACATAGTTTTCATGGCATCCCGCAAACTCGGACACTACTTTCAAGAGTGTTCGGTTACCGTGGCATCCAAAGTACCCTTAAACGATATTATCAATAATAGGGACGCCACGGGCCGCATCGCCAAATGGGCAATAGAGCTCCTGCCCTTTGAAATTGTGTACAAGCCACGCCGCACTATTAAATCTCAGGTGCTGGCTAATTTTCTGTCTGAATGGACGGAAGCCGAACTTTCCCGAGAATATAGTACGTACTCACACTGGACAATGTATTTTGACGGTTCCAAAATGCTGGCCAGACTGGGGGCGGGTGTTATCCACACGTCCCCCATGGGCGACACTATTTGGCACATACTATAGATTATGTACACAGACTCCAACAACGCAGTCGAATACGAAGCCCTGTTGCATGGTCTTCGGATGGCAACTTCAATGGGTGTTCGGCGGCTTGAGGTGAGGGGAGATTCCAACCTCGCCATCTCCCAAGTCAATGGCGAGTTCGACGCCAAGGATCCGAAAATGGCGGCATACCGAAATGATGTCTTAAGAATATCAACCCAGTTTGAAGGATTAGAATTCCACCACATCTCTAGAGACAGTAACCAAGCTGCAAATATCCTCGCCCACATGGGCGCCAAGCGTGACCCTGTCCCTTCAAACACCTTTCTGGAGTGGCTCTTTAAGCCATCCGTGGTGTGGCGGGACGGGGATCAGGGTACAACAACCAATGGGCCCGAACAGATCGTCCCTCCGGCCATTGAGCCAGACGACGAAATCATCGGTGGCTCGACAGTTGAAGAAACCACTTCGGCTCATGAGGTCATGGCCATAATCGCACCATGGACTGAGCCTTTCCTTACCTACTTGATACGGCAGGAGATCCCCAACGATCAGACCGAGACACGTCGCATAGTCCGGCACTCTAAAGCCTACAAAGTCCATGAGGGCGAGTTATATAAGAAAAGTGCTACTGGAGTCCTACATCGGTGCATACCGGAAACAGAGGGGCAGCAATTGTTGGCCGAGATACATGCTGGCATGGGCGGCCATCACGCGGTAGCTCGGGCCCTGGTAAGCAAGGCCTTCCAAGCAGGGTTTTTCTGGCCCACCGCCCGTCAAGACGCCCGCACTCTAGTCCAACACTGTGTTGGATGCCAGCTATTCGCTAACCAAAGCCACATGACCCCCACGGCTCTCCGAACTATACCGACAAATTCACTAAATGGATTGAAGCAAAGCCAGTAACCTCAGCAAAGTCCGGACCAGTTATCGACTTTATATCCGGCGTAGTACACCATTACGGTGTTCCCCATAGTATCATCATGGATAATGGATCCAATTTCACGGCCCAGGAAGTCAAAGACTGGTGTGCTACCATGGGCATCAAGCTCGATTACGCTTCGGTGTAACACCCACAAACTAATGGACAGGTTGAGAGGGCCAACAGACTAATCATGAGTGGCATTAAGCCTCACTTAGTCTGTTCCTTGAAACAATCTGACTGTCACTGGGTGGAGGAGCTCGACTCTGTGCTTTGGGGGATGCGCACTACCCCCAACCGATCAACGGGAGACACACCCTTTTTCATGGTGTACGGCGCAGAGGCAGTCCTACCTTGTGACATTATTCACGACGCACCTTGAGTGCGCATGTATGAGGAAAAGTAGGTCGAGCTGGATCGGCAGGACGACCTAGACGCCTTGGAAGAGGAACGAGACGTCGCTCACGCTCGTTCGACATTTTATCAGCAGCAGGCTCGGTGTTACTAGAGCAGGGAAGTTTGGGCAAAGGCATACAACGTCGGAGAACTCGTCCTCCGCCTCCCTGAGAAGCAAAAGAACAAGCTCTCGCCTAAATGGGAGGGCCCTTTCATAATTTATGAAGTTTTAGCATGAGGAGCGTACCGCATTCACAACCCGGCCGATGACCGCCTTGAACCAAACCCCTGGAACACAGCCCGACTCCGACACTTCTACGGCTAAGTGTACCCATGTCAGTCCACTATCCCTTTCCTCGTTGTAGAATCCTTTTCCTTTTTTATTTTCAGATCATTAGCATCTCCCGGGCCGTGTTCGGATAAACCGAATCCTGTTCAAGCCCTCTTAATTGTACATCTTCAAATGTAACACCCAGATTTTACCTGGGGACTCCTTTAAAGCAGCCAATTAATATATTTATGTGCGTGTAATCATTTCTGTCGCATTCGCACTCTCTCAAATACCTCTTCAGCCATCATATGCACCAATTTGACTTAAGTTTTTGCCATGCTGGGTTGCCTAGCTCCTGTGTTTACCTCCTACGTTCCCGATTGCTCGGCTAGGGGGTAAAGGGAGCACCTCTGCGATTGTTATGACCGGGTCAGCTGTGTACGTACCTCAGATGGGTGAAGCCGAAAGCTAGTGTTCTCAAGAACACAATGGGGCGGCCATGAGGAAAATTATAAACATCTTGGTGTTCGTCACCAACACTTGGGGATTCGGCCCGTACACCAATCACTAGCATACTCCGGGCATCCACATACAAAATGTCTATACTTGATATGATGAACCTGAAGAAAGGAACCCATCGAGGAGCTATTTTTTTTCAGAAGATGTTTCTTATGTTAAACAGTAATATAACATAACTCTCCGCACTCGTTTTTGTGTGTTCACACCTCAAGGCCGGATTGCCTGGTTACCGGAAGTGGTTTTCCTGTTTAAATCAGGTCACATAGTACGGAACACTCCCCGATTAATGGTTGGGGAGGCAGAAGCCGATGGCCGGTTAAGACAAACGTTTTACAGTTCGGATCGAGAACGTTCGATGTAAAGTACATAGTTACATAGAATCAAACATTTCACTCTTTGTCCACATTGTCTATTATGCTATCCAAGGCGCAATCCTGCTGAGAGAACCGAGTTGCGGGCATCACTTGGTCATAAACCAAGTGAAGAGGTATTTCCTGTCCATCTGGCCCCATTGGTCCAACACGAGCCATATGCTCTGTCTCTAGTTTCCTGAATTGGGTCTTCACCATGGCCCATGCTTCTCGCGCCCCTTCCCGGCAAGCTAATATTTTCCATACTTCTAGATGTCATCGAGCTCCCTTAAAGCGTTTCGCTAGTTCGGCCATGTCATCAGGCGCCGCTTCAGTCGGCCATACTTTTCATAACTTTTCGAGCTCTCTCATGAATCACAGACAGTTCTTTTAAAAGATCTCCACCAAAGGAACTGGCCTCTTCTCCGGGCCGACCAGTCAGGAGACCTAGCATTAAACATGGCACATGTGTTATAATTGAGCATCACAGATGGCTATTTACACCCAATGCTTAAAAGACACTTAATGAACATGCCGCTTTTCAATCTCTGGTTATCTCCCAGAGCTTGCACTAGCTGAGTTTTTAAACTCTCCAGTTCCTTAGCCTTTTACTGGTTTTCCACCTTCAGCTAGCTGTTTTCCTCGTGGCTTCGTTTTAAAACCCACACACCAGCTTGATACTGTGATTCAACATACCGTTGGGATTCTTTGGTAGCATCCAGGTCCTTTTGAAGTTGACCTATGGATTCGGCTGCTATAAATAAGTCCGGTGTTAGATAGGATGCTTTAGCATCATTAACACATGTCCATAGCTTTAACTCACCATGGGCCTCGCTGGTGAACTTCTTCACCGCCTCCAATTCGGCCCTCGCTTCAGCCTGTGTTCAGCGTGCCTCAAGGTCCTCGGACAACTTTTTATTCTGGTCCTTTAAGGCCTACAACAAGCGATACATGATTCTTAGACCCTTAACTTGGTCACCCCGCCCGAGTCAAGGCTCGGGGGCTACTGGGTTAGTATTTGCATTTGGCTGTTGGAAACCATTGCTTACCTGCATATCGGTTGACAGAAGATTGGCAATTCCCTCGAGACCTGTTCGGTCCGCTCCGAGATATGCGTCAACCAAATTGAAGGCATTAAATTCTTGGTCGGTAAAGACTGCCTGGCATAGGGATTCCCTCCGTCGCCGGTGATTCATCACACTTTCAACCTCCGAATTAGTAACCGAAACATCCTCAGGATCTTGCGCAGGTGATGTGTTATGGGACCCCCCACATTAACCTTTGCCCGCGCTGAGGGTCTTAGGACACTCCCTGACGCTTCCTTAATGTCTTCAGACGGTTGGGGTGGTATCTTCTGCCTATTAATCCGGATTAACTGTCAGTGGAGCCTCTCGTAGATGAGGCCGGGGACAAACTAATGGCAATTCTAGAGCATATTACCTTTTCTCTGAAGATGCGATTGGCATGGTCGCTTTTTGCTTGGAGGCTCCTTTGTCGGCTGGAGCTGATGCCGCCTCCGTCTGTGTTCGGCGGGAGGTTCGGCGGCCCTTGGGAGTAGCAGTTAGCATAGCTGGAATAGCGCAACATGAGCGCTTTGTTGGAAAGGAGGTCTTCTCACTACTTACGGTGTAGGAGGGGCGGAGCCCAGGATGATCAACTATGATGGCCACCTTAGAACCATTGAGGCTTTTGTGGAAGAAAACCCCGTTCTCAAAGTCAATCGATGTCTCTGGGTCCTCGTGAAAGCCCGGATCGTAGTCACAAGAGTGATCCTCCGGTTGAGGAGCGGGGCAGCTAATGCCTTCAACTTGGCGTCTTGATACGTCTCCAACGTATCTATAATTTATGAAGTATTCATGCCATGTTTACAACAATTTTATATGGTTTTGGTACGATTTGCATGGAACTAACCCGGACTGACGCTGTTTTCAGCAGAACTACAGTGGTGTTGTTTTTTGTGCAGAAATGAAAGTTCTCCAAATGAACTGAAACTTTTTGATGATTTTTTAGAACAAAAGAGGCACTAGAAGCTTCGTGGGAGGGCCAGAAGAGCCACGAGGATGGCACAACCCACCAAGGCGCGCCTGGAGCCCAACCCGTGTGTAGGTGGGTTATGCTCACCTCGAGGCCCATCTTCGCGTGAAACCAACGCCAAAAAATCCTATAAATAGAGAAACCCCCAGACATAACCCTAGATTAGAAGTTCCGCCACCACAAGCCTCTGTAGCCATGAAAAACCAATTTAGACCCCATTTCGGCACCCTGCCGGAGGGGGGGGGGGAATCATCACCGGTGGCCATCTTCATCATCCCGACGGTCACCATGATGAGGAGGGAGTAGTCCACCCTCGGGGCTGAGGGTTTGTACCAGTAGCTATGTGTTTAATCTCTCTCTCTTGTGTTCTTGATGGCATGATCTTGATGTATCGTGGGCTTTGTTAATATAGATGGATCATATGGTGTTTTTCCCTCTCTATCTTGTTGTGATGAATTGAGTTTTCCCTTTCAGATTTTATTTTATCGGATTGAATATTTTTATGGATTTGAGAGCACTTGATATATGCCTTGCATATGAATACCCGTGGTGACAATGGGGTATTACATTGATTCACTTGATATATGTTTTGGCACTCAACTCGTGGATTCCCGAGGTGACATTGGGGTAATCTATGCATAGGGGTTGATGCATGTTTTCGTCCTTGTTTCTCCGGTAGAAATCTTGGGGCACTCTTTGAGGTTCTTTGTGTTGGATCAAGTATTATGAATCTGAAATTGCTTGTTGCATATCATATAATTAACTCATTGATACTTGTGGTGACATTGGAGTATCTAGGTGACATTAGAGTTGGTTGATGCGTATCATATGGTGTTATTTTAGTATGAACTCTTGGATAGATCGAACGGGAAGAATAACTTTGTGTTATTTTAGTACGAACTCTTGAATATATTGAACAGAAAGAATAACTTTAAGGTGGTTTCGTACCCTACAAACAATTTCTTCTTATGTTCTCCGCTAGATAAGAACTTTGGAGTGATTCTTCATCACACGTTGAGGGATGGTTATATGATCCAATTAGATTAGCATTGTTGAGAGATTGCACTAGCGAAAGTACAGACCCTAGGCCTCATTTTCAAGCATTGCAATACCGTTTGTGCTCACTTTTGTTACTTGCTACCTTGATGTTTTTATTGTTCCTATTACAAAAATCAATATCTACTATCATTACTACACTTGTATCACCATCTCTTCGCCGAACTAGTGCACCTATACAATTTACCATTGTATTTGGTGTGTTGGGAACACAAGAGAATTTTTATTATTTGGTTGCAGGGTTGTTTGAGAGAGACCATCTTCATCCTACACCTCCCACGGATTGATAAACCTTAGGTCATCCAGTTGAGGGAAATTTGCTATTGTGCTACAAAACTCTGCGCTTGGAGGCCCAACACGAGTCTACAAGGACAAGTTATGTAGTAGACATCACGCCTCTAGCTCTGTTCGAAAAAACGGTTGAACCGGTCAGTATTCGGGTATAATATCCGCACTATGAACACAAGTCTAAGCTTACCCATTCAACAGGGTTGTAGCTCGAGTAGCCTTTCCAGTTCCTCGGGCGGGCGAACTCTTCTTCTTCGCCCTTGAATAGATCTGCCAGTTGGCATCCATTGCGGCTGGATTGTCCGGCTCCTATCACTTGTAGCGAGACGCGTCACTTGTCCCGTTGTAGCTCCATAGGGGGTGCATCCTTTGTTGGAGGGTTTGCATGCATCGTTCGATCGCTACGGACATTACGTCGACCATGGTCAATCCTCCATGGGCCAACACCCTTACCTTCGCGGCTAGGCACTGTACTTCGGCTAACTCTTCCTGGGAAGGGCCCTTGGGCCGCCAGTTAAGTTGTTTCTTAAGGGGGGCGTCCGAATACACGGGCAAACCCCTCCGAACTGGTTCGAACAGGGGGACATCTTCAATGTAAAACCACTCCGAAGACCACTCTTCAGAGTTCCTATGGGATATACAGTGCCAGCTATGCGACACACCTTGGCTCTACCTACTTCAAAGATTGACCCTTCATGGGTGCAAGGGATGAGGTGGAAAAACTTCCTCCATAGTTCAAAATGGGCTTCGCAGCCCAGGAACATTTCGCAAAGAGCAACAAAGCCGGAAATATGCAGAATTGATCCTAGAGTGAGGTGGTGGAGTTGGATCCCATAAAACTCTAGCAGGCCCCTTAAGAACGGATGAATGGGGAATCCTAGACCTCTTAGAAGGAAGGATACAAAACATACCCTCTCATCCTTGTTTGGATTGGGAAAGTTCTCTGCGAAGGCTTTGCTATTGTCTGAAGTCAGCCCGGCGCGAACGGGCACGAGATGTGCGGCTGGGAGATACCCTTGCCGTTGGAGGTCGCATAACTGAAGCCGCGACACGGAGCAGCTGGGCCAGTCTCCCGGTAGTTGGCCGTGAGGATGCGAGGATGAGCCAGGCACGCCGGCCAAGGAGATTTTCTTTGGGCAGGGTGGGGTTCCTCTCTTGGGTATGGATGGACCACTTGATGCGCCCTTGGTCTATTTAATAGACATGTTCCTGGTCCCGGGGGTGTTCTTGTAAAAAGACACAAGACTGCTCATCTTCTGACGGTTGCGCAAAAATTGAGGGTCGCCTCTGACGAAATTAATGGTAAGGGGGCCCGCCGTGATTTGATGGATCAAGGAGGCATCAAAAACCGAATTGTTGAAGTCAGCCGAATAGGATGAAGATGAGGAACTCGCCTCGCAAGCCGAAGATTTTGGGGTATCGCGGGACGATCAGTGGTTGTAGGCTCCGGCGTTGAAGGCTAGTTCGGGGGCTACTGAGGGAGTCCTGGACTAGGGGGTCCTCGAGGTGTCAGCTCATGTCACGTGGGCCAGAATGTTGGGCCGCACCGTATCCGGATTGAAGACCTTTTTGTGCCTTGGTGTGCACCCCAAGTCAAGATGGAAGACCTGGAGTTTCCATGACATAACCGACTATCTGTAAACCCTAGTCCCCCTGGTGTCTATATAAACCAGTGGGCTTAGTCCGTAGAAGCTATAAGAACAATCACCATCCTACGAGTTAGGGTTTAGTTCGTCTGATCTCGTGGTAGATCTACTCTGTAACCCCCTTATGCACAAGCAATATAATCAAGCAGGACGTAGGGTTTTACCTCTTAGAGAGCGCCCGAACCTGGGTAAACATCGTGTCCCACGTCCACTGTTCCCCATCGATCCAAGGTCCACAGTCCGGGACCCCCTACCCGAGATCCGCCGGTTTTGACACCGACAACCGCATGATTGAACCTACTACCAAGCACCTCTCCCACTGAAGATAAATCGATATAATTGGCCAAAGAAGATGGATAGATCGGAGACAATTACAAGGCTATAAAATCACAAATAAAGAATTCTTAGAAAAGACTCAAATACTTTCAATGAATAATCTTATCATAAACCCACAATTCATCGGATCCCAACAAACGCATAGTGAGAATTACATCGAATAGATCTCCGAAGAGATCATTGTATTGAAGATCAAAAAGAGAGAGAGAAAGCCATATAGCTATTGCATGGACTCGTAGGTCCTGTGGGAACTACTCACCCATCATCAAGGAAGCAGCAAGATTGATGAGGATTGCCTCCCCAATGGCTTCCCCCTTCGGCAGAGTACTAGGGGAGGCCTCCTTATGGGATCACGGAAGAACAGAGGCTTGCGATGGCGGGAGAATTGTTTCGAGTCTCGCCCTGGGGGTTTCTAGATTTTAGGGAATTTATAGCATTGTAATTAGGTCAAACGGAGGCCTGTAGGACCCACAAGCTTAGGTGGTGCCCCCAGGGGCACGCCCCTTGAGCTTGTGGCTCACCAGCAGGTCTTCTGGCCTCCCCCCGAAGCTTCTAGGGTCTCTTCTGATCCAGAAAAATCACCGTAAAGTTTCGTCGTGTTTGGACTTAGTTTGGTATGGTTTTTCTACGAAACAAGGAAATATGCAAAAAAAAATAGGAGCTGGCACTGGGCACTAAGTTAATAGGTTAGTCCAGAAAAATGATATAAAGTTCCATATAAAGCATACAAGATTGATAGTATAATAGGATGAAACAATAAAAAATTATAGATAGATCGTAGACGTATCACACGTCCATCCATAGGGAACTACAAACCCCCTCTGCAGCTGACTTTAGCCGCTCAAGCAAACCGGTGGTCTGCCCCAGCTGATCCTCAAGCACGGCCAGGCTCCTATCCAACTGTCCCCGGTTGGTGATACGTCTCCAACGTATCTATAATATTTGATTGTTCCATGCTATTATAGTATCAATCTTGGATGTTTTATATGCAATTATATATCATTTTTTGGGACTAACCTATTAACTCAGTGCCCAGTGCCAGTGCCAGTGCCAGTTCCTGTTTTCTATTTGTTTTTGGCTTTCGAAAAATAAATATCAAATGAAGTCCAAACAGGAAAAAAAACTTTGTATTAATTTTTTCTGGACCAGAAGAGACCCTAGAAGGTTCAGGAGAAGACCAGAAGAGTCACGAGGGAACAACAAGCTCGTAGGGCGCGCCCCGGGGGGCGTCCCTTGAGCTTGTGGCCCCCTCGTGGCACATCTTGACCTAATTTTGCCTCTATAAATTCACAAATATTCCTAAACCAACAAAGAGCCACCCGAAACACTTTTTTCGCCGCTGCAAGCCTCTGTTCTTCCGCGATCCCATCTGGAGGCCTTTTCCGGTACTCTACTGGAGGAGGAATCAATCACGGAGGGCTTCTACATCAACCTTGCTACCCTACCAATGATGCGTGAGTAGTTTACCACAGACCTACGGGTCGATAGCTAGTAGTTGGATGGTTTATTCTCTCTCTTTGATCTTCAATACCATGTTCTCCTTGATGTTCTTGGAGTTCTATCCGATGTAATCTTCTTTTGCAATGTGTTTGATGGGGTCCGATGAATTGTGGGTTTATGATCTGAATATTCATGAGAAGTAGTTGCGTCTTTTCTGAACTTTATTATGCATGATTGTTATAGATTTGTATTTCTCTCTGATCTATCCATTTGGTTTGTCCAACTAGATTGATTATCCTCGGTGGGAGAGGTGCTTTGTAATGGGTTCAATCTTGCGGTGCTCTATATCCCAGTGACAGAAGGGGACAAGACATGTATTTGTATTGTTGCCATTAAGGGTAAAACGATGGGGTTTATTCATATTGATTGAGTTTACTTTGTCTACATCATGTCATCTTGCTTAAGGCGTTACTCCATTTTTATTAACTTAATACTCTAGATGCATGCTGGATAGCGGTCGATGGGTGGAGTAATAGTAGTAGATTGATGAGTCCAATTTACGTGACATTTTTACTACATATTTTGTGCCTACAAGGTGGGCTTTGTGGAATTTTACCGCGTTCGCGCACTTCTTTTTGTTGATAATCCTTCAGGTAACGTCTTTGGGAGCAATATTTCATTTAATGGAGAAACCCCTCAAAAATGGCAGTGGAATCACGTATTAAAGGTGATAAACATTTTCCATTAAAATATCTAGCAAGAAGGCCAAAGAAACAGCCGTCGTCGCGCTTGTAGAGCGAACGATGGCATTCCATGCGACCGCACGCGCTTGCATGACCGATCGTTTGGCGCATCGCCGCCTTTGGGGGATCAGCTATTTTCACCCCGTTGAAATGGTTCATGGAGGGGACGAATAGAGACTGCAGAAACTCATCCAGAAGGTAGAACCCTAGCCTTCAGAGCCCATCTGGAGGGAGGATCGACCGGGAGAAGAAGGGGATTCCTCTCACCACGTGAGGAATGGCATCATCATCAACATCTACATCGTCACCACCTTCATCATCATCATCCACATCCTTATCATCTGGAACATCAAGAACCCTAGTGGATCCTTCGGTGTATCGGTTGAATCGTTCACCCATGTATTCCATTACCATCACCATGATGATTGTTGTTATTATGTGTGAGTAGGCCCCTAGTTCTCGGGGATATGATGAACCTTGGTATGTGTAGGATCTGAAATGTTTATTATGGATATGAGATCCTCTGTTGAATGCTTAGTTTAATAACTTCATGAATGTTGTGAAGGGGGCCCACTTAGCATTTGTGCCTATATTGGCCACGAAGTATATCAGTGTCTTTGCATAGGTTTAGGATGTGGAGGTAATTCGAGGTGACAGTAAAAGCCTACTTCTCCTAACCTTTACAAGTGATCGGGGATTACGGAGAACCCTTGGTGAGGCCGCGTCCACGGGAAAACCCTTAATTATCATGAGTTGTAACCCTCAGGGGGAGACTATGATGGTGGCGTGCGTGGCATGAAGTCTACCACAAGTAGAACGTGTTCTATACCCTGCTCCGCCCAGCATAATCATCAATAGTGGCTCAAGTATCTGCTACATGCTATGCTTGTGCATAGTCGTACTAAAAACATACCAATGGGGATTCCAGACTCCCTGAAACGCCTTTTTAATTCTGTTGTTTCACTGTCATTCACCATCCTTGTCTTTAATTTACTTTTATGCTATTCAGTTACAAGTCACCATTTTACTCAATCCTTATTTAAATCCGTCCTCACTCTGCTTCAAGTCGATAATTATCCGCAGACACAAAGTTACATAATTCTCAAGCCCGATTCCTGTGCTCCCTATGGGATCTATACTCTTACTTCAAAAAGGATACAACTAAACCCTGTGCACTTGTAGGCTATCAAGCTTTTTCAGGAGTCGTTGCCGGGGAGCTGAGCGCTTTTGGGCCTTGCCTTGAGTTTTGAATTATTTTGTGGTCTAACGGTTTTTGCGAACAAAGAGCAGCCATGGTCTTTCAAGAACAAGTTTATCAGGTAGGTGCTGAGTTAGTAGCAGGACCGGCTCGAGGAGTGAACTTTACAAAAACTGGTCCTGACTTTCCTGGTAAAGTATATGAGATAAACCCTCGGTTAATTGCTATGATAAAAGAAAATATATTCTGAGGTGATGTAGCTGAATGTCCTTATGAGCATATTGACAATTTTAATCTTGCATGCGAAACTCTTCAGTTGCAGGCGTTAACCAATGATGAGATCAAAGAAAAAGTATTTCCCTATTCTCTTCATGGAGCAGCTACAGGATGGCTAAAATGTCAAGATATAAATACGCTGAGTAGCTAGCCAAAATTACTGGTTGCATTTTCTTATTATTATTTTCCTCAAGGGAAGCTATATACAATCAGGAGGAAGATAAGCAGCTTGGGCAGCGGGAATGTCAGAAGCTAGTGGATGCATATATAAGGTATCATGAAATACTTCTTGCATGCCCTGAACATCATTATCCTGAATTTTTAATAGTCAACTTCTTTTATGGTGGGCTTAATTCACAAAGTAAACAAGCTTTAGACCTTGCCTCTAAAGGTTCCTTTCTGGGAACCAAGATATCAGATGCTTGGAGTTTACTTGACAGGATGAGGTACAATGCTGAGAATTGGTACCTTTGTTCAAAGGAAAAGAGTAAAGTTGATCCTGTTTATGATAGTATTAAATCTTACCTTAGAACTTCTAAAGTAAAAGATTTACATCATGAGCTAAATATTGGAACTGACCCCATGCTACATGTTTTGAAAGATTTTTCTAAGTTCTTGAACTTGCCAGAGAAGAAGTACTTAAAATTCAGCAGGGATTCTAAGGCTATTCGCATGGTGGAAGCTATAAAGAAAAAGACTACTCCGCTTGAAAGGCAAAAAGAAGCCTATTGTAAGCCCAATGGTAAAAGGCTAGAGGGAACACCCTTAGAAAAGGGGAAGAAGAATGCCAAGATGGAACAATGTGGGACTCCACCCTATGTCAACATAATTAAAGAACTTGCTACACCTATACTGGTGGTGAATAAAGAGGTCTATTTGGATAGGGATACCACTTCTTATCTTAAAGGGTGCACCAAAGGTAAAAATGCAGGTAAGCAAATTTTATCATGTTCCTTTGGATGCAAGACATATTTTGGGTTGTGTGACCCCGGTTCACCGGTTAATATTATTCCTTATAGTCTTTATGCTAAAATTTACGATGATATTACTCCTTGCACCCTTAAGCCTACTGACGTTATTATCAAGCTTGCAAATAAAACCGAAAGGCACTACAAAAAAAATACACTTCCGTGATGATACGTGTTTGTCACAGTAGGTCACGTTTTCTGTCATGCATGTACATCCATGACGATTTTATGATAGAATCAAGATAGTCATACATGTGCTGTCGTAGAAGTGTTCCATGACAATACCAAAATTAACATCACGGAAGTGTCCACTTCCATGACGATAAATGGCGCGTCATGGAAGTGTTTTCGTCAAGGGTAACTGACACGTGGCATCCACCGTAATGGGTCGCCGTTAAGCTATCGGGTTCCGGTTTGGATCCGACAACCCGTTAACAGCCCCGACCAATGGGGATTTTCCACGTGTAAAATTCTCATTCGCCGGAGGATCCACATGTCAGCTCAGTGTTGGGACAGATGTCATCCACTCATTGTACGGGAGGCGCCTATGATACGTTGGCACGTGGCAAGGCCCAACAGTGGCCCATTTAGGTGAAAGAGGCCGACCCAGTCAAAATTAGCAGGCCGGCCCATATAGGGCATACCTATGTCTGGTCCATTTAAGCCCCACGGCCCATACGAGATGTGCCAATTCGGCCCGTCAATGGCCCATTAACTATTTGACACCATTGCAGCCCATCGTCAGTTCGAGCCCGTTAACAACCCGCTATATATTTGGGCTCAATATCGGCCCGATGTGGTTTCGGCCTGTTAACGGCCCATTCAACGGATGGGCCAATTTTCAGGATGTACGTCTTTCGGCCTTTTAGCGACCCATTTGGGTGTTGGGCCAATTTCCAGCCCGGTGTGTCTTTCAGCCTGTTAAGGGCCCATAAATGAGTTGGATCATTTGCAGTCGGACCTGAGTTTTGGCCTCTTCATGGTCCAATACCAGCCCGGTTTCTCTTTCGGCCTGCTAAAGGCCCACAGCACAATTGGGCCATATACAATCCGACCTGACTTTCAGCCTCTTAGCGGCCCATGCTCTTCATGGTCCAGTATGAGCCTGTTGTCTCTTTCGGCCTGCTAAAGGCCCACAGTACAGTTGGGCCATATACAGCCCGACCTTAGTATCGGCCTGTTAACGGCCCATGAAATCGAATGGGCCCACTTATTACCCGCCTCGATGTCGGTCTGTTAATGACCCGGGAGGTAACAGGGCCAAGCATTAACTGTTGGCTCGTTTCAATTATAGCGGCCCAATAGAGCTTTTGGCCTGGTTACAACCCATCAAGTTAATGGGCCCGCTAAAGTTCGAACATGTCTGTAGGCCCAATTAGATAACATCGATTCTGGCCCAGCTATAATTTGAGTCCATTACGACGAGCAATTATGGACAGGACCAAAACCGATCAATCAAAGGCCTATGAGAATTTTGGCCCCTGCGAGCCCATTAAGGAAGCCCATTAAGGGCAGTGGGCCGCTTCCTTCATATAGGCCCATGACTGTTCATGCTAACTAATAATTTCACTGCTTTTTTGGCTTCCTAGCGAACAGTTAGCTGGAATGCGAGACGCGCTAAGCAAACGTACGGCATACAAGGAAAAACATTGCACATCCAGCATATATTACAGGAAATTACATCCACTGGGCAATCAAAGATTGATGCCAGTGCAAATAAATGAACATAACTTAACGATCTATAACCTCACAATCTACAACCTTAGTGCGGATGACGCCCATATGCATGTGAGCAAGTTCTTCCTTCTTTGCTACACTGTCTCTGAAAACATTGATCAGTTGTTGTTGCGCAAGAATGTGCACCTCTGATTCCTCCACGATTTCCATCATTGCTTCAGCCAGTAATTGGTTCACAAACATATATTTTCTCTGTTGGATTCGAGACAGAGGAAACTGAACAGATTCAGATGGCAATTTTGGCAGGCTTGTATTATTGATAGTGGAGAGTGTCTTGACCACTGCATCATAACATAAATTAGGAGGGGAACCGAATAGATTAATCAAGAGTTATTGCCATATTACTTGGCCTAGATTTATTGGAAAGAAACAATGGGGTTGCCTTGCTGTTTTCAGAGTTTGTCTTCTTATCTTCAGCAGCCTGCACCAAATTAACACACTAGCATTGCCATCATTGGCCAGGTCAGATAATAGGAAAGCAACATTGACACAATGAATGTTTGGGCAACCAGACCACACCAGCCTACACCAAATTAACACAATATGGCACAACTATCATCAGCCAGGTAAGGTAATAGGAAAGCAACATTGACACAATGAATGATTGGGCAACCAGAACAACACTACAATTTAGTAATGTGCATGATATGAGATAGTACACTCATGCAGCTCAGTATGCAAAACTACCAGACAGTTTTCCTTACAAAAATCAACATTGTCGCCTTTAATTATACATTTTGCTACAAGTAAATTTAGATCACATAAAGGTTGGATTCACGCCGATTAACAAAATACATGCTGATGTAAAAATATAGTGATATACAACAGGTACTTACATCAGCATTGGAGTACAGAGAATTCCCGCAAGATACTTTCCTCGAACACGATCCCAGTTTAGAAAGTCTTCTATCCTTTAAGCTTATTTTCTAAAAGAGATATGGGTAAGAAACATGTAGAAAATATGATCTGAATGCTATAAAATTTCATGATGTGAGGATACGCACACGCTTTTTAGAATGGAGTTGACATATTTTTGCTGGACTGGAGCGGACTAGTTCTTTGGCCACTTGAATCTGCTTATTATCAGTAGGAGTTGGGTTTCTCTGTGCTGGAGCAGTATCTATGGACACTGGAGTTGGTTTACTATCTCCTGGTGTTTGGATCTTTTGCAAAGACCTTGTTTGTGGCCCTTCAGATTCTAACATAGCCGTCTTCCCCTTGCATGCCTTATATAGAAGAATGGTGCTTCAGTTATAAAACATGCTACGGTAGAGAGATGGAATAGGTACTAAAGAATAGAAAGGCATGACATATTGACATGTATTCCCTCCATCCGAAAATAAATGGATGTGTCTAGCCGTACTTCAGTTCTAGATACATCCATTTTTATCCATTTCTGCGACATGTAATCCGGACGGAGGGAGTATGATGTAAGATCTAGGGATACGACAGGACAACAGAGTAAAAAAACACTAGTTGAATGTAAAACTGTATGATAGCGGAATACATACAGAAAAACACTAAGGCAACATATGCATGTATGATTGGGAAACTAAGATGTCATTGCAACAGACCACTAGAACAACACTTCAATGTAAAAAAAATGGTATGGTAGACAGATGAAGTACATATTGATGAATAACAATGCATAAGATATTCAGAAGCATGATGTCCAAACTAAGTAGATGGCATTGTGACAGAGTAGAATGATAGTACTTGAATTTGAAAACATGTTATCATGAATGGAATAGGTACTGAAAAACAGGAAGACATGACATATTTACATGCATGATCAGCAGGCTAAGCACATGGCATTGTAACAGAGTAGATGCACTCCAGGACATTATATGCATGTTGTACCCATATCACGGGCCAAGTTAGAGCAAGGACCTTGTGGGGTGAATAGGATTCGTCATCTTTCTGCAAGTCTTCTGAAGAACTGCCTTTACATGTTCCATCATATTGGGTAGCATTCATGTCAAGTTTGTTGGCCGTTACATTGCTCCGTGAGGTTCTTGTGGATATATCAGTGTGTGCAATTATATCTGACATGCATGAAAGACAACTAGTTGTTAGATTTATGTAATGAGGCATGTAGGAGATGACATAAATAGTAGGTCTGGGCTTAACTAGCAGGTCTCAAAAACTAAAGGTAGAACACAGATGAAAGCTACAGAATATGTATCGTTTGTACTCGAGATTAACTAGATGGCACACAAAAGTACTAAGAACAACATAGGTAATACTAGAAGTGGTATAATCACCAGCCTGTGGGATAGCATTGGCTGATGGATGATAACTATGGAACAGCCTTACCTAAAGAACAAGTCTCTTATCTGAACTATGGAACAACGTTAACTCCTGAACAAGACTTTTAAGAGATCAGCATGAATATACAGTGAAATGTGATAATATATTTTCCATTCTTAGATGAATAACAAAGCCATAAATGTTGCACATAAGTAAGATGAGGGTACAACCTATCTGGCCGCCATCCATAGGAGTGAGCATCATGTGCTAACTTGTCAATGGCCCTGCAGTTGTTGTGGCTGTCCATGTCGGGCACACACATTCGATGCAGGGAACTGTTGAGTGGGGACTATAGCTCCCTTCTGGTGTATGCTTCCCTTGTTGGAGCAGCTGCGTTGAGAAGGAAGACGGTGTGGCTGAAGATGCAGAAAACACATAATGTTAAGAACGACACATATCTCTGATCTGAAGAAATACCCTAAGAGATCAACAGTAAGGTACGAGAGTGGTCACATGTCTGTTGACTGAAAACTAAATTGGGGTCACACGATTTTATTTTATTTTGGTACTGTCCGATCTACGTCGGATGGCTTGATGGCCATCTTGCGCCTCCTATCTGAAACTATTAAGAATCTGCCCCAAAGAGCCAGCGACCACCGGCAGAGCAGCCTGCCTCCGCCGTTCCTGGCCACGAGAGCTCCGACCAAAACCCCGCTCCCCGCCCCACCGCACTGCCGTGGTTGCGCCGTCCCCAGCCAATCCACAAAGACTTGTTGTCATCCAGATTCGGCGGTGATAGTACCTTCAACCCATCAACTCTAAGATAGCCACCTAAGCGCTGCTTCCGCGGTGAACTTGCGCCCTCGCACCCTTACGATAGACACCAGCCAACCGGCAGCCTAGGAGCTCCGCCGCCTCGAGGGCTGCTGCTTCCCATTGGGAATAGACTAGCCCAGAATAAAAATTCAGACAACTGACGCCTAAATAAAGTGATTTAAGATGAGTGTACGACCTATCTTGCGGCCCGGTGAAGTAGGCAGCTCCAGCTGTCGAGTCGGTGAGGCCGACGCGGTTGCGGTGGCTCCCGACGGCAGGAAAGCAGATATGTCGCGACGATCGATGTCTACGGGGAAGCAGCGCCGGGGCCCTGGACGCATCCAAAGTTGGAGCTGCTCCGGTGTCGTGCACAATGGCGCGGGTGAATCGGCTCCGGTATGGTTCACGCGGTCGTCGTCGAGGCAGCTCTGGCAGCACGGAGTAAGAGGCACACGGCCCAGTGCATGACGGCAAACGGACAGCGTCTCCGGCATTGGGGAGGAGGGCGGCGGTGAATTTGGTGCGGTGGGGGCGCCATGGAGGAGGGGCTGAGGTTTCACGGCTGGGGAGAAGGGAGCTTCCGGGGAGAAGGTGATTTGGCGCCCATGATGTATGAATGGGGAATTGGGAGGGGGAACCATGTCTTACAGACGCATTTGTGTGAAATGTGGGGGGGGAAGTTACAGTTCTACCCCTGCCTTTAGGCTTCTGGGCTTGGGTCTGTGTCTTGAGGGTCAGGGATAGTAGAGTAACTTTGCTTCTCCCAAATAGTGGGCGCGAGCGATTTCGGGTGAGGAGAGCGTGTTTTGAAATAGTGGGCGCGAGCGATTTCGGCCGAGGAGAGGGTGTTTTGCCGCCCATGGTTTAAGAATTATTTGGCACCTATCATTTCGGCCGAGGAGAAGGCGCGCTTGGATGAAGTTACGAAACTACCCTCGATGTACAATGGTCCAATTGATGCGTGTCCCACATAGGCCGGTAATTTCGCGTCTCCCATTAATTTGCTCGGACGAATTCCACCGAGCAGAGAGTGTTTAGCGGTTCGTTCAAATTTTGGGAGAAGAGCATCCACGTCTACCTTACCAAGTCGATTCGAATGGCCAGAAATTTGGCTGAGCTAGTTTAAGTATGGAATCAGAGTGTTCCATTTAAAAAAAATTGATTCGAATCAAATTTTGAAATATTAGCCTGCCACTTCTTTTTTAGATGGTGAGATGATGCTCGGGACTAATGTGTTTTTACATGCTCGTTGCTAACGATTTACTATATGACAAATAGTTAATCCACTCAAAAACGAGAATCAAACCCAAAATGAAATATCTCGATTCAATGAAATAGCTCGTTCACCAGGTCAAAATAGTGAACTAAATCCAAAGTTGAACACCTCAATTGAGTAGCATGTTGTATTATAGTACTCCATGAACATGCTGAAAGTCAAATTAATGAACTTGTTTGATACGCATATCTCCGTTCATGTGTGGATTGCAGACAACATGTTCTCCAATTCAAATATTTGAATGCCAATTTATATTGAAACATGGTTTATATCAGTCTTTGATGCATAAATGCGACCTCCCCCTCTCCCGGACTCCTGTTCTCTCTCTCGCCGACAGTCTTCAATTCTATCGCACACATCCAAACACAAACCTTGTCGGTCCCTCTCCCTCTCCCTCTCTATCTCTCTGTGTGTGTGTGTGGGGGGGGGGGGTCTTTCTAGTTTGCATGCACACTCCATGTATAGGTCTCTCTGGCACACAATGTATGATTCTCTAGTCCAAGATAAATATCTAGGGTGCACTCATCGTACGCACACAAATTCCCTAGCTCATTGTCCGTAACTCTCTCACGCACCACTCTGCCGTCTTGGAGCTCTTCCCTCTCTCTCTCTCTCTCTCTATCAAGCTCTCCGATCACACATACACATGCATATCTCACTCGCACTCGATAGATCCATCTAAAACTCTATCTCTCCCTCATTCTCTCTCCGTCTCACACGCACACACACACACAATCTCACGCCTAGCTAAGTATGATTGTCTTTCACTCAATTGTAGGCACACACAGTCCCCCCTATGTATATGACTAATTCTCAGCCTCCATCACAAACATATGCATTGTCTCTTTCCCTCACTTGGTCTATCTCGATTTCTCTAGGGCATCTTTCTATCTCACACACACCTCGTCCCTCGATCTCCCACCCATATAGTCCCCTCATGATCTCGAGGGGATCTCTCTATCACAAACACGCCCTCTCTCCCTCCTCATGCATCCATCTTCTCCATTCGTCCCTCTCGCCCTCTGTCCCTTGTTGGCCAGACCTCTATTGGACATGTGCTATAGGGGTGTCTCTCTTCGTTGCAAACAATCACGCACTAGCTATCTTCGTGCATCTCCTCACCTCGCTTTTCTATCTCGGAGATGCATGCGCGATATGTTTGCATAAGAAACGAACACACACTCTCTCTATTTTATCGTTTGTTGTCCCTTTCTCTTTCACACACACACTCTTTTTGCACACTCACTCATTCTCCTTCACACACACTTGATCTCTCTCAACTTAGGTACTCTCTTCGGTCCTAGCATATAGATTTATTGAAAAGTCAATCTTCACAAAGTTTGACAAGGTACATGGAGAAAAACATTTACATCTAGAACGGCAAACGTATATCATTAGATTCATCATGAAATGTAGTTTCGTATGATGTATCTTTGGTATTGTAGATATAAATAATATTTGCGTAAACCTGGTCAAAGTTTGACTTCTAAAAAATTTATATGCACTGCATTATCGAACGGATGGAGTATCTCTTTCCCCCTCTCAGCTATCTGACATACCACTCAGCCGTATCGGGGCTCCTCTATCTCTCTCAAACTTTATATCTCCCTGGTTCACACATACACATATCTTGCTCGTGCTACATAGACCCATCTAACACTCTCCGCCCTTGTTCTCTCTATATATGACACGCACCCCCCTAAGTACCATAATCCCTCACTCCATCATAGGCAGACACACTCCTCCCTAAGTATGACTATCTCTCACTATCCATCAGGAACACACGTATTGTCTCCTTCCATCCATACGTCTATCTTGATATCTCTCAGGGTATCTTCTATCGCGTACACACCTTGTCACTCGATCTCCCACCCATGTAGTCCCATCACGATCTCCAGGGGATCTCTCTGTCACAAACACACACTCTCTCCTCCCCATGCCTGCATTTTCTCCATACGTCTCTCTCGACCTCTCTCCCTTGTTTGTCAGACCTCTCTTGGCCACGTGCTAGGGGTCTTTATCTCTCGGTTGCAAACAACCACACACTATCTCCTCACCTCGCTTCCGCTGTCGAAGATGCATGTGTGATATGTTTGCATAAGACACACACACTTTTTCTCTACTTTATCGTGTGTTGTCCATGTCTCTTTCACACACGCACACACAATTTTTTCACTCACTCTTTCTATTTCATACACACTCACTCTCTAGTTAGGTACTCTCTCACGTCCATAAACATATGGATGTTTTGAAAAGTCAAACAGAAAAGTTTGACCAGGTGTATGTGGAGAAAAACATTTACATCTGGAAATAGATTCATCACAACATATACTTACTTCATACTATCATTTATCTTTGGTATTGTAGATATAAGTAATTTCTTTATAAACTTGGTCAAAGTTTCAAAAGTTTGACTTAAAAAAAATAGGCGCTACATTATCGAATGGAGGGAGTAGCTCTTTCTCTCTCTACTATCTCTCACGGGCCTCCCCTCTCACTCGATCTCTCTTTACCGAGGGATTATACGGTCACTGTGTCAGCGTATAGCTCCGTATATTGTTTATTTGACCGGTCAACCAGTCCACATGCTGCCTTGTCAGCTCGTGTTCTCTATCTTCGTGTGTTGGCCCATGTGGCAGTGGGCAAAAATAAGTAAACTAGAGGCCCATCTGACACGCGGTGAAGTAAACAAAGTTGAAACCACTCGCGGTAGCACCCCGCGTGCTAGTAAATTGAGGGCACACTTCTTCCGCGTGAAGGACGCACTTGCACACACTACATCACTGCGCGATGGCATGCATACAAGGACGCACTCGCGCACACCCAGCACACAATACACACCAGCACAGGTGTACACCGGTGTCACCGCCGACTGAGATGGACGGCGAGGCAGCCAACAAGCGGAGGCGGCTTGAGCCAAAACCGCATCCGGCGAGCCTGGACTTCATCAGCAGCCTCCCCGATGACATGCTGCTCATCATCATCGCCCTCCTCCCCACCAAATCTATCGTGCGGTCCACCCTGCTCTCCCGGCAGTGGCGCCCCCTCTGGCGCCGCGTCCACCTCAACCTCACCGTCGACAGCTGCCTTTGCGACGGGGATTGGAAACGCATTGCCGCAGTTTCCAAGATCCTTTCATCGCACCCTGGGCCAGCCAGATGCCTTGACATCAGCATGTTCAGTACCAACTGCAAGGTCCAAGACAAGTTCGACAAGTGGTTCTTATCCCCCGCCCTAGATCAGCTCGAGGAGCTCAGGTTTGAAGGTGGACGATGTCGCTCTCTGCCGCCATCCACGCTCTGCCTCACGCCAATGCTGCACCACACCAGCTTTAGCTCCTGCTATTTTTCCCAGATTAATGCCGCGCCCGCCCTTCTTCTCCCTCAACTCAAGCAGCTCGACCTCTTCGACGTTGGCATCTCGAAGAAGGCTATGGAGCACCTGCTCCGCAGCTGTACTGCGCTCGAGTACCTTCGTCTTCGGCAGATCCACGGGTTCATTAGCCTCCACATCACCTCGACGAATCTCCAATGGATTTATGTGTCTTGTTGGCCCCGCAACAAGACATCAATTGGGAAGAGATCACTCGAGCTGTTCCACATTATGGTCATTGAGAATGCGCCTTTCCTTGAGAGATTGCTTGTATATGATCTAGAAGGTCCAACAAAAATCAGGGTCATTGACGCGCTGAAATTGACAGCGTTGGTGTACTCGTCTGCCAAATTCTCCGAACTCTTTATTGGATCCGTGATCGTTCAGGTACAACACTCATCTTCTTCTCCGTCTTCTTGAAATTTGCATTTTTAAATTTCTTCTTGATGTATTTACGACTGTCATCCAGAAAATGATTCCCACAAGCTTGACCCAGTCTGTGTGCATAGTGAAGATCTTGGCAATAAAATCTATCGGCCCCAATCTAGATCAAGTTGTTTGATTCCTTACATGCTTTCCATGCACGAAGAAGCTACTCATCGAGGTGAAACTTCTTTCCTATTAGTAAACGGTAATCATAATATAGCTCAATTTTTTCGTAATTTCACCAAATTACGATGACAAGTGTAGTGTTCAAAATTGCATCTACGCACTACACCGAAAGAAATATTTTTAGTATTTTTTCTCACGTGATCACCTGCATCATTTTTTTGTTGTACTAGTGGCCTAGGCTAGTCATAGTGGCAAGTAACTTAGACTAGTAACTCTATGGTTAGCCTAAGAGCAAGTACTACCTCTGTCCTAATTTACTCTTCGTATTTTGTAGTATCAAAATTTGACCATAGATTTAACTGACAAAATGTTAATGCATGTCACTAAAAATTATATCATTGATTCGTATTGTAACATAATTTCAAATCGTATAATTTTTGGTGACATGCATTGGCATTTTCTTAGGTAAATATATGATCAAAATTTTACACTAAATACGAGGTAGTACAAAAGTGGGCTATAACGGCCCTCCACTATGTAGGCCAAAACACGTTCCAAATTCACTTCTGATGCATTTGGCATCGATGCCCTCCATTGCTCACCTGGTGCCCCAATCTGGATCACCTACTTTGCTCCGGTGCCAAATTGACTCACGCAATGAAAAAACACTTGCGTGGGAGAGGGAGAGGACTGAGGCAATAAAAAATACTTGTTTGGGAGAGGGAGAGGCTGGTGTAGTTGGTTTGATTGATTTGTTTATACATGTGTGTCTGTGTGCACAGCGGTGCCAACTCTCTCACATTGCTAGAGTAGTGCCAAAATCTTTTGATTTGACATCGATGCGTATTATGTGGCATACTTTTGAGAAATATGGCATCGACCACATAATGGAAGGCAACAAATGCCCAAGCTCTTCACGTGCTCCTAGGTAAATGAGAGGAAAGAGAAAGAGAGAGAGAGAGAGTGAAAAAATATCACTAGCCTTAGAGCCAACCCTATAGCCAGCCCTATCGTGTGAGCAAATGATATTGGTACCTCTTGATGACACGACAATCTTATACAGCCAGCTGCTCTAATATGTTCTCTTCTTTTGCAGATAAAAAAAGACCCGAAAGTGAAAAATGTGCTGCACTATAACAATCTCATCGAATGCCTTGATCTCCATCTTACAGAAATTGATTTGATCGACTACCGAGGCAGCACATCTGAGATTAAATTGGCCAGGTTCTTTGTTCTGGAGGCAAGTGTGCTCATGGTAATGAGGTTTGGCATTCTCTGGTGCAACAATGAATGGCGTGCTGATCACCGCAAGCGTCTAAGCCTAAATGACAAAGGCTCCACAGAAGTTGAATTTGTTTTTGAAACATCAAGTCGCCAGAGACTCAAAAATTTATTTGACCATTAGTGACTTGTCAGGGCGGTGGATTTTAGTTTGTACGATAATGCTGCATCCACCTAAAGTAACGAAAGTTCTTACGTAAACTTCCTAATAATTCCCTCTTGGTAGGTGCAGCATTACTCCTAGCATTTATGATATTAGTTTGAAACTTGTAATATTACGACTATCCAGCATGAGGTACTATGTTATGATAAATGTTCGTGTGCATAGGTGCGGCAACGATATACCCATTAATCGAGTACAATATTTATTATTACTAGCAAGATGCCCATGCGTTGCACGGAACATGAAGATGCATTTATACGAGCTGTTTATCTTGTGGGAGACGAAGATGAACGAGGGAAGGCCTTATCTGCAAATGTGGAGAGGGGTGCAGGTAACTTTTTGCAAAATTGCCATAGTTTGCTTTCTATCCATCAGATATAGATCGGACGGTCTATATTGCAGGATGGCAGGCACACCATCATCACCTACTCGTTTTTTATAAGAGTAGAGATACTCGTGGCAACGCACGGGAAATTATGTCGAGCACAACTAGTTGTAAGCAGGCTAGCTCTACAGCCATGATGATAGTGACTGCACACGGTGAGGCTGACTTTGGTATGCCGAACACGGCGCCTACACTCAGGTGTCATCTCCGGCGCAGGGTCTTGTCACTTCACTGTGAGGAGCAGCATGTAATAATTTGACCAACGGGTAGTACAGTACTACTACATTGGTAGTACTACTAGTACTAGCACCACCGTCTGGATTTAGTAGTACTACCACCTCCGTCTGGATTTAGTATTTGACTAGCAATATCTAGTAATGCATGTCACAAAAAATATACTACTCCCTCTGTAAATAAATACATGGAGTATTGTTTTATTCGGTTTTGAATGTAGTTCCCGATGATATTATACACTCTCCCTTCTGCTAGATGGCTCAAATCTGAAATCTCATCAATCAGACTACTATTGTACTCCCTCCGTACTGGTGCATTAGCCACGTTACGAAAACCAAATAATCCGAAAACTTTTAGGCGTTGTGCATTAACTACCCACCTCGTTCCCTGTTTTTTGCCACGAAAAAAGAAATCAGCCAATAGGAGACGTGGGGTGCGTATGCATTCAATGACTTGAGACTACTTAGCACAACATGCAGTGCTCAATTCTCTGCATGCAATGACATTAATTACAAAATACTACCTCTTTCCTTATTTATTGGTCCCCTTAGTATTTTGTGCCAAATTTTGACCATAGATTTAACTAATATAATAATAATGCATGTCACCAAAAATTGTATCATTGGATTCGTATTTGAACATAGTTTCCAATGATAATTTTTTTGGCTACATGCATTAACATTTTATTAGTTAAATCAAAGGTCAAAACTTGGCGCAAAATGCAAAGGGGACCAATAAACCAGGACGGAGGTAGTAAACATCAAAGTTCTCTCGTTTTGCCCAAACTTGGTCTCGGTGAGATGACTATACTGCACCGGTACGGAGGAAGGGCCGAGGAGTAGATGGCCAACACACACGTGAATGCAATGTAGTTTGCACTTCTCATATAAAGGCTCCCCGCCAGTCCAATCTATGAAATCCTACGCACCTATGCACCCTAACCAAGGGCAAGAGTGATCACTCCAATCGCAAGATCAGTTGACTAGAAGCTAGACCCATGGAGGCGATGAGCGCGAGCATGAGCCGGTTGTGCCAGATGGTCCACAATGCCGGCCTACGGCCAGGCACCGAGGAACGTCTCCAGGTCGTGCTTGAGGCCGCCAAGGCGAGAGGCCTCTTGGATGACAGCTTCGTCTCCTTGTTCCACGAGGTCCTCGTCGGCTTCCTCGACAAGTTCACCGTTGTCAAGAAGCTCGCGAGCGACCTTGATGTACGCCTCCAGCCCACGCGCCCAGGCTCTGCGATGCCCGCCACCCTCAACGGCCTCTATGGTGACAACCTCTTCGACGCACTGGTGGCCCTGCGACTGCCCGCCATCGCGCCGGAGAATGTCCACCTCAAGATCGCGCTCGCCGTGCAGTGCCTAGCGTAGTAAGACACCATCGACATAATCACCCACGTCTATGAGCAAATCGTCCACAAAGGACTATTACGTGCAAGAGGAGGACGATAGGACGCTGGCCTTCTTGGACCGCAGGGCAACCTTGGACGGCATTGTTCAGAAGCACGTTGAGCTCGCGGCCAACGCCGCTGCTCCTCACACGTCGGTTGGTGACCCGGCGCACTAGGGCGTGAGGATGACATTGATGGATCCGTATGTATCTTTATCTTTCCGTCAATTCCATGTAGTAGTATATTGTAATTATCTTACCTTTCGCATCAACTTCATAATTTTCATACGTACGACGCATGAACCGCGCCAGAACCAAACTTCTCATTACTCTAGGGAAAATCGTTATTTCTATCTATCGGTCGCGCCAAGGAGCAGAACCAAATTTTACAAGTTACAAGTTCAAAAGGAGAAGCCTCGCCCCTCTGTAAATTGCGTATTTTCGCCATCCCTTCTATAAGAAAAAGGCAGTGCTCCTGCCGGTTCCTCAAAAAGAAAAAAGGAAAAGCCTGCCGTGTTCGCGTCGCTCCCCCACACGGTTGGTCCGGCATGCCTCTCAAGGGGGAATCCGTGCCATGTTGCATTTTCACTTACAAGTGGGACCGCAGTTGAGCAAACCGACTATCGGCAAACCCCCACCCCGCCCACCGCGCGATGGCTAAGCTAGAGAAAACAGGAGGGAGAAGAGATAGATGTATCACGGACTCCAAGAAAATTGGTGTCAGATGGGACTCGTGTGGGTGGCGTGTGCCGTACTGCTAGACGTGAATGCTAGTTATGGCCCATGCCACCCCACTATTAATCGAGGTGCTGGTTACGTAGAGCGAACACCACTAGGCCATACGGTAAACCACTAGTACTACTCACATTGTCGCAAAATTTCCTGGAGTCCGTGCTCAGCCCTCCTCTCTCTCTTCTCAGCCAGCCAGTAGATGCGCGGAGTGTGCCCATCGTCTGTTTGCTCACATTTAGTCCCACATGTCAGTGAAAGCACAAGATGACCCACTGAACCTGCACATCTTTCACCTCAACGTGCTGGTGATGAAAAACAAATCCAATAAAGATCTTCGGTGGCCGCTTTTGGAGTTACTCAAGAGTAAGATTCTATTTATAGTTTAACCCAAGATGCACAGCATGTACCTTCAACTAGCACTCCATTTTCTTGCATGACACGATCTAGATGCTGGATGTCCCATGTGTCGGCAAAAGGAGGAAGAACTCGACCAAATCTTCTCCACATTTAGACCGGAGGAGTAGGAAACATGGCAAGCCATGTGCCCACATCATACTACAAGCCCACCTCATGCTATCACCATATTTCTCGGCCTCCGTGCGACACCTAGCTCTAGTTGATGGTATACTACTACTAGGACTAACTATTGTACTAGCATACTATTAGGTTAGCTCTATGTGATGTGGCAACTTCATATAACCGGATGTTGGCTATACTACTACGGTACTCACACTCCAAGAAGTGACTCGAAAACCATTCATAAATTGAGTTTATCACATGCATATGCAAATGTACCATTCATTACATACAACAAGTCATCAACACACAACGACAATGAAGATACATGTTGGATTATAGATTATTTCCAACAAAACATTCTAGTAAATACTAAAGTTTTTATCACACAACAAATAACAAGCAATGAAATGAACTCCAGCTCAACTAATCCTCGGCGTTGGAAACGCTTGCTTTGAACCATAAGTAAGCCTCTGGGAAGGGCCAGCTATTGTCAATATCGAGACCAACGCAGGACTCATCATCCAGGCTGAAGCGGCCTATATCAGGACGCATATTGTCATAGCCAGGGTAGGGAACCATAGCAATGCCCGAGGTATAGATACAGTTGCTTCTCATAAATGGTAGTAACGTTGTGCCAACAACAGCTGGATCGCCTTTCACCATCATTGGATAGTTTTGTCCAAGGAAGAGCCAGTTTTCTCCAAGACTATCAATACGGAACCAGGCAGAAGGTGTTGGCGCTAGCACACTAGTATCCATCCCGAATACCCTGCAACGGATGTTGGAATAGGTCCGGAGAGTGCGACCATGGGAGACAACACCTACTTCCTTAGTAACATCAGCAGTGCCCTGTATACATACAAGAAGAGGTGATCCATTAGAATAAGTTGCCAGGCGCCACTGAGTATGTAGGTCCTGCTCGTCCTCATGCTCGTGATCACCACCATCGTCATCTCCCCCTTTGTTATAATTTTTTCAAGTATAGGTGGTGGAATGTTCACAGGACCTTGGAAACACAAGAAGGTTAATTAGTACGGGGATACTAACTCGCATGCACGTGGATGAAACAATTCTAATTACGGTGGAAGACAAACATACCGAAACAATAAGGATTCCATGCAAAAACAGTGCCATGAGTGGTGGCAGCAAACACAAGACGCTCGTATTGAATTGCATCACAGTACTCATCCGTGCTCAAAAATTGATTTTTGAGCAATATCCATCGAGGCGTGGAAGTAAGGACGGCAACAAGCTTGTCGAAGATAACAACAACATGATAGTTCATGTAATCCCAAGAGCAGTTGGGAACTCGACAAATTGCTATCTTCTGTAGACGACAGTCACCATGATCGTATTTGAACGTGCGTAGATCATCTGTGTGCTCAACCTCAGGGCACTCTAAGATTTTTGGAAGTGGAACCCAGTGACGAGTGTACACATTCACAAGTTCCCACTCACAGTTGTACCCAATATAAACAACCCAATCTCCATTTGCGCCTGCCCAGGCCTTACCCTTAAGCGATGGCATCTTAACATCACACATGTCATTATCAAGCGGCATTAACTTGCACAAGGCGAGGCTTCCGTCGTCCCCCCGCTAGCGAGCAGGGTCATGGCAAAGAAGATAGGGGATATCAAACCGCTCCTGAACCCTTGGGTTCTTTGTAATGATGTTATTTGTTGAGTCGAGAATGGTCTTGAACGAACCTGCCATGCTAACCGTGAAAGTGCTAGTTATCGACTAGAGGTGGGGGGGGGGGGTGAATAGGCGATTTTTATGGAAGTCTT
Source organism: Thinopyrum elongatum (assembly GCA_011799875.1). Taxonomy (NCBI): domain Eukaryota; kingdom Viridiplantae; phylum Streptophyta; class Magnoliopsida; order Poales; family Poaceae; genus Thinopyrum; species Thinopyrum elongatum. The sequence goes on from CM022303.1 coordinate 261,711,783, forward strand.
CAAAGATTGATGTCTTCAAAGACAAACAACTAAAATGAACCTGTATGATATGCAGCGGAAGATAAACTACACTAGACAGGCCATAGACAAGTAAGCAATACAATCAAAGCACGAAGACAAATAGCAGCTAGGTAGAACATATCGTAATAGGAAGACAGTATGAAGCCAATTATGCAATTAGAAAGATTGTCTTCACACAGTGAAGCCAAACAGGGCAACCAAGCAATGACTTCACGAAGCTAAACAGTAAGTAAAGAGAAGTGATAGAACCAGTAGCTTGACGAAGACAAGGATTTGGTAGACCAGTTCCAGTTGCTGTGACAACTGTACGTCTGGTTAGGGAGGCTGAGATTGAACTCAGAAGACCACGTCTTCACCTTACTCCCCTTGAGCTAAGGACACTTAGTCCCCGCCCAATCAGTCAGGTAAGTCTTCAAGGTAGACTTCCAAACCTTCACAGACTCCATTCATCGGCGATCCACAATGACTCTTGGATCCTCAGAACGTGACGCCTAACCGGCTGGAGGATACACAGTCCTCAAGTGTAATAAGTCTTCAGATCACGCAGACAGAAAGACTTCAGTGATGCCTAACACTCTTTGGCTCTGGGTGTTTTGGGTTTTGTCCTCGCAAGGATTCTCTCTCTCAAAGGCTTCGGAGGTGGGTTGCTCTCAAACGACAAAAGCCATGTACTAACTCTGAGCAGCCACCAATTTATGGTGGTGGGGGTGGGCTATTTATAGCCAGCAGGCAACCCGACATGATATGTCCGAAATGACCCTGGGTCACTAAGGAATCGACATGTGTCCAACGGTCGGATTTCAAACACACACGGCAGCTTGGCTTGGGCTACAAGCAAGGCTGACTCATCCAACTCTGGATAAGATTTGCTCTCATTGTCTTCACTCGAAGACATAGGATTTGGGTTGAGCATCACATTAGTCTTCCGACTTTGTTCACTTGGACCCCACTTAACCGTTCGGTGGTTCCTATGACACAATAAAGAAGAAAAGGAAACTACGAAAGAAACTATGTCTTCGCACTCCATAGTCTTCAAGTGAATGTCTTCACATGTCATTATCTTCACGAACCACCATTGTCTTCAATGTCTTCATACATTTTTAGGGGCCATCTCTGGTAGGTAAACCGAATCAATGAGGGACTACTACCTGTGTTATCCTGCAATTCTCACAAACACATTAGTCCCTCAACCACGTTTGTCGTCAATACTCCAAAACCAACTAGGGGTGGCACTAGATGCACTTACAATCTCCCCCTTTTTGGTAATTGATGACAAACTGGTTGAAGTTTTCAACGCGGATAAAATTATGTGTAAGATAAAGAACGTGGTCATTGGCTTCATAAGTTAAAAAGGCTCCCCCTGAAGATGTGCATATAAGTAATTTGCCTTTGAATGCAAATGGACATGGCATGTTCTGCTTTGTGGAGATCTTGTTTAACTCATGAAGACAATTCATCATGCATTCACAAATGTATTGAAGATAATGACATGCACAATGAGAAATGGGCGTCTGCAGAATGCGGAATTTATCATCACAATAAAAGGTAGCAGCAAAAGTGGTAGACGACCATCAAGTTTTGTGTTACAACTCAAAACCAACAGGTTCAATAACGAGAGTTGCAAAACTTAACAAAAAAATAAGAACCCGACCCATATAGACCCGCTTGAAGACTGTCAACTCATAAGCTTCTCCCCCTTTTGTCAGGAATGACCAAAAAGGAGTGAAGACATAGAGTGTCTAAGCGTTCCCCTGAGGTGATGGTGAAGATGTTGGGGCAGCTGGGTCGATGTTGGAGTTGGGCGGTGCAGAAGGGCCTGAGGCAGAATCCTGATGCAGTGAAGCCATTGCTGGTGAAGTGGCATCGTCCTCCTCATCGATGACTCGAGCAACAATAGTGGGAGCCGAAGATGAGTATTCAGAATCTTTAATTGAAGGTGTTGGATGCCAACTTGCAGATTGTGGAGGCCTGGAGTCAAACTTGAAGCGTTCAGTGAAGCCATCTGCTTGAAGATCGTCTTCAGAACAGAGCATTGTGAGGCTCTTCCAGGCACGCCGATAGGCTTCATGAACAACAAAGGAGTTCTTGGTGGCTAGATTGCGGATGCGATTGACATCAACAAGGAGACTCTGCATCTGGCGCTTCATCCAATCATGATGCCTATCCTGCTTCTGATGAAGTGAAACAAGAAGCTCTCTGTCATTCAGCACACGAGCACGCTTCTGAGGCCTTTGAGCCACTGTGCTGGCTATTGCATCAGTGTTGGCACGATGCGGTAGTCTGAGCTGACCAGCAAGAGGACCAGCAGCAGCAGGTGGATTAGGCACATGAACTCCTTCAAGTGGCTGTGTGAATCTTTGGAAGGCAGCATTGTCTTCACGAACAGGTTCCTTGGCAGGCACAAGATAAATGGCTTCATGGGAAATATCCACTTCAGGTAGAAAGACAACATGGTTGCAAGCTGAAGCTTGATAATTGATGGTAGAGTGAAGCTTGATCAGCCGCATGACCCATGGGGCATAGAACTTGAGGCCAAAAAGATCAATCCCTGAAGCCGCCAACTGACGGATGAAGAAATCTTGAGTATTGAACCTGATGCCATTGATGATGTAAAAGACCAATGTCTTCATAGTGCCTTCAATCTTGGCATGAGGAGAATGCCCTTTGATTGGCTATAGAGTATGCCTCAGTATATGATAGATAGTGCGGGGCAGGTACTCAAGGTCATTGACAAGAAATTCCTTAGGGTATTCAGCATCAACAGGCAAAGGCTTCATCATACTGAGCATCTGGCTCATGTTGGGCTCAGGCTTCTGAAAGATGCTCTACAATTCTTGCTCATAACGCTGACAACCTGGCTCATAGAGATCGCCAGGAGTGGGCAGGGAAGTTAGCTCGATGATGACTTGAGCTTTGGCTTCGTGATGTACATCGCCTGACATCCACTCAAGGACCCATGTCTTCGGATCCCTGTTGTAGCCTGATATATGTAGTGTGGCATAGAATTGCAGCAAGAGTTCTTCATTCCAGTGCTCCTTGTCGATGACAAATAGGAGCAGGCCAACTTCTCAAAAGCAGTCAAGAGCTTCCTCAAGGCAGGGGAGTCCAGCAATGGCATCACAGCACAGGCGCTTGTGGGGGAAGATCCAGTCCTGGTTGTATAAGATGCATGAGTAATAGCTTCGTTGCTGGTGGCTCCAGAACCTGTCAGAGGAGATCTTTGGCTTCTTGTATGGATTCTTGGCCTTGTCGAAGAATGTGTTGTGCTCTCTGAAGCTAAGCACACTGAATGAGCCTTGAGTGGTAACAGCACTGGGAAGCCTTGGCAGCCTGGGTTTTGGCTTCTGCGTCTGAGGCCTTTGCTCGACATGCTAGTCATACTGAGGACCAGGAGCAATAGGTGGTGTCATAATGGGCCATCTGACACTTATGAGCTCACCTTCACGATTGAAGGCCCTTGCCATTGTGTGGGGAACAGGAGGAGCAGCAGCAACATCCGAGGTGGATGGCTGAACATCTTCAGTGGCATCTGGGGCTTCAGTCTTAAGAGTGGCTTCGGGCTGCGTACTGTCTTCAGCCATGACTACGTCATTGGCTTCAGGAGCAGTGGCATCAGCAGCCTCATTTGCCGTAGCTTCAGTAGCTTCAAGAACTAGTGGGTTAGGCACAATCACATCTTGATGCTCTCTTGGTTCAACGATAGGGGGAATAACATCTCTTTCTTCTTCTTGTCTTTCATCGGCTGATGCAGCCGGGATATCTTCAGCCATTTTGGCTTCAGACTCATGAGCAGACTCTGAGGGGATGGCTTCAGGGAACACTTGACGTGCAACTGAGCTTGTGGCTTGCACATCCTCTTCAGGAATGCTCGACATGGAGACCATTGGCCTTGGGCCTCGGTGAAGCCTTCGGAAAGAGGGCGATGCCTGCGGTGAGTGAGTGGTCTTCTCCATGTCTTCAGGGGTGTCTTGCGGAGTCTCAATCACAGGAGTAGTGACTTGAGCTGGAGGAGTGCGAGGAATGACCTCGTGAAGCGGAGTGTTGGGGTGGTGCTCTTCCTAGAAATCATCTTGTGTGATTGGCATCGTGGGATCGCCAATGCTAATCTATTCACTGCTCATGGGAGCAGGCGATGATATCGGCTTGGGCATGATCTGGGGGAACTGATGAAGGACTTCATCATCATCTACATTGCCTTCACGACCAATGTCTTTAGCTGCGATGGTGTAGGCAGCTGGAATAGCTTCAGACTCATGAGCCTTTATGGTAGCAGGCTCATGAACTACTAGGCGGCGCTCGTGGTTGGAGGAGGCTGGGAGGGCAACAGATATTGGTTCAACAAGCAATGGCTCTTGTGGTGCAGCTTGATCTTTGCGTGAAGACTTTGAAGATTTTGTCTTCAACTTCTTCTTGGATGGAGCAGCATCAGAAGCCTCTTGATGCTTTCGCTTCTTGGCTTCAGCCTCAGCCTGCTTCGTCTTCTTCTGCTCAGAAGCAGCTGATGGGACCCTTGGCTTTAAGCCAGTCATGCTGGCAGGGAAGACAATGCTTGGTCTTTCCTGCCTTGGAGCTTCAATCTCAGCTTCAGCGGGCTTCTTCTTCTTCTTAGCGGCCAACTTGGGGTCAATGACTGGACGCCCAAGTGCTTTCCTCTTCAAGGCTTCATTATGAGCTTGTACGCACTTTTTAGCATAGTGCTTGAGACGTTCTCTGGAGCCTTTGGCTTCATCACGGCGCTTGACAAATTTAACCTTGAGATCAATCATCATCTGCTTGAAATTTTGCACTTCAGTGACACTGAGCTTGGCCATGTGCTTCTTGAAGAGGGCCTTTTCATGGTCAATCTTGTTCTTCTATTCAACGACCTTTTGAGCAATGGCAAACTCTTTGGCAATATAGCTCTGAAATGTTACGCTGATGCCAATTGGAAGCTGCAGATCATCAATGGTAAGAGAGGGATCGTCAAACCATTCATCAATGAAGTTGTTGAGAATGTCAGCGTCAAACAGAGGCAGATCATTGAAGATTTCGGCCTCTTGTTTGCTCTTGATCAACATTTCAAGGGCATCATCATCAATATCATCATTGCTAGATAGATCGATAATATCTTCATGATTGCGAAGAATGCTTGCCAGTGTAAGAGCTTGCCCTGAGATCTTCTTGGGCATCTTGGAGGTGCGAGACAGGTTGATAGGAACCGGGTCCCTACCAGGGCGAGCTCACAAGTTGTAGGGGTGGAAGGAGGGTTGGCGTGGAGGAAGGCGAGGCCGGCGGCGCTGGGGCGCCGTCGTCACGCGCGCGCGAGAGAGAGAGAGGGCACAGGGGCGGCGGCTAGGGTTAGGTCTCCCGGCTCCCTTCAGGAAGTCGAGCAAATATGATTGCTTCTGCTTAATCTCAAAATGGGTCCTTACATGAGTTTATATAATCCTCCTAATGATATAATTGGGCTAAGCCCCTAACACGATAAGATAAGTTGGGCTGGGCCCCTAAGTGCCTGCGCCATGAGGCCTTCTCCGGCTATAGTGTATGTCAGTCATAACATCTCTCCCCGCCTGTGCAAACAGCTCGTCCTTGAGCTGAAAGTCAGGAAAGTGCTGGCGGAACTCGTCGAGGTGCTCCCAAGTGGTGTCCTCCTCTGGAAGTCCCTGCCACTGAATCAGCAAGTGCCACGCACCCCGGCTCTACTGGGCCTTCAAAACCTTCACTGGACCGGGAAGTAGACGACCCTCGGAGGTCAGAGGCAGATCCGGCGTGGCCGCTGGTGGCTCGCCGTGGAAAGGCTTCAACAAGCCCACGTGGAAGACGTCGTGGATGCGAGCGCCCGGTGGCACCTGAAGGCGGTAGGCGACATGGCCGATGCGCTCCAACACCTGAAACAGCCCCGCATAGCGGGGACCTAGCTTGCGCTTAGCGCCCGGGTCGAGTGACTGCGTAGAGCGGTGAAGTAGGCGCAGCCACACCCAGTTGCCCACCGTGAACTCCGCCTCGCGGTGGTGACCATCGTAGTACTTCTTGGACAGCTGCTGGGCCTAGAGAAGACACTAGCGCACCTCGGCAAGGATATCATCCCTGCCGCGGAGAAGCTCGGTCGCCGCCTCGGACCAGGCCGTGTCCGGCTGGAACAGTAAGATGGGTGGCGGAGGATGACCGTAGACCACCTCAAAGGGCGTGGCATGCAGGGCGGAGTGGTAGGAGGTGTTGTAGCAGTACTCCGCCCAAGAGAGCCAGTCGACCCATGCATGTGGGCGATCACCTATAACACAACGTAAGTACATGGCAATCACCTTGTTGACCACCTCAGATTGGCCGTCCGTCTGGGGGTGGAAAGCCGTACTGAGGCGGAGCTTCACGCCCGCCATCCGAAACAGGTCACGCCAGACATGGCCCGTGAACACCGGGTCACGGTCGCGGGCGATCGAGGATGGAAACCCATGAAGGCGGACGATGCCGTCGAAAAAGGCCCGCGCGACGAGGTGATGGTGTAGGGATGGCCGAGCGCAATGAAGTGCGCATACTTGGAGAAGCGGTCGACCATCGTAAGGATGACGGACTTGCCGCCCACCTTGGGGAGGCCCTCGATGAAGTCCATGGAGATGTTGGCCCAGACCTGAGAGGGCACCTCCAGGGGCTGTAGCAGCCCCGCCGGCTGCAGTGTCTCCGTCTTGTTGCGCTGGCATGTCACACAAGACCGCACCCAGTCACGCACCAACGCTCGATTGCCGGGGATGTAGAAATCTGCGCGGAGACGGTGGAGGGTCTTTTGCATGCCCTCGTGGCCGGACGAGTGGGCCAGCAGCAGGGCCTGGTGACAGAGGTCGTCGTGATCCGGCACGAAAAGCCGGCGCCCATGCAAGAGTAGCCCGTCGGCCAGCTGCCACGGCTCCTCCAGGTCGCCGTCCGCGAGGCACTGATGAAGGATCTGTGCGTCGGTGGCGCTAGCGGTGGCGCGGCGGATGTCGTTGATGAAGGCGAAGGAGGGGCCCGAGCGGATGCAAAGGGCTGCCCCCGTGGAGTCGACGGCATTCGTGTTGAGGTCGGTGTCGCGGCGGGACAGTGCGTCCGCCACGGTGTTGAGGCGACCCGGACGGTACTCAACGGTGAAGTCAAACCTGAAGAGCTTGCTGATCCACTGATGCTGCGGCACGGTGGAGAGGCACTGGTCCAACAAAAATTTGAGGCTGTAGTGGTCCGTGCGGATACGGAACGACTGCCCCCATAAATATGGCCTCCAGTGGCGCACCGCCTGCACCAAGCTGATGAGCTCCCGCTCGTAGGCCACGAGCTTGTGGTGGTGCGCGGCAAAGGGCCTGCTGAAGAACGCGAGTGGCCCGTCGCCCTGAGGTAGGACGGCGCCAAACCCCATGCCCGAGGCGTCACAGTCCACCACGAAGATCATGTAACGACCTCTGGCTATAGTGTAGATCTGCTCCGGCTATAGTCCACCATGAAGAGCTTGTCGAAGTCAGGCATCTGCAGGACCGGCCCCGTCGTGAGCGCCTGCTTGAGGGTCGCGAACGCCTCGGTCGCCTCAGTATCCCAAGAGAAGGTGTCGCGGTGGAGCAGGCACGTGAGGGGAGCCGCGATGAGGCCAAACTCTCGGATGAACTTCCGGTAGTAGCCCGCGAGGCCAAGGAAGCCACTGAGGGCCTGTGGTGAGTGTGGTGTTTGCCACGCCACGACAGCCGCCACCTTGTCGGCATCCATAGCAACACCCTCCGCCGAGATGACGTGGCCAAGGTAGGCAACCGATGTCGTGCCAAACGAGCACTTCGAGTGCTTGAGGTGCAGATGGTGCGCTCGAAGCTCGTTGAAGACAATGGCCACGTGCTGTAGATGCTCCGCCCAGGATGAACTGTAGATAAGAATGTCATCAAAGAAAACAAGCACAAACCTGCGCAAGTAGGGGCGGAGGACATCGTTCATCAAAGCCTGAAATGTCGCCGGCGCATTGGAGAGGCCAAAGGGCATCACCAAGAACTTGAAGTGGCCGTGATGAGTGCGGAAGGCCGTCTTCGCGACATCATCCGGGTGCATGCGCACCTGGTGATATCCCGAATGTAGGTCGAGCTTGGTGAAGAAGCGTGCCCCGTGTAGCTCGTCCAGGAGCTCGTCCACGACCAGAATGGGAAACTTGTCCTTGAGTGTCTTGGCGTTAAGAGCACGATAGTCGATGCAGAAGCGCCACGTGTCATCCGCCTTGCAAACAAGGAGAACCGGCGCTGAGAACGGCGAGGTCGAGATCCGAATGATGCCCAGGGCAAGCATGACAGCGCACTGCCGCTCCAGCTCATCCTTCTGCAGCTGCTGGTAGCGGTACGGACGGACCGCCACGGGAGCTATGCCAGGAAGCAGGTGGATGCGGTGATCGTAGACCCGGGCTGGCGGGAGACCCTGGGGCTTGTTGAAGAGGTCGCTGTGCTGCTGCAAGAGACGAGCCAACAGGGGCTGCTCGGGCTCGGCGGCGGCCGCCGTCAGCTGTGGGTGGGGCACCGCTGAGGAGGGGCCACCCACATCCTCCCACCGGACGCGGCGATCCCGGCGCCAAAAGACCATCGTCATGGCGTCGAAGTCCCAGAGGATGGGACCCAGAGTCCGCAAAAAATCGACGCCGAGGATGAAGTCGAAGCAACCCAAGTCAATGCCGACGCACGTGATGGTGAAGTGCTCGTCGCCGACGCTGATGGGGACATGCCGCGCAATCCCGTGACAGTGGAGGCGATCATCGTTAGCGACGGTGACCCGGAGTTGCTCCTCGCCCGTCAGCTGGAGCGCCAGGCGGCGCATGGTCGCCGCGGGCTGGAAGTTATGGGTAGAGCCCGTATCCAGCAGAGCTAGGAGACGCTCGCCGTGGATCATCATCGGCAGCAGCATAGTCTTCTATCATGGCCGGCTATCGTGGCCGGCCGAGTGGGCTAGCTGCAAGGCCTGGTGACGGAGGTCGTCGTGATCCGGCACGAAAAGCCGGCGCCCGTGTAGGAGCAGCCCATCGGCCAGCTGCCACGACTCCTCCAGGTCGCCGTCTGCGAGGCGCTGACGGAGGATCTACGTGTCGGCGGCGCTAGCGGTGGCGCGGCGGATGTCGTCGATGAAGGCGAAGGAGGGGCCCGAGTGGATGTAGAGGGCCGCCCCCGTGGAGTCGACGGCGTCCGTGTCGAGGTCGGTGTCGCGGCGAGACAGCGCGTCCGCCATGGTGTTGAGGCGACCCGGACGGTACTCAACGGTGAAGTCAAACTCGAAGAGCTTGCTGATCCACTGATGCTGCGGCATGGTGGAGAGGCGCTGGTCCAACAAAAATTTGAGGCTGTAGTGGTCCGTGCGGATACGGAACGACCTCCCCCATAAATATGGCCTCCAGTGGCACACCGCCTGCACCAAGCCGATGAACTCCCGCTCGTAGGCCGCGAGCTTGTTGTGGCGCGCGGCGAAGGGCCTGCTGAAGAACACGAGTGGCCCGTTGCCCTGATGTAGGACGGCGCCAAACCCCACGCCCGAGGCGTCACAGTCCACCACGAAGAGCTTGTCGGAGTCAGGCATCTGGAGGACCGGCCCTGTCGTGAGCGCCTGCTTGAGGGTCGCGAACGCCTCGGTCACCTCAGTATCCCAAGAGAAGGCGTCGCGGCGAAGCAGGCGCGTGAGGGGAGCCGCGATGAGGCCAAACTCCCGGATGAACTTCCGGTAGTAGCCCGCGAGGCCGAGGAAGCCGCGGAGGGCCCGCAGTGAGTGCGGCGTTGGCCACGCCGTGACAGCCCCTCCTTGTCGGCATCCATAGCAACACCCTCCGCCGAGATGATGTGGCCGAGGTAGGCGACCGATGTCGTGCCAAACGAGCACTTCAAGCGCTTGAGGTGCAGATGGTGCACTCGAAGCTCGTTGAAGACAATGGCCACGTGCTGTAGATGCTCCGCCCAGGATGAACTGTAGATAAGAATGTCATCAAAGAAAACAAGCATAAACCGGCGCAAGTAGGGGCGGAGGACATCGTTCATCAAAGCCTGAAATGTCGCCGGCGCATTGGAGAGGCCAAAGGGCATCACCAAGAACTCGAAGTGGCCGTAATGAGTGCAGAAAGCCGTCTTCGCGACATCATCTGGGTGCATGTGCACCTGGTGATATCCCGAACGTAGGTCGAGCTTGGTGAAGAAGCGTGCCCCGTGTAGCTCGTCCACGATCGGAATGGGAAACTTGTCCTTGAGCGTCTTGGCGTTAAGAGCACGATAGTCGATGCAGAAGCGCCACGTGCCGTCCGCCTTGTGAACGAGGAGAACCGGCACCGAGAACGGCGAGGTCGAGATCCGGATGATGCCCAGGGCAAGCATGACAGCGCACTGCCACTCCAGCTCGTCCTTCTGCAGCTGCGGGTAGCGGTACGGACAGACCACCATGGGAGCTGTGCCAGGAAGCAGGTGGATGCGGTGGTCGTAGACCCGGGCTGGCGGGAGACCCTGGGGCTCATCGAAGAGGTCGCTGTGCTGCTGCAAGAGATGAGCCAACAGGGGCTGCTCGGGCTCGGCGGCCGCCGCCATCAGCTGTGGGTGGGACGCCGCTGAGGAGGGGCCACCCACGCCCTTCCACCGGACGCGGTGATCCCGATGCCAGAAGACCATCGTCATGGCGTCGAAGTCCCAGAGGATGGGACCTAGAGTCCACAAAAAATCGACGCCGAGGATGAAGTCGAAGCAACCCAAGTCGATGCCGACGCACGTGATGGTGAAGTGCTTGTCGCCGACGCTGATGGGGACATACCGTGCAATCCCGTGACAGTGGAGGCGATCACCGTTAGCGACGGTGACCCAAAGTTGCTACCCACCCGTCGGCTGGAGCGCCAAGCGGCGCATGGTCGACGCGGGCAGGAAGTTATGGGTAGAGCCCGTATCCAGCAGAGCCAGGAGACGCTCGCCGTGGATCGTCACCGGCAGGAGCATAGTCTTCTCCGCTCGTATACCCGCTAGGGCATGGAGGAAGACGACGAGTGCAATCACAGGAGCGGGGGCCGGCGCGACTCCCGCGGCCTTCGCGGCGGGCAGGGCGTCAAGCCCCTCGGTGGTGTCCTCCTCGACGTAGTCCGTAGCCTCCAAGTAGAATAGCCGCGGGCAGCCGTGGCCCGGCACGTAGGGCTCTGATACATCTCCAACGTATCTATAATTTTTGATTGTTCCATGCTGTTATATTATCATTCTTGGATGTTTTACAATCATTTTATAGTCATTTTATATCATTTTTTGGTACTAACCTATTGACATAGTGCCAAGTGCCAGTTGCTGTTTTTTGCATGTTTTTTACATCGCAGGAAATCAATACCAAATGGAGTCCAAATGCAGCAAAACTTTTTGTGGATTTTTTTTGGACCAGAAGGCATCCAGTGGGCCGGAGAAGCACCTGGGGGTGCTCCGAGGGGTGCACAACCCACCAGGGCGCGCCTGGAGGCCCAGGCGCGCCCTGGTGGGTTGTGCCCACCTCGGGTGCCCCCCGAACCGCCTCTTTGCTCTATAAATACCTCAATATTCCAGAAACCCTAGGGGAGTCGACGAAAATCAATTCCAGTCGCCGCAAAGTCCAGAACCACCAGATCCAATCTAGACACCATCATGGAGGGGTTCACCACTTCCATTGGTGCCTCTCCGATGATGCGTGAGTAGTTCTTTGTAGACCTACGGGTCTGTAGTTAGTAGCTAGATGGCTTTCTCTCTCTCTCGTTTGATTCTCAATACAATGGTCTCTTGGAGATCCATATGATGTAACTCTTTTTGCGGTGTGTTTGTTGGGATCCGATGAACTTTGAGTTTATGATCAGATTTATCTTTTATCCATGAAAGTTATTTGAGTCTTCTTTGATCTATTATATGCATGATTGCTTATAGCCTCGTATTTCTTCTCCGATATTTGGGTTTTGTTTGGCCAACTTGATCTATTTATCTTGCAATGGGAAGAGGTGCTTTGTAGTGGGTTCGATCTTACGGTGCTTGATCCCAGTGACAGAAGGGGAACCGACATGTATGTATCGTTGCTACTAAGGATAAAACGATGGGGTCTATTTCTACATAAATAGATCTTGTCTACATCATGTCATCGTTCTTATTGCATTACTCCGTTTCTCCATGAACTTAATACACTAGATGCATGCTGGATAGCAGTCGATGTGTGGAGTAATAGTAGTAGATGCAGGCAGGAGTCGGTCTACTAATCTTGAACGTGATGCCTATATAATGATCATTGCCTGGATATCGTCATGATTATTTGAAGTTTTATCAATTGCCCAACAGTAATTTGTTCACCCACCGTTTGCTATTTTTCTCGAGAGAAGCTACTAGTGAAACCTACGGCCCTCGGGTCTCTTTTCCAATATATTTGCTTTCAAGATCTATTTTGCTATTCACTCTTTTCTTTATTTGCAACTTTTATTTTCAGATCTATTAAACCAAAAATACAAAAATACCTTGCTACAGTTTATTTTATTTGGCGTTCGATCTATCAATATTTACTACTCTCTCACGTCCGTTTGCCAATTTTTGGCGTCGTTGCCTGAAAGGGATTGACAACCCCTTTTACACGTCGGGTTGCGAGTATTTGTTATTTGTGTGCAGGTGTTGTTTACGTAGTGTTGCTTGGTTCTCCTACTAGTTCGATAACCTTGGTTTTATCACTGAGGGAAATACCTACCGCCACTGTGCAGCATCATCCCTTCCTCTTTGGGGAAATACCGACGTAGCTTCAAGCCGCATCAAAAGGAATTTCTGGCGCCGTTGCCGAGGAGGATCAAGTCAAGATAGTCTCCCGGCCACGTGCCAATTTCTGGTGCCGTTGCCGGGGAGGATCTTCAACATATACCAGGTTTCTAATCACAAATCTCATCTCCTTGCAATTTACATTATTTGCCATTTGCCTCTCGTTTTCCTCTCCCCCACTTCACAAAAAATTGCCGTTTTATTCGCCCTCTTTTTCGTTCGCCATTTTCTCGTCAGATTTATCTTTTTGCTTGCAATCATGATCGATTTTGGTATGGCAGAAACAGATGATGGCCTAACTCCTAAAATGGAGCGTACGGGTAATCTGGATGCCAAAACTTTTGTTTTGGGGCAGGGAAATGTTATGGGAAAAGAACATATCCAAGAATTTGTCAATTGTGTTGGAAATTTGAGTCTTGATGATGCTCCTATACTTAGAAGGACTAAATCTTATGCGGAAGCTATTTCAGCGCTAGTTCTGAAACTTGAAAATAGATTTATCCATACTCATCCTACCTTGCAAAGATTGTTTTATGAGTTACCCGTTATAAAGAATCCTAAAGCTAAAAAGTTGGCCACTCTTGTTCTTATGAATGAATTTGACTACATAATACGGGAAGCTAGGGAAATCTTTAATTTTTATGATATGAATCATGAAAAACCCGTGATAGATGAAATTCTCTATAATAGTGATTATGCTTTAAGACATTTACTTGGGGAAAACAAGAACAAAGATGACAATACGTAGATCTTTTGCGTTATGCCTAGCTAGGGGCGTAAAACAATAGCGCTTGTTGGGAGGCAACCCAATGAATAAAATATATTTTTGCTTTTTGCTTTCTGTTCTTGAGTGTTTGCACAATTATTCTACTGTTATAATTGTGTTTTTTGTGTTTTAATTAGTGTTTGTGCCAAGTAAAGCCTTTAGGATTATGTTGGGTGATAGTTGATTTGATCTTGTTGGAAAACAGAAACTTTTGCGTCCAGTAATTTTTTTTTTTGAAAATTTACAGAAGAGACTAAAAATTCTGAATTTTTTACACAAGATTAATATACAAATTTACTATTTTGTCCTAATTTTTCAGAATTTTTGGAGTTTCACAAGTAGTCGAAATGTTCAGATTGCTACAGACTGTTCTGTTTTTGACAGATTCTGTTTTTTTTTTGCATTGTGTGCTTGTTTTGATGATTCTATGGTTTTCTTTGATGAGTTTTTGCCATAGAAAATTTATAATACAGTAGATATAATGCAATAATAAAATATGAATTGGTTTGCTACAGTACTCATAGTAGTGATTTGCTTTCTTATACTAACGGATCTCACGAAGGTTTTGTTGAGTTTTGTGTGATTGAAGTTTTCAAGTTTTGGGTTATCTTATGATGGATGAAGGAATAAGGAGTAAGAAGAGCCTAAGCTTGGGGATGCCCATGGCATCCCAAGATATTATCAAAATAGAAGCAAGCAACTAAGCTTGGGGATGCCCCGAGTGGCATCCCTTCTTTCTTCTAACGACCATCGGTATTTTACTCGAAGCTATATTTTTATTCGTCACATACTAAGAGTTTTGCTTGGAGCGTCTTGTATGATATGAGTCTTTGCTTGTTTTGCTTTATGTTCTAAGTTATGAATCCTTGCTGGACACATCTATTTGAGAGGGCCAAAATTATGCCATGACTTGTTAGAATTTCTCTCTTGCTTCACTTAAATTAATTTGAGAGAAAGAAATAGTATGCTCATGATCTTCACTTATATTTGTTTGAGCTTATCAAAAGCAACACATGAAAATTAGTCCCAAAGTGATAGATATCCAAGAAGGATATAATAAAAACTTTCATGAAAATCATTGGACAAAATAAACTTGATTCCTTGTAATAGTTTTGAGATATGATAATGTGATATGTGAGTTATGTTGATGAGTAATTGTGCTTTAGTAAGAATATTGGTGTTAAGGTTTGTGATTCCCTATGCAAGCACGAAAGTCAATAGTCATGCAATGAAATTATATCCTACTTGTGGTGCATTATTCGGTGTTAATTATGCTTAATGCTCGCTTATGAGATTATTCGTTTTTTGGTTGGTCGCTTCTCAATCTTTTGCTAGCCTTCATTTTGCACTAAGTATGATCACTACTTGTGCATCCAAAACCCTTTAAACCAGTTTTGCCACATGAGTCCACTATATCTACCTATATGCGGTATCCTTTTGCCGTTCTAAGAAAATTTATATGTGCCATCTCTAATTTTCAAAATAAACTTCTCTTTTGTGTGTTCGTACCGCTCGCGAGGCGGTGAGGGGTGGCTAATATTTTCCATGCTAGATGTGTTATTCTCACGATGAGTGTTTATTCACTTGTTATTGCACGAGAGTAAGGCAAAGGTATTAGGGATGCCCAATCCCGAAATTAAAAATGAATTTACTTTATGTTGTCAAATAATAAATTCCTTGGAAAGTGTTGGTATGGAGGGCACCCATGGATACGGCTAGCCATGGAAAGTGAAAGAAATGGTGGAAAAAGGAATAAACTTTATTTTCTGTTTGGGAACTGCCTATGATATATCTAGCATGGAAAGTGTTGGGAACTCTAAGTCGTTTTCGTTGGTGGGAAAAGCACACCTCCCAAAATGTTTTTATCTCTAAGTTTTTCGCTTTGAGCTCTGGCACCTCTACAAATCCCTACTTCCCTCTGCGAAGGGCCTTTCTTTACTTTATGCAATTTTTATTTTTAATTTGAGTCTCCATCTTCTCTTATAAAGCACCAACTAGGAGGAACTATGATCGTACTAGAGCATTGGGTGTAGTTAATATGCGAGTGTGTTTCATGAATGGATCAATGGTTGAGCATGATGGGCTAGGGATAACATATTTTAGCATTGATATTTTGAAAGACATAGTTGCTTGTTGATATTCTTGAGTATTTAAGTCATCATGTCAAAACTAGACTATTGCTTTGAATCATATAAAAGTCCAAATGTCCATGCTATAAAAGAAAGAATATGAGATGACATGTTAGGCAGCATTCCACATCAAAAATTCAATTTTTATCATTTACCTACTCGAGGACGAGCAGGAATTAAGCTTGGGGATGCTGATACGTCTCCAACGTATCTATAATTTTTGATTGTTCCATGCTGTTATATTATCATTCTTGGATGTTTTACAATCATTTATAGTCATTTTATATCATTTTTTGGTACTAACCTATTGACATAGTGCCAAGTGAAAGTTGCTATTTTTTGCATGTTTTTTACATCGCAGGAAATCAATACCAAACGGAGTCCAAACGCAGCGAAACTTTTTGTGGATTTATTTGGACCAGAAGGCATCCAGTGGGCTGGAGAAGCGCCTGGGGGGGTGCTTCGAGGGGAGCACAACCCACCAGGGCGCGCCTGGAGGCCCAGGCGCGCCCTGGTGGGTTGTGCCCACCTCGGGTGCCCCCCGAACCGCCTTTTTGCTCTATAAATACCCCAATATTCCAGAAACCCTAGGGGAGTCGACGAAAATCAATTCCAGCCGCCGCAGAGTCCAGAACCACCAGATCCAATCTAGACACCATCATGGAGGGGTTCACCACTTCCATTGGTGCCTCTCCGATGATGCGTGAGTAGTTCTTTGTAGACCTACGGGTCCGTAGTTAGTAGCTAGATGGCTTTCTCTCTCTCGTTTGATTCTCAATACAATGGTCTCTTGGAGATCCATATGATGTAACTCTTTTTGCGGTGTGTTTGTTGGGATCCGATGAACTTTGAGTTTATGATCAGATTTATCTTTTTATCCATGAAAGTTATTTGAGTTTTCTTTGATCTCTTATATGCATGATTGCTTATAGCCTCGTATTTCTTCTCCGATATTTGGGTTTTGTTTGGCCAACTTGATCTATTTATCTTCCAATGGGAAGAGGTGCTTTGTAGTGGGTTCGATCTTACGGTGCTTGATCCTAGTGACAGAAGGGGAACCGACATGTATGTATCGTTGCTACTAAGGATAAAACGATGGGGTCTATTTCTACATAAATAGATCTTGTCTACATCATGTCATCGTTCTTATTGCATTACTCCGTTTCTCCATGAACTTAATACACTAGATGCATGCTGGATAGCGGTCGATGTGTGGAGTAATAGTAGTAGATGCAGGCAGGAGTCGGTCTACTAATCTTGGACATGATGCCTATATAATGATCATTGCCTGGATATCGTCATGATTATTTGAAGTTTTATCAATTGCCCAATAGTAATTTGTTCACCCACCGTTTGCAATTTTTCTCGAGAGAAGCCACTAGTGAAACCTATGGCCCCCGGGTCTCTTTTCCAATATATTTGCTTTCAAGATCTATTTTGCTATTCGCTCTTTTCTTTATTTGCAACTTTTATTTTCAGATCTATTAAACCAAAAATAAAAAATACCTTGCTGCACTTTATTTTATTTGGCATTCGATCTATCAATATTTACTACTCTCTCATGTCCGTTTGCCAATTTTTGGCGCCGTTGCCCGAAAGGGATTGACAACCCCTTTTACACGTCGGGTTGCGAGTATTTGTTATTTGTGTGCAGGTGTTGTTTACGTAGTGTTGCTTGGTTCTCCTACTGGTTCGATAACCTTGGTTTCATCACTGAGGGAAATACCTACCGCCGCTGTGCTGCATCATCCCTTCCTCTTTGGGGAAATACCGACGTAGCTTCAAGCCGCATCAGGCTCGTCGCAGTTGTAGCTTAGCCCTTGACGACGACGCTCGAGCTGTTCGGCCGGTGTTAGCTGACGGAATGGGCGAGGTGCAACCGGGGCGTTGGGCACCGCGGGAGCCGGGGCAGGGCGCCCCGGTGCTGGTGGGGGCGGTTGTTGGATTTCGGGTTCCGCAAACCCTTGAGAGGTTCGAACTCTGGGGTGAGTGCGAAGAACTCGTCCTCCCCAGTCTGCCTACTCGCTAATCTCACAGCCTAGCCCGACAAACTGTAAGGAAAAGAGACACAGCAGTTTACCCAGGTTCGGGCCACCTTGCGGTGTAAAACCCTACTCCTGCTTTGTGGTGGATTGGCCTCGAGGGGCTGAGGATGAACTGGTACAGTGGCGAACAACCTCAGGAGGAGAGGTGTTCTTGAGCTCGAGTGAGCTGGTGGAGTGAGGGTGATCTGAATGATCCGTCCCCCTCTATGGTGGTGGCTAAGTCCTATTTATAGTGGCCTTGGTCCTCTTCCCAAATGAAAGGCAGGAAGGGATCCCACAACGGCCAAATTCAAAGGGGGACAACTAGTACATGCTATCCTGACAAAAGTAGTCTTCGCCTGCGAAAGCCTCTGGTTGTGACGCCGTGGTGGGCTCGGTGATAACCTCCATCCTGCCGTCCTGGCGGTCTTGGTCATGTTGCACGGGAATGGAAACCTTTGGCTGATTCCTCGGGACTCCACGCCTGCGCTTGCCTCTTTAGCACCGAAGAGGAAACTGGTACACTGCACCCGCTGGCGCCCGCCTGGCCTTGGTCGTCATGGCTCACGTCATCCGGACCTCACGAGGTGAGGCTTGCATAGAGATCTCCGCTCCTCGGGAGCCAGCCTGAGGAGGCCGCTCCTCGTGGAGGTCTTGGTGTCATCCGCCTCGCGAGGCTTGGCCCCTCACGAGGGTCTTGAGTTGTTGTCGCTGAAGCTGGGCCGTACCAGGCCATTGATGGAGCCATGTCGTGGGCCGCAGGCAGGCAAATCTGGGTACCCCCGTTCCCAGAATGCCGACAGTAGCCCTCGGGCCCAAGGCGCGCTCGAACTTGGCTTCGAGGCGAAGCCAAGGGGCAAGTGCGGAGCGCCGCGGGCCCTAACCGCCTACGGGCCAGGTCGACGCGTGGCGCTTGATGGGACATGGGCGCCTCCACTTCCCCGCGTGGCCTCGATAACTGCCAGACTTGACGGCTGCCTGTTGCACGCGCAGTTTCACCATTGCTGCCCGCTGTGCTCACCCTTGACTCCCCCTCCTTTCTTTGAACTCGCGGCTCTTCTCCTGGATCCAGCGTCGCGCCAATCCTCCCTTGACGCCATGGCCCCGAGGTCGAAGAAGAAGAGCAAGGCCTGCGCTCCTACCAAATCCCGGCCGGGCCTAGAGCCTGCTCTTGATCGGTCGACGGTGGTCAATAAGGAGGGGTTGGATAAGGTCCGGCCGGCCCTTGCCACCGATTTCAATGAGTGGAAGGCGATGACGGTCTGGCCCGCTTCTCGAGCTTTGATTGACATGGAGGCCACCGAGATCCCCATCCATCTTCATGCTCTCTCGGCCGGCTTGGTCCCCCCTTTCTCCAATTTCTTCAATGCCATACTCTCGCATTACCAGATCCAAGCGCTGCATCTGGACCCCTGGTCCATCATCCTCCTTGCTATCTCCGCCTTCCTGTGCGAAGCCATGGTGGGCATTGCCCCGTCTGTCGCCTTGTTCCGCCATTTCTTCTCGCTCCAGATGGTCGATGACCGCCAGTACTCGGGGTGCGTGGCCTTCCAGGTCGTGGCGGCGACAGCTGGGTCGGGCATCGACTTCACACTCCGCCCGGACGCGGGAGGATTCTGTTAGTAGTGGGTGTTCATGGATGTCGGCGTGCGCAACTCCTTGCTTCTGCTCCCGCGAGCGCCGGCGGTGCCCAGCTCTGGCTGGGGGCATGTGAGGCTCGCCGATGGTCGGCTCGCCCACGTTTGGTCCAGGCTGACCAGGTTGAAGAAGGTCGGGGTGACGGCACCGATGGTGGTGAGGGAGTTCGTTCGGTGGTGCATTGCCCCGCTCCAGCACCATTCTCGCCCAATGTGGGCCTTCACCGGCAGCAAGGACCCATGAGGCTCCAGGTGCCTTCGCTTCCTTCCAAGATGTTGCGCACGATGCTTGAGCTCCTGACGGGCGACCCGGCGCCGGCCGCGCTTCCGGAGGAGGGCTGCCTCTTGTACCAATGCTCGAACAAGGAGGACTTCGTGAGGCAGATGCCCCCCTTTGACGAGTGGGGGCTGCGCCCGAAGGGCCTTGAAGGGCCCCGCGAGAATCCCATCTTGGTGGTTCCCTTGCTCGTCGACCCTGCGGCGCGCACCCCGGATGTGGATGCAGGGGGGCGAGCGCCACCGGGTACCGCTGGGGCGACTGTTGGGGAGCGGGTGTCGCCAGGTGCTCCCGAGGTGTTGGCTCCCGAGGTTCTGGCGAGCGCTCCTGAGGAAGTCACCGGAGAGCTGGTGCGACCCGACGCTCCTGAGGCTGCTACCCCCGCAGCTTGGGCGAGCGGTCCTGAGGTAGCGGCTGGTGGGCAGGCGCGGCCTGGTGCCCCTGAGGCCACCGCCCCAGAAGCCCCGTCGGGCCCCTCGGCTGCTGAGAGTTGCGCCCCGAATCTCGGCCAGCTTTGTCTGAACCTTGAAGCGCTCCGCAAGAGGAAAGGGCCTTCGAGCTGCAGTGGTGACGCCTACCGGCCGCTGAAGCAGAGGAAGTACATAGCTGTAGACGAGTAAGTACCTTATCTTCGTGATTTCCCGCGAATCGCGTTCTTTCCTGACAATGGCTCCTCAGGATCCCTTCGGCTAAGGCGACGAAACCTCTTGAGAAGCGACCTCCAGAAGTCCTTGGCCCGCCCTCGACTCCGAGCCCCCCGCACCAGACCCCTGCGCGAGGTACGGGGCTGGTCCGAGAGGTGGATGCGCCGCTGAGGGGCCGTGAGCCTGTGCTTCCAGCATCCTTCCTTCGCGGTCTTACCTGGGGCGCAGGAGGCGTGCCGAGGGCTCCTCCATTGGTCATCACCGGCGGCTGGGCGATCTCGGCGTCGGCTTCGTCTTCGAGCAGCAAGACCACTCCGCCCAGCACCTTCGCCGAGGCCGGGAGAGCGGCCGGAAAGGCACCGGCCTCCAGCCCCCTGCCAGAGGCAGGCGAGCCGCTCCAAGCCCCTCCGACAACCCCCGGCGTGAAGGATGGGCTTGGCCGCGTGTTGGAGCTTGCGCGCGGGCGCGTCGTTGTCCGTCATGAGCTCTTCCGGGAGGCGATGGGTGCGCTGAGCCGGCTTGGAGAAGAGCTTGCCGACGTCGACGCCCGCCTCGAGACGGAGGACCTTCGCTTGGTGCACGAGTGGCACCAGTTGAAGGTTGCCATCAACCTCGGGCATCTTCAGCATGGGCGCGCCAGCGCGAGCGTCGTGGTGTCCCTTGCAACTTCTCACGAGGCTTGCGCCCATGCCCTGGAGGAGGCCAGAGCCGCCGCCCGCCGTCGTGAGGTAGCCGAGGAGTGGGAGCGGGAGCTCCAAGCTTCGAACGCCGCCCTTGAGCAGCAGATCGAAGCACACAGGGCCGCCCTGGCAGCATCACCAAGCGAGGCCCCTTCCGATGAGAAAGAGGTCCAGGAGCGCGAGGAGACGCTGGCGCTGGAGGTCTTGGAGCGCAGCCTGGAGCTTGAGTGGTTGGAGGTGAGGGAGCGCCATGTAGCCACGGCTGAGGACGCCGTCGCCGCACGGGAGGCCCAGATCCAGGAGGAGGTTGACCAGAGGGTGAAAAAGGCCCGCACGGCTTTCGCCGACGAGTACCGCCTGAAGTTGGAGCTCCTGGAGGCCGAGGTCGAAGGCAGGACCGCTGCCCTTAGGACAAAGCTGGACGAGGCGGAGCAGCGTGAGAGGGCCGCCAAGGAAGCTCAAGCCACTGCTCAAGCTGACCTGGCCTCCACCCGCGCCGAGCTGTCCTCACTCCAGCAGCAAGTCGAGGCCGTCACGTCCCTCGTGGAGAAGACCGCGGACGAAGAAAACCGCCACCGGACGATGCAACGTGAGCGCTCCTCGATGCTCCAGGAACTCAGGGTGAGGGCCAACCAGGCTTTGGGCACGATCTGCGAGGAGAGCGTCGCACAGCCGCATGAGGACGACGAAGCCAACCACCTCCGCTTCTTCACCCTGATCGTGACCCGCCTGGAGGACCGGGCGGCGAGGGCTCACGAGCTCGTTGCAGAGAGAAGCCGGGGCCTTCGGCGGCGGAAGACACCTACGGCGGAGGCGGGGGAGAAGATGTCCGCGGCCGGCGTGAAGACGACGTCGGAGAAGTCGCGGCAGCGAAGCGCTTCGTCTCCGGCGACGACTGATGCTAGCGGTGACGCTAGGGTTTGAGCGAGACGACGAGGGGAGAAGAAATAATGACCGCGGGGGTTGAGTATTTATAAGGAAGAGGGACGGTGCAGTGTAATTACTCAGGTGCCCCTGGTGGTTCACATCTGAAGGACACGTGGCAAGCATGCAACAGATTGAAAGTTGTGCCACGACCCCACGCGCGCCTAGTTTATCGGGTGGTCGTTCCGGCTTCTCCGGTATTCAGGCAAAAAGGATAGATATAGTAAAAGCAGTTTAAATGTTTTGTCTTTATATCTTCAGCTGACAAGGATGCAGTGAAGACAATCGACACGTGTCAATAGAATGCATATGAAGAGACAGATAGAGTTAGAGGGATAAGCACGGAAGGGGTTAGGGTCCGATCACATTCACTTAGTGCAGAAAATGACAACTTGAAGACATAGCTATAAGTGAATGTTGTAGAGGACAGAACACACACACACACACACACACACACACACACACACATATATATATATATATATATATATATATATACAGCCGGTCTATTCTGCTAATATTAGCAGAATAGTTATTCTGCTAACACTTACGAACTACATGCTCAACACGAGGGCACTGCACTTTCTGTAGCAAAGGTACTGCAATACATAGACTAGTGAACTTTGCGTAGGAAAAAACCGCATGCGGTGTTTTTTTGGTACTGTTTTCGCTCTAGTTTTTTAACCGTTTGTCAGAACGAGGCATGTAATATATTGTTGGAAAGCTATGGATTAGGCGCAACTTCGCCATGTTGAACACTTTTCGAGATTCCTCGCGGTTTAAGAGCAGTTTGAAAACGGTGGGCGCCCAACGAGTGGCAGTGAGCGTTTTTTCGCAAACCGCTTATCGGAATGAAGCAAATAATACGCCGTTGGAAAGATATCATCGAGGCGCAACTTTTTCATATGTATTACTTTCTCTAATTCGTTACGGTTTAAGAGCAGTTTCAAATTTACTTAATCGCAGAATTCTGTTTTTCAAATTTTTGCAAAAATTTTGTACTGTTTTCGCTCTGGTTTTTTAGCCATTTGTCAAAACGAGGTGTGTGATACGCCATTGGAAAGCTACCGACGAGACGCAACTTTCATATGTACAAATGTTTTTGAGATTCCTTACGGTTTTGAATTAATTTTAAAAATGGTGCACTGGACGAGTGGCAGCGGCCGTTTTTTCATGAACTTTACAAACCGCTTATCGGAATGATTCAAATGATACGCCGTTGGAAAGATATCGATGAGACACAACTTTTTCATGTAGAACACTCTCTCTAATTCCTTACGGTTTAAGAACAGTTTTAAAATTATCGACATGCGAACACTCTGTTTTTCGCGATCCCCAAATCGACGAGTGAACTCCATCCGACAAAAAACCGCACTGCTTTGGACGAAAAACCGTACTTCATCAGACGGTCAAGTGAACTTCATGTCGGGCATAAACTTTCTTAGACGAGTTTTTGTTATCTTTTTCTTTCAACTTTTTTTATTAACGAGAGTGGACCGCAAAGACGAGGGCAAGTAAATCGCGACATATAATGAAGTGAACCGCATTACTATCTTGTTATTTGGCTAAATTATTCGCACTTTTCATGTTGGGCGCAAGTGAACAGCATCACTCTTAAACGTGAACCACATCTGAGGACCAAACGCACTGCAAGCGTTGATATAGTTCAACTGAATTTTGAGACACACGAAACAAATTACACTTCATACAAAGAGATAATGAGCTACTACACAAATTGCACACGCCCACGTCTCCCTAGTCTCACAAAGTGCATTAGAAAAAGTGAACCTCTCGTGGGAATTTCTTTCTCTTTTTTTACAATGTGAACCACCTAGATGAACTGAATGAACACGCACAATGATGGAAGGACAAGGCGAGCGAACTGCAACAACAACAACAACAACAACAAAGCCTTGCGAGCGAACTGCATTTAATTTTTTTTGTTCCTCGCATTCTGGAGGAAACAAAACAAAATAAAATAAATCCCACAGTGCATCCACGAGATTCTCCCATTCTCCCCTAGTAGAAAGAAAACAAAAAGACAACAATGCGAGCGGACTGCATTCTCCCCTCAAAATAGAACAAAACTTGTAGTGAGCCTCCCAGATGGGAGTAGTTAACTGCAAAGGCAAACTGTTGTTGGTGTGCGGTCGTCTTCGCCAACTCACAAACTGCAATACCGCACTAATGAACCGCACGCCATACCTCGGCAAACTTCAATTATGGGCCTTCGTCGAGTGGCACGGACCGAGCGGTTTGGAATGAACTGTAGTAAGTGCTCACAACAATGCAATATCATCAACTCTCAAAAAAGCAAATACAATATTATCAAAGAAGAGCGTGCAAGAGAGTGGTTTGGCCACGAACTAGTTCTCCAATGCATTCGCATGCCCAGCCCATGGCTCCACAAGTCCTTTTTTTTAGAAACTCCACAAGTCCAAGTGGCTAGCAGCCTAGCAGTGCATGCACGTAACTTCTATATGGGCTTGGGTTCCACATCTTTGTGAGACTAAGCAAAGTACCAATCGTGTTATCTTCAGTCTAAACTCCCATCCCTTTCTCAGGTGACAACACTACACGGTCCAAAGAACTCCTTGTATTATTACCTCTTTCTGGAAGCAAGATGCAATCAGTTCCATTGTTGCCAGTCTAGATGTAGATAATATAGGCAGCAAAATGATGGACGATGGCGTTAACAGAGCATGCAAGCATCAAATCTGACAAAACTAAAGATGGTAAATTGGGGCAAGGAAAGAAATAGGGGAGATGTCCAAGGAGCTGACCGGAGACCAAGCTTTTGTTGTTGCAAATTGCCAGGACATGAGCACTGAGCTGCACCACTTGGATGCAGGCGTGACCGTGTACTGCTTGCCCGCGCCGCCAAAACCACGTGCGATGAGATAGTGAACACTCCCATCCCCTTCTCAGGTGAAAACACTACCCGGTCTGAAGAACTCGTATTATTACCTCTTTCTGGCAATAAGATGCAATCGGTTCCATTATTTCTAGTCTAGCTGTAGAAAACATAGGCATAATTTTTTTGGATGATGGCGTTAACATAGTATGTTAGCATCAAATCTGACCAAACCGAAGATAGTAATTCAGGCAAGGAACAAAACAGGGGAGATGTCCAAGGAGCTTACCGGAGACCAAGCTTTTGCTGCCGTCGTTGCCGAATACACTTGATAACTACCGGAGACACAAGCACCGGGTGTGGCCGTGTACTGCTTGCCCGCGCCAAAGGAACCGCGTGCAATGAGCTAGCGAGCTGCATGTTAAAACCCATCTTTAGAACTTCTTAATCTCCAGATAACCAAAAGCCATCAATTAGTACTACTTTGTACAGACATATACTAAAAAAGTGTCAATGTCATCAACTAACAGACATATATCTCATTTTTTCACATCACAAATGCCTGACCACTTTGTACATAACATTTACTAGTAGCACAACTTTGCAGAATTAAATATCCTAATAATTGTTTAACAGGGTAGCGATTTTCTTTGTAACTGAAACGAAAACAAAGCTAAACCAAAACTGGCCATGTTAGCGAATCCTAGTTTGTGCTAATACAAGTGAATGACTGCAAAAGAAAAGGCACTGTGTCCTCGGCCGATACCACGTCAAAAGACAAACAAAAAAAGGAAATAGTGGACTGCATGCCCTTGCTGCTCCAACCGCTAGTGGATCGCCGGCGAACTGCAAGTCCACACTGATGAATAAATCGTTGCCGCTGAGCAGTAGTGAACGCTGCGGCTGGCTCGCCGTCAGCCTCCTGGTGGCCCTCAACCCTCCACCGACTAAACTGCAAGTGGGTGTGCTGCAGAAATGTTTTGGTGTGGTCCTCCTGTCGGGAACCCGGTGAGCAAGTCTGAAAAATAAAATCAAACACCACGCATCACAGTAGCGAAACTGCATGGCATCGATACAGAGTAAGAGATGGCTGAATCACCGAACTGCGTTAAGGAATCCACTACACTGAATACACTGAAATCGAAAGCAAAAAATGCTACCATTGTTCTAAACTGCAAAGCGACGCTACTGCTCTTCCATGGGGCATCGGTGCCCCCATTTGACTCCCCTCGCATGCATCCGGGGAATGCGCCGGCAAACTGCACATTGCCTCCAGCGCAAACGCCGCCGATGCGTCCCCCGTCGCTGACAAGCTCCCTTTTCTTGCCGTCGCGCACTGCACTGCAACGCACATGCGCACTGCACGGGAGCTTCGAAAGAGATGCACTGGACGTGCGGGACGAACTTCATGGTTTTCTTTCAGCGCACTCTGGGAGGCCGTCGGTGTGGGAACCCCTCATCGACGGAGGGATCATAGGTGAGGTGGAGGTCGCTGCGCGATTCGAGGACGAGGATGAGGGGAGCCAAGAAGGGGCCGGCCAGATCCCATGGCCAACGCGCTCGAGGAAGAAACTGGCGGCAAGGATGAGGCCAGGATCCCGTCATTGGGAACGATGTAGGAAGCCTGGGCGACGCGGTGCGGCACTGGGCAGTGTGCTGCTCGCTTCTACCGCCGCCCGCGCTCCTTCCTCTCTGAGGCGGGCTCCCCTTCATGCGAAGCAGATGGAGGAGGGGAGAAGGTGGAGCCAGATCTGACTGCAGGGGTCGCGGGAGGCTGGGCAGGCGGCTGTCGAGATCCAAAGGTCTCCGGCGGCGCCTCTTACTGGGACGGCGGCGGGCGGAGGTGGTGCACGCCGGGTCAGCGCTGGTAGGTGGCGATGCTGGTCTGGCGGATGGACGGAGAAGCTGGGTTGGGTGCGGCGGCGGTGGGGTGCTGTCCGCGGGAGGAAGGTGGAGGGGATCGGGGGCCAGTGGGAAGGGGAGAGGTAGCAGCCACGGGGTGGGAGGTGGTCGGGGGTGGGGGCGCCGGTGCGGGGTGGGAGGTGGCCGGAGGTGGGTGCGCCGCCGCGGGGTGGGAGGTGGTCAGGGTGGGGGCGCCGCCGCGGGGTGGAAGGTGGTCGGGGGTGTGGGCGTGGCCGCAGGGTGGGAGGTGGGGGCGCCGCAGCGGGGTGGGAGGTGGTCGCCGGTTTTGGTGTTAGCAGAATAAGCGTTCGGTGTTAGCAGAATAAGAGTCTTAAGGTGTTATTAGAATAGACCCACCTTATATACATATGGGACAAATTTTTCCTACTGCCGGATGTAGTTACTCCCACTTTTGTTTCATACGTTCTAGGTAGTATCTATTATATCGGAGAGTATGTACGCGTAGTATGTAGTATATAAGAATGTTTAGATAGTATATATACTACTTTTTTGGAAGAATGTACCATATTTCGTGCATACTCCATTTCGCGTACAAATATGTACGTATTTCACAAATACAATAAAACTATGAGCCCACTTGCAATTTTTTCATATAACTCACTTTGGAGTATCTTATATATATATACCGCGCCCGAATAATTGATAGAAATTCCAAAATATATATTTTAAATATTGATAAGGTATTATCAATTATATGGGCAGGGAGGACCACCCAGTAAAAAAAAATTAATAATAATAAAAATAAATAAATAAAAATAAAATGAATGAGCAATGTTGAATAATTAAGCAAGTTAAATTAAATTAAAAATAAGCAATGTTGAATATTTGAGCAGCCTTGGCATATTGTACGCATACACTGACACAAGGATTCCGATGGAGGAGCTATCTATCTGAAGGCATGAAGATTTGCATCGCTGGCAAGCGAAGGTGAAAAGAAGAGCCAGCAAATTATTCACCGAGAGACAATGCCACGTGAAGAAAGCAAAGATTCCTGAAGATTGAAGCTTGTCGGCACTCTCTCTCGCATTTTTCTATATTATTAGAAGGACACGCATGTACCCTAGTAGGACACGCGTGCATACTACCGTGTGTAAAATAAGTGAAGGAAGGCTCCCGAAGGCCTTCCTAGCAGCCACCCCTCTCGGCTATAAAAGGAGACGCTGGGCTCAAGAGAAGAAAACAGGAGGAGAACAACACAAGGCTGGAGAGCGCGAAGCACTCAGAGCATCGAGACTCTCCACCAGAGCATCACTTCCTTCGTAGTTTAGCCACCACCACTGCTAGTAGAATAGCCAAGAAGGCGCTTTGTTCGCCAAGAGTTTGAAGGTAATTTCCTAAGTTGTGTGTAATCCCTTCGGGGCTTCCCGAAAGGGAAAAACATATGTAAATTATGTTGTTGAAATGATGTAGTTTCTTGGTTTCACTTGGTATTTTTATTTATGAATTTATGGGAAGAGTTCTTATGCTAGGGATCCTATAGGAGAAACATCTGCGTGTGTAGTTCTCTGTGTAGCCCAGAGTGGCGTTTGAATGAGAACCTTGTGGCCGTAGAGAAGTGTTCCCTTCGGGTGGAACTGCCTGGGAAGACGATAGGAATTTACCCCATAAATTTGCAATTAAAACTACTAAGTGAACGTAACTAGCTACATCTGATATAACATAATGAAAAATATGGTGAGTACTGAGTAAGGATTTTACACCTCTGCGCACACCGTCGGACGAATTGTTGGCCTCGCCAGCCCATAATAGATCCTGCATCAAAGATATAATCAAGTTAGAACGTGCAGATAATTGAATTGAATTAAATATTGCAGTGAATAGTAAAATACTTTTCCAAATAGTGTATTGAATAGTAGAGCATTATTGTGAATAGTGCCCTACCTAGTGAACAGTAAATACTATTCAAGATAAAAAGCATACCTGTCTACCACTTCCACCTAATCACACATTAATCTAATCAAAATATAATCTGATATTTATTAATTAACAAAAAAATTTATTTTCCCTATATTGTTGGTATCAGGTCCAGCGTTTAATCATTGAAAGGTTAAAATATTTAAACTTAGAAGTTAGCGCAGGTAAAGTAATAAATACTAAAGAAAATTTAAATATAAGGTGCAGAGTAAATCCCTCTGAAGAGCATATTTGGCATACATCTCATAGCCAGTTAAATACAGTCGTCGATTTGATATATAATTTTTACATATCTTGGGGGAAAAGACAAGATAATTTAGACCAAAAATTTGAAAGTTTATTCAAAGAATACCAAAAGCTTGCTGATAAGTATTCAGGGTTGAATAATAAAATTGATCTAGCTTTACATAAGCTAGAGGAAGCAAAAGCAAGACAGAATACAGTTTCTAAGAATAACGATTATATTAAAGAAGAAGTGTTATCAATAGGCTGTTACTTAAGTAAAGGCAAAGAGTCACTCCCACGCACTGAAACAAGACAAGATATACTTGAAATAAAAAAGTTGGTGCAAGAGGTTAAAACTTTGATTATCTCATAATTATATGACTGAATATACTCAAGCATTAAACGAAGTTGCTAAATACCTGTCACCTCCTGTCGGATTCTCCAATCACGACTCCCCAAAAGAAGATTCCAAAGTAATAATAAGACAAAATAACACCATCCTCCATCTATTAACCCAAATTCTAAATAAACTAAATAGTGGTCAAAGCAACAAAGAAATTGTGCTTTCATCATCCGGAATAGTTGCCTCTGCTAGAAATATTAATTCAGAAAAATGGACGTATCTAAAGGCTTCCTTAGAAGAGACAAAACCCTCCAACTAGTAAGGCAAGACTCAAGACCTCTAGCCATGAAGCATAGATTATCATGCAAAGCTGATGATATTGATAGTATTGAAGAAGTTATAGATATACAAAGAGATCTAGAAAGATATCAGAAAGATACCCTAAGAAAAATAAAGCCGCAACAAGTATATCATATGGGTATGTTTGAAAGTAAGAGTGGTCTATACAGAATATCTCGAGAAGTAGAATTAAGTGTGTTAACACATCCAGTAGATTTAAGAATTGTAAGCAAAAATATTGAAAATGAACTAAAATATTGTGGTTATAAATATATTCATCAAGGTATGTATATCATAGGAGTCAAAGGCATGACAAGGAAGAAATTAGGTGCAAAGGTTTTAATAACGTTATTAGACAGAAGATGGGAATCAGTAGACAAAGCAGCATTAGGATTTTTGGAAGGAGACATGAATGAAAATAGATTAATAACCTATATAGCTCCAGACCTAATGATGCCCGTAAAAGAATTTATTGAAAAAATGAGTTTTGATTTCCAAACTAAAGGTTATGAAGATTTTAAAGGAACAAATTTGCTAGTAAGCATAGAATTTATAGGAAGGCTCACTAATAGAAGTAGCTCCAGATATAGAGTAAATGTGAATGACGTAATTGATAGTATGCAATCAAACGGTATAAAGTTTATGAATCCTCTTAAAATTGGTTCTGAAGAAAGAGCTGGAGAAGAATGGAAGATAGGTGAATTAATAGAGAAAAAAGAATTAAAGCAGCCTGAAAACTACATAAGCTATCAAAATTGTGAAGGAAGTAGCAGCATTCGATTTATGAACTATAAAGCTGCATCAATAGAAGACTCTGAATCTTTTATGTCAGAATCAGAAATTAATAATGATAAAGGTATATCTGAATGCATGGAAAAGGCTGATTTAGATGATGAAATAATTCATTGGGAAAAGAAGCTAAAACATATTGAATGGGAATATAGTCATTCTATGACAAAGGATTGGCCTAAAATTAGAGAAAGAGAACTATTTATCATTAGAGAAATTGCAAGGTTAAAGAAACTAAAAAATGATAAAAAGTTTTTCACTAGTAGTTCAACCATGGAAGATAAAATTATGGCATCCGCAGAAAGAAAAGCAAATGCTATTATTAATAAAAATGCTATCATTAATAATAATAATAATAATAAAGACAAGAATATTGTTCAAAAAGAAGAAGTTATTAGTGAAGAAGAGCAATGGGATATCAATAATAAGTTATTATTAGAAAGTTATGAGGAGGAGGAAGAATTAATAAAAGAAATGTGGTTAGAAGATGAAAGATATGATGATTCAGAACAAAATAGTGATTTCTATAACTCACTAGATGATGTGGGGCTACATAATTTAGACAATGCAATGGAAGCCATGGAAGTAGAAAATAGTGGTAAAAGAAGAAGAGGATATGGAGAATCGGCTGTAAAAAGAGAAGGAGAAAGAGAGAGACCTACCAGATCAGCTGGACAATGGCCTCCAGAAAAAGATGACTATCAACCTACGTATATCCCTGGACAATATAGATATATGGGTACTAAAAGAAGAGATTTTGAAAAACCAGTGCAATTTCAAAATTATAAGAATGATGGCGCTATATTAAACCTAGCAACTCATGATCCAATAGATTGGCCAAATATAATCAGCATATGGAAAGGTTTAATAGTGCAAAAATATATACAAAATCAGTATAATATAGGCACTAAGGTAGAAGATATGTTAACATATCTTGAAACATTTTTAGGAGAATCTGTAAAAGTTCTATGGGAACAATGGGTAGAGTCATACCCTAGTCAATATGAAGAATTAAAAAGGGCAGGAAGTAACCCTAATAACTTTGCGAATGTCATCTCAAATATGATCATAGCAGAAGATCCAGAATTAGGACATACCTCATTGCAAAATGAAAGGTTAAGAGAAATAGAAAAATTAACATTAACTAGCTGGAAAGGTATTAAAGAATTCTCCCAGCATTATTTGTACAATGCTACTACTGCTAAACAAGGTTTTAATGTAGGTGTAGTAGAAAGATATTTTAATAAATTGCCTGATCCTCTAGGTTCCATAATATTTGAGGAGTATAAAAAAGAAACAGGAGGAAATGTGGTAAATATATCCCAAGCCATAACTTTTGTTTTCAAACAGCTAAGAAAGGTATGTACTAGCATTCAAGCCCAAAGATCTATGAAGAAATCAGATTATAACTTTTGCAATAACATAGTCCAAATACCACTTACATATGGAGAAGAAAGGCATAGGAAAAACAAATATTATAAACCACAAAGGAGAGATAATAGAAATTTTAGAACAAAGAAAAGATATTTCTTAAGAAGGTCAGACAATAGAGCCCCATTCTTGCATAAAAGAAATGTAAGAAGATATAATCCTAAGAAAACCTATGATAAAACATGCAGGTGTTTCATATGTAACTCTCCTGATCATCTAAGTAGAACTTGCCCTAATAAAGACCAGAAAAGATACTCTAGTAAATATGAAGAACAAGAGAGAGTGTTAATTATAGATAGCGTTAATGAAAATATACTAGTATGTGATGATGAAATAAAAGACGACGAGTCAATATATTCAATTATAGAAACAGATGAAGTAGAAAATGAGGCTCCAGAATATGAATCAAGTGAAGATGAAATAGACCTAATAGATGAATTAGCCGGTTTAAAAATTGAAATGATGAACCAAGTAGATTGTGAACATGATTGGATTAGAGGAAAAGGTGATTATAACATAAAATGTGCTTTCTGTATATATTACCCAAGCCAAGATAATAGGTTCACATGTAGTTTGTGTTTAAAACAAGCATGTGCCTCATGTCTAAAAGCCAATAATCAAAAGTGGAGACAAGAAATAGAATTAGAACCAGAAGATGGAATATTATCTAGTAGAGTCAGAAACCTAGAAAATAGGATAAATACACTAGAAGCAGAGTTAGAAAAACTAATAGATAAGTTAGAAGAAAAAGAGGTTAATAGAAACACAGAAATGGAGCAACAAATGGTGACAGAACGAGATAAAATATTAGAACCACATAAATAGCAATAAAGGTTCTACCAGAACATGGCAGACACCATAGCAGAGAATTGATATAAGTAATATATCAACATATTAAAGGCAAATTAAATAGTTTACCAAACATATTCCACTGATCACCATTTCTATAGGAATGAAGAGAAGTACACTCGCAGGAAGAAGAGAAGGCTACATATCAGGAAATAACACCAGATTAAGGATATTGCCGCCAAGCACATTCAATTTCAAACCAAAAGATCATATCCATGTTGATGATATCGAAAGATGCTTATTAGAAATTAATGACATAATCAATAGACAAGAGAAAGGTTATATGCGATCTAATATCAATACTCATGCAATATATTTTACACCAAGACCAGTGTATATTATGTTCGATGGAACACCTATGACATGGGAAGAAATCCAAATAAGGTGTGATAAAATTATTTATGCCTCAAATTGGGCGAAGATAATGAATAGCTGTTATTTCAAGTTTCGAGAAATAGAATATAAAGTAAATTTTTCAAAATATTGAGCATATTAAGGGAAAGGATAATACCTTACCTGACATATTTTCTCGTGCATCAAATTTACAGAAATGAGGAAAGGATTATTCGCCACCAAGGAGGAATATATCTTCTTTGGAGAAGAAAATAGGCTGAAAGTATTTCAGCCAAATACATTCAATTTCAAGCCAAAGGCTCATATCAAGCTTGATGAAGTTCAACGCTGCATATTGGATAATTTCTGGTTCCAATATACCACCAAAAGAGAGGAAATGGGATATATGTTATCAATTCTGAACAGCTTGGCAGAATATTTTAGCGAACTGAACAAAAAATTGCCAAAGCCAGGAAAGATTGAAATGCCAAAAGGAGAAACACTATATATTATATTTGACGGAAATAAACCCGGCATATATCTGGAATGGGAAAACATTATGATTGAAAAGTTAGATGCAAAAAGAAAAGGAGAAGATTTAACATTCAAAAGATATGATAGTATAAATGATGCCTTATTTTGGGCAAGAAAGATATTCGGACCAGATTATTATATTGACCCAAAGGCTAAAGACTATATCCAAATAAAGAGAGGCATACCCGCTTCACCAATTCCCACAAAGGGGGAGGCATCAAGCTCAAAAAATATAAAGAAGGAAGAGTCTCCAAAATATAAGACATATCAAGAATGCCTTCTAAAGGGGCTTGACCCTTTAGACAGTGAATACATAGATCAAGAAATGGATAAAAGATTTGAAGAATTTTCAAAAATAATAAAGAAAGAATTGAAAGAAGAAATATTAAAAGAATTAAGGCATGAAATGGACAAAATTTTTGAAGAAATAAAGAAAGAATACGATCATAAATATGATTTCAATCTGTTAAACGATGATGATGATCAAATGGACATAGCAGGGCATGGGCAGCGACCTGAATAAAGCCCAAATTGCCTATATTGATATTGCTATCAATTATTCGGGCGCGGAGGACCTATACCTCATCCGAATATTGATAGAAATTCCAAAATATATATT
This sequence comes from Thinopyrum elongatum, assembly GCA_011799875.1. NCBI lineage: Eukaryota > Viridiplantae > Streptophyta > Magnoliopsida > Poales > Poaceae > Thinopyrum > Thinopyrum elongatum. The sequence goes on from CM022303.1 coordinate 261,745,760, forward strand.
TTAAATATTGATAAGGTATTATCAATTATATGGGCAGGGAGGACCACCCAGTAAAAAAAAATTAATAATAATAAAAATAAATAAATAAATAAATAAAAATAAAATGAATGAGCAATGTTGAATAATTAAGCAAGTTAAATTAAATTAAAAATAAGCAATGTTGAATATTTGAGCAGCCTTGGCATATTGTACGCATACACTGACACAAGGATTCCGATGGAGGAGCTATCTATCTGAAGGCATGAAGATTTGCATCGCTGGCAAGCGAAGGTGAAAAGAAGAGCCAGCAAATTATTCACCGAGAGACAATGCCACGTGAAGAAAGCAAAGATTCCTGAAGATTGAAGCTTGTCGGCACTCTCTCTCGCATTTTTCTATATTATTAGAAGGACACGCATGTACCCTAGTAGGACACGCGTGCATACTACCGTGTGTAAAATAAGTGAAGGAAGGCTCTCGAAGGCCTTCCTAGCAGCCACCCCTCTCGGCTATAAAAGGAGACGCTGGGCTCAAGAGAAGAAAACAAGAGGAGAACAACACAAGGCTGGAGAGCGCGAAGCACTCAGAGCATCGAGACTCTCCACCAGAGCACCACTTCCTTCGTAGTTTAGCCACCACCACTGCTAGTAGAATAGCCAAGAAGGCGCTTTGTTCGCCAAGAGTTTGAAGGTAATTTCCTAGTTGTGTGTAATCCCTTCGGGGCCTCCCGAAAGGGAAAGCCATATGTAAATTATGTTGTTGAAATAATGTAGTTTCTTGGTTTCACTTGGTATTTTTATTTATGAATTTATGGGAAGAGTTCTTATGCTAGGGATCCTATAGGAGAAACCTCTGCGTGTGTAGTTCTCTGTGTAGCCCAGAGTGGCGTTTGAATGAGAACCTTGTGGCCGTAGAGAAGTGTTCCCTTCGGGTGGAACTGCCTGGGAAGACGATAGGAATTTACCCCATAAATTTGCAATTAAAACTACTAAGTGAACGTAACTAGCTACATCTGATATAACATAATGAAAAATATGGTGAGTACTGAGTAAGGATTTTACACCTCTGCGCACACCGTCGGACGAATTGTTGGCCTCGCCAGCCCATAATAGATCCTGCATCAAAGATATAATCAAGTTAGAACGTGCAGATAATTGAATTGAATTAAATATTGCAGTGAATAGTAAAATACTTTTCCAAATAGTGCATTGAATAGTAGAGCATTATTGTGAATAGTGCCCTACCTAGTGAACAGTAAATACTATTCAAGATAAAAAGCATACCTGTCTACCACTTCCACCTAATCACACTTAATCTAATCAAAATATAATCTGATATTTATTAATTAACAAAAAATTTTATTTTCCCTATATTGTATATATATATATATATATATATATATATATATAGGACAGCACTATTCTAATCCCAGGATTAGAATAGTTATTTGGATCATAGCAGCCCCTATATAGGGCCCGACAGGGCCCTCCCGAACTTCTGAACTGCCGCTGGCCCGATAGGATCCACTGGATCCCGAGACCCCCCGACAGGATCCACCTGATCCCGATCCCGATCCCGAGCCGCCCCAGCCCCCCTCCTCCCCTCGATCCCCCGACCACCCCCGTGGTCGTCGCCGATCTTTGCCAGATCCGCCGCCTCCCCCCCGTCTACAGCTCCTGGTCAGCCGGATCCGCCGCCTCCCCTCCTTCCCCAGATCCTGGCCGGCCGGATCCGACGCCTCCCCTCCATCTCCAGCTCCACGCCATGGACTTCCGGAAGCCGCATCCTCCTTCCATCAGCGCCCGACGCCTTGGCAGACCAGATGACGGCCCCGACGCAAGCTACGGCGAATGACGCGGCCAATGGAGCAACTCCGCGGCGGAGGCGGCATCGGCGGCGCCTCCAGATCCACTAACGGTACATGGACTTCCTCCCTCTTGTTGCCTTCTTCTTCAATCTTGCCTTGCCTGACCTTCTTGCTTCGTGCAGATGAACTTCGCGCCCCCTGCAAGACATGGATTGCCATGGCATTCATCTCCTACCTCCCCGACGAATTGCTCTCAAGGTGGCCTATCAGCTGCTGGGAAAAGGTTGGCCGACCTTCTAGCCATGGTATGGTTGAACTTCTTCCTTCTGTTTGTTATTTTCTTACAGCCATGTGAAGTTCAGGTGGTGTGTGAGCATCAGTCCAGGCTACAAAAAGCTTTTTTTAAATCTGCCTGCTTACAGCCATGTGAAGTTCAGGTGGTGTGTGAGCATCAGTCCAGGCTACAAGCACTAGAAAATCTGCCTGCATTCACATTCACATGCGAAAAAGCCATGTGAAGTTCAACTAGTAAGTGTGTTAGAGTTCAGGTTGGTATGTATCTGGTTCTGTGCAAAAAAATAAAAGGAAAATAGAACATGCATGTGATCTCACATGAAGGTCAGGTTGGTATGCACTAGTAGTTCAACCATTCAAACTCATGAAGGTTCAGGTTTTTTAACTGTAGACAGTATTTCCCCTTTGCAAAACAAGAAGTTCAGGTTGTGGAGAGTGCTCAGTTCAGGTACATATAAGTAATCAAATAGTGTAGAATTAACAGGATGTGAGGTTCATTCTGTGAAGGGTGCTCAGTTCAGGTACAAAAGTATTGGCAAATGCTCAGCTCGGTGCATAGTGTGATGCCTGTCATAGGGGGAAAAATATGTACATGAACACCACTTTTATATGAGAAGTTCAGGTTGTGAATAATGCTAAGTTCAGTTACAAAGGTATAGGCAGATGTAACTTGTGTGCTAATAGACATTTTTTCTTTTATGTCAGCAAGACGAGAGACGCATGAAGAAGCTTAGAAGTTCCCAGCAGCAAGTACACAATCCAAAGCCTGTACGCGTTGCACCACCCCCTCAATGGGTCACACCTCAAACGCACCAACAACATTACCAACCTGCTCTAGACCAAAAATGGATGACACCCGAAACACATGGAGACTTCCAAGATGCTGGGTCACAGCCCTATCCGCACAACCTTGCGCCTCCACCTAATTGGGTGACGCCGGAAATCCCCCGCGGATTCTTTGTATCCACCAGCAGACTCCCAAGCACGCCGATGGAGGAGGGGGTTAGCTCAAGTCCTGCGTGTAACTCTGGAGGTTATCCTGGTGTGCCTCATCAATGCCAAAGCGAAGCAACTAAACCGGATCCCAGGACAAATCCAACAGGAACACACACACGGAGGAGAGTGCTCTGCACACTACCATCGTTGGATCCTGCTGCTGCTGCTACAAGTCAGAATTCTACGGGACATAAGGTAGATGGATTGCTTCACAAAACAAAAGAGCAAACCAAGACCAACAACTATTATAAGTACAAAAACATACTAGAAAAAATAAAAAAATACGCATATCCGTCGGCCAATTCCATGGCTGCTCATGGGACTAAGTCAAAAAAATCCAAACCAATGCAAAGAATGAAAAATAACATAAAAGAAGAAAGAAATACAGAGGACTTGCTGCATTACCTTGCAAAGAAGTAAAAGCAGAAGTTCACGTATGAACAACATAGAAAGTCCAGCTTCTACGACGACCCTTAGATTATCTGGAAAAAGTGCATGCATACTTGGGCTAATCCCATGATTGCTCACGAGACAAAAGTCTAAAAAGAACATCTGAAGAATTAAAATTACAAAGAAAACCAAACAAAGAAAATATAGAGCACCATGCACCTTCGCCTTGCAAATGTGGAATGCAATCTGGAAAACCAGAAGTTCAACCATTAATAAAAAAGAAGTCCAGATCCTACTGAAGATAGTGGATGATCAAAACACTATACCAAAACATAGACTAAGGGAAAAGAGGAAGCATGTGCCTGTGGTCCAGCTCCACACTTACACACTAGCTACAACAAATTGCAGAAGAAATCTAGTAAGGATTTTTGATTCCTGGAATGTAATCTGTCCTGGAATATCAATGTCAAAAAGATGGACCTGCATTCATGAAAAGTTTCATTGTTGTGACATAAAAAACCAAGAAAGAAACACCTTAGGAATAATAATGTTTAGTGTCGAAGAAACAAAATGCACAAGGCGTAAGTTAACTAATCAAATGTTCTAAATAAGGTAAGTTCAAGTTGTAAAAACACAGAAGTTCGGTGTTTTGAAAAAACATCAAATGAACAGGTAGAAAAACAAATTACACAGAAGCAAAAATCTTGTAAGTTCACGTTAAACACATACTGAAGTTCTACCACTGTTCGAAGTATGCAAACATGTTACAAAAAAATAAGTAAGGTATGCATGCATATTTGGGAATAATCCCATAGTTGCCCACGGAACAAACTCAAACCCAAATTAGAAAATTGAAAATTAGAAAAAAAACAAAAAGAAAAAAGAAAAAATAGAGCGCGATGCTGCACCGCGTTGCAATGTGGAAACCAGGAAGTTCAATCACTGGTACCATAGAAGTCCAACTACTACCACAGAATGTGGATGATCCAAAAAACTAATCCCGAAGACAGAATAAATATAAAAAAGATGATTTGTGTGTCTATGGACCAGCTCCACATTTACGTATATGAGTACTCTGAAAAACAAAAAAACGTACACAAATTTTTTATAACAACACCAACCGAACAGATCGTATTGCAGCATCACCCAAAAAACATGCATTAAAACGAGGGAAGTTCAAGCACAAAAGGTGCAGAAGTACAACTCTGTAACACAGACAGTAGAATCACTGAAAAATACACATTATCGAATTTGGTTTTCAGATTTAATCACTTGGGTGACTACACCTTCTCAGTCCGCGACCTCGAACGATATCCTATTGCGCCCTAACATCAAAACGATAAATCCACCAAGCTGTCTCAACGAAGAACCGAAACCAACACGGGCCGACACGAGATCCAATCGCCCGATTTTAGGGGTGTATTCGCCTGCCCGATCAAATTAACAACGCATGAACGGTCCAATCTCACTACTGTAATCAAATCCGCCCTCTATATTCAAATAAAAACAACAAATCCAAAGAAGCCGCGGAACCACTCCCGCGGACGAAGAACACAGAACCCGAAATCAAATCCGTTGAAATTAACGACAAATTGTCCACGAAACTCGTACCTACACCAAATTCCCATCATGTTAGAGGATCTAGAACATCCAGTGAATGCATTAAACTTGTAAACAGACACAAGTTCATCCGCCCCGAGAGTGAATCCGCCAGAATGCAAAATTACGAATCAAAACGAGCATTTAGATGCAGGTATGGGTATCTGGATTACAGTCACATCCCAGAAAACACTACCGACCGGAATAATTCGTGGGGGAAGCCACGGTTGCGAAGATAGCCAGAAGTTCGGGTTCGTACACAGGGAAGTTCAGGCGCGTTACTCGGGAAGTTCAGGTTGTGATCAGAATATTATTCTGATCCCGTGATCAGAATAGTGTTTATGTATATATATATATATATATCAGAGAAGACCAAATCTAACATTGCGAAGATAAATCATGAAGACAAGGCAATGTTGAAGACAAACCAACCATGAAGATAATTCAACATGACGCCAAACAAAAAATCTTCAAGAAAGATTGGTGGTGGCGTTACCCAACGTATAGGAAGTATTAGACCCAGACACGGCGCACAATTATCGTGGCGCTCTGAAGTCAAATTCCGCTTTAATGTATTCACACTTAGAGTGTATGTCTTCATGAGTTGAAGACATACATTACTTTGTGTGTTGCGCACCTAGGTCATCAATATGCATAAGCATTAGGATGTGTGTCCATTCACAGGACATTCAATGATTCTAAGATATTTAGCTCACACCGCAGCTTGCGAAACCTTTTCTCATCCAAGGGCTTTGTGAAGATATCTGCCAATTGCTCTTCAGTGTTGACGTGAATGATATCAATGTCTTCCTTCAACACATGGTCTCTGAAAAAGTGATGACGGATCTGAATGTGCTTTGTCTTCGAGTGCTGAACTGGGTTGTGAGCAATCTTGATGGCGCTTTCATTGTCGCAGTAGAGAGGCACCTTCTTCTTGTTGATGCCATAGTCCTTGAGAGTTTGCTTCATCCAGAGAAGCTGAGCACAACAAGATCCAACAACAATGTATTCAGATTCAGTAGTGGAGAGTGATACACAGTTCTACTTCTTTGAAGACCAACAGATAAGAGATCGTCCAAGAAAGTGACATGTGCCTCATGTGGACTTGCGATCAACCTTGTCACCAGCATAATCAACATCTGAGAATCCAACTAGATCAAACTCTGAGCCCTTTGGATACCATAATCCTAGCATTGCGGTGTGAGCCAAATATCGAAGAATTCGCTTCACAGCGAGGTGATGCTATTCCTTTGGTGCCGCTTGGAATCGGGCACATATGCAAACGCTAAGCATTATATCTGGCCTAGATGCACATAAATACAGTAAATAACCAATCATGGAGTGGTATACCTTTTGATCGAACTCTTTACCATTGTCGTCGGGGCCCAATTGGCCTTTGGTTGGCATTGGCGTCGTGTACCCTTTGCAGTCTTGCATTCCAAACTTTTTCAGGCAATCTTTGAGGTATTTTTCTTGAGATATGAAGATGGAATTTCTCTGTTGACGGATTTGAAGACCAAGGAAGAATTTCAGCTCTCCCATCATGGACATCTGATATTGCTCTTGCATCATATGCCCAAACTCATCACTGTATCTCTTGTCAGTGCAGCTGAAGATAATGTCATCCACATAGATTTGGCATACAAACAGCTCTCCATCATATGTCTTTGTGAAGAGAGTGGGGGTCTAGAGAACCAGGTCTGAAGCCTTTGCTCTTCAGGAAGTCTTTGAGAGTGTCATACCAAGCGCGGGGAGCTTGTTTAAGGCCATACAGTGCCTTATGGAGCTTGTAGACTATATCAGGATGCTTTGGATCTTCAAAACTAGGAAGTTGAGCTACATATACCTCTTCTTCAATTTTGCCGTTGAGGAAGGCACTCTTCACATGCATTTGATAGAGAAGGATGTTGTTGTGGTTGACATAGGCTAGCAGTATGCGAATGGCTTCAAGCCTAGCCACTGGAGCAAAGGTTTCATCGAAGTCAATTCCTTCCACTTGTGTGTAACCTTAAGCAACAAGACGAGCTTTGTTTCTGACAACTTGACCATGTTCATCTTGTTTGTTGCGATAGATCCATTTGGTGCCAATAATGTTGTGCTTGCGAGGATCAGGACGCTTGACAAGTTCCCAAACATTGTTCAGCTCAAACTATTGAAGCTCTTCTTGCATAGCTTGAATCCATTCAGGTTCCATGAAGGCTTCATCAACTTTCTTGGGTTCGGAGATGGAAACGAAGGCAAAGTGCCCACAGAAATTGGCTAACTGTGTAGCTCTTGATCGAGTAAGCGGACCAGGTGCATTGATACTATCAATTATCTTCTCAATCTAAACTTCATTGGCCTCACGAGGATGAACAGGGCGAAGATTTTGCTGTTGCTGATCAGTGTCTTCATCTTCAGCATTATCTTCAGGCTTAGCATTATCTTCTCGTTGAGTAGGAGCTGGAATGATGATTTCTTCTTCAGCCTGTTCCTCGGTGGGTATGATTTCTCCAGTACCCATTAGCTTGATAGATTCACTAGGAGAAGCTTCATCTAGCACATTTGGCAGGTGCTCTCTTTGTGAGCCATTAGTCTCATCTAACCTCACATCTACCGTTTCAACCACTTTATAGTGAAAGAGGTTGAAGACTCTGTAGGTGTGTGAATCCTTTCCGTAACCAAGCATAAAACCTTCATGTGCTTTCGGTGCAAATTTGGAAGTGTGATGTGGATCCTTGATCCAACATCTAGCACCGAAGACTTTGAAATAGCTTACGTTTGGCTTCTTACCAGTGAGTAGTTCATAAGATGTCTTCTTGAAGAATTTGTGAAGATAAACTCTGTTGATGATATGGCATGCAGTGTCAATGGCTTCATGCCAGAACTTTCTTGGAGTCTTCTACTCATCAAGCATCGTATAAGCCATCTCAATAAGGGTCCTATTCTTGTGCTCCACGACGCCATTCTGCTGAGGTGTGTATGGAGCAGAGAGCTCATGAGTGATTCCCAATGTATCAAGATAAGTGTCAAGGCCAGTGTTCTTGAATTCCGTGCCATTGTAACTCCTGATGTGCTTGATCTTGATGCCATAGTTGGTCATGGCACGGTTGGCGAAGCGTCTGAAGACATCTTGCACTTCAGTCTTATAGAGAATTATGTGCACCCAGGTATATCTAGAATAATCATCAACAATAACGAAGCCATAAAGATGTGCAGTGGTAGTAAGTGTTGAGTAGTGAGTAGGGCCAAATAGGTCCATGTGAAGCAGCTCAAAGGGACGTGAAGTCGTCATGCTTGTCTTCGAGGGGTGTTTTGCCCTAGTCATCTTTCCGACTTCACAAGCACCACATAGATGATCCTTCTTGAACTTGATGCCCTCAATGCCAATGATATGCTTCTTCTTCACAAGAGTGTGCAAGTTCCTCATGCCCGCATGTCCTAGCCTTTGATGCCAAAGCCAGCACTCTGAAGCTTTCGCTAGAAGACATATGGCAAGCTGTGGTCCTGCGGAGAAATCTACCATATACAGATCACCTCTTCGATAACCTTTGAAGACTAGAGATTTGTCAGAAGCCATAAGCACAAGGCAACGATATTTTCCAAATATCACAATCATGTCAAGGTCACATAGCATTGAGACAGACATTAAGTTGTATCCAAGGGATTCAACAAGCATCACTTTATCCATGTGTTGATCCTTTGAGATAGCAACTCTACCTAGGCCCAATACCTTGCTTTTACCAGTGTCGGCAAATGTGATATGACTTTTAGTAGACGGTCGTAGAGTTGAATCCATGAGAAGACTTCGATCACCAGTCATATGGTTAGTGCATCCACTATCCATAATCCATTCAGTAGCTTTCGGAGTCATACCCTACAGTGCAGTTAGCGGGATAGGCTTCACCAAGAGTATTGTGAAGCATAAACATTTGACGAACAAGCATACTATCAAAGTTAAGATTCTTGGATAGTAAGATGGGATGATCATCAAGAAATCCAGGGATGAAATAAATGATAAGACCATTTTGACATTTTATCTTGCGTCCCCCAAGATGTTTTAGGTCCCCAGCATTGTCTTCAGAAGTCAATGATTTCCGGATGGAGACCTTTCCCTGCAAGAGAAGTTAATTCTTCTTAACCACCCACATTTTAAGGGGTGGCTTAGAAGTAATGAGTCTAAGTGAAACATCTGAGAACTTTGGCTTTGGAGCCCTAGCAAATAGTTTTGCAGGAGGAGAATAGTGCTCATAAGAATATGCAGAAAAGTTCTTTGACTTGTGAACATAGCGGTTTGAAGAAACACGCTCATATTCATGAGTCTGATGTTGGCTTCCCTGCAAAACATTGGCGTTGGGGTGACCTTGAAAGGTCCTCTGTCTGTATGAAGTCTTTGGGCCATATGAAGCCTTTGATCTGGTGCTTGTCTTCTTCCCTAGTGATGTCATGATGACATTCACGGGAAGATTCTCAAGACAACTTTTGGGAACCCAGATCTTCTTCATAGGAGACCCATTCCTGCAGTTAGTTCCAATACACCTGGCAAACACTTCACCATTCTGATTCTTGAACAATTTATAGTTCGAGTCAAATGACTCATCAATGACAATAGGGTTAGCATAAGTGAAGCCAGACAAAGTGGATGGATCTACTGAAGGACCCTTTGCAGCAACCCATGTGGTTTTGGAGTACTGCTCAGGCTTCCAGTAAGAACCATCAGCATTCATTTTCCTCTCGAAACCAACACTCTCTTTCCTAGGGTTTCGGTTCAGAATCTGTTTCTTGAGGACATCGCAGAGTGTCTGATGCCCTTTGAGGCTTTTGTACATGCCTGTTTCAAGAAATGTCTTCAACCTGGCATTCTCATCAACAATAGTAGTGGCATCCTCAGAAGAGGGGTTAGTTACCACATCAGCAGGTGAAGATATTGTAACTTTAGAAGTAGTAGAACATCTAGCAATGGAAACAACATTGTCACGCTCAAGGCATTTTAAGCAAGGAGGCAAAAAATCTTCCTGATTGGAACTGATCTGTTGAGCGAGAAGTGAATCATTTTCTTTTTGAAGATCTTCATGGGATGCTCTCAGTTTCTCTAGATCTTGCTTCCTTTGAAGATAATCATAGGAAAGCTTCTCATGAGTAGCTGAGAGGGTTTCATGACAACTTTCAAGTTCCTCGTACTTAACGCGAAGGTTTTTGATGTCTTTGATTAAGGACTGGGTTCGATTCATTTCCTCGTCCAACAGGTCATCGCTTTTGTCTAGCAATTTTTGAATCTTTTCCATGGTTGTTTGTTGTTCATTTGCAATTTTAGCAAGAGTCTTATAGCTGGGTTTGGATTCACATTCAGAGTCATCTTCACTGGAGGTCTGAAAGTAAGCATCGCATGAGTTTACCTTAGCACCTCTTGCCATGAAGCAGTAGGTGGGAGCAGAGTTGTCGTCATCATTGACTTCGGTGTCGACGTCGTGACCATTGTATTCAGGGTTGAAGATGGACTTGGCGATGAATGCTGAAGCCAGAGCCAGGCTTGCCACGCCTGAGTCAAACTCCTCCTTAGACTCCACCTCCGCCTCCTCAGAAGCAGACTCCTCCTCTGAATCCATCTCCTTGCCAATGAATGCATGAGCCTTGCTAGATGAGCTTTCTTGTGTGAGGAAGACTTTGAAGATTTCTTCTTCTTGTCGTCGGAGTCATATTCTTTGCTCTTCTTCTTTTTCTTGGCTTCCTTGTCCCATTGAGGACATTCAGATATGTAGTGACCTGGCTTCTTGCATTTGTGACATGTTCCCTTCTTGTGGTCACGAGTGGAAGCCTCATCGTTCATGGAGCTGGATCTTGAAGACTTTCCGAAGCGATTTTTCTTGGAGAACTTTTGGAACTTTCTCACGAGCATTGCTAGCTCTTTGCCAATGTCTTTAGGATCATCAGAACTACAGTCAGATTCTTCTTCAGACGAGGAAACAACTTTTGCCTTCAAAGCACGGGATCGGCCATAATTGGGGCCATAGATATCTCTCTTCTCAGATAGCTGGAACTCATGTGTGTTGAGCCTCTCAAGTATGTCAGACGGATCGAGATCTTTGAAGTCAAGGCGGTCTTGAATCATCAGGGCCAAGGTGTCAAATGAGCTGTCAAGTGATCTCAATAGCTTCTTCACTATTTCATGCTTGGTGATTTCAGTGGCGCCAAGTGCGTGAAGCTCATTTGTGATATCAGTGAGGCGGTCAAAAGTGAGTTGGACATTCTCATTGTCATTCCTCTTGAAGCGGTTGAAGAGATTGCGTAGCACATCAATCCTTGAGTCTCTCTGTGTTGAGACGCCTTCGTTGACATTGGACAACCAGTCCCAGACTAGCTTCATAGTTTCCAGAGCACTCACACGGCCATACTGCCCTTTGGTCAGATGACCATAGATGATGTTCTTGGCGGTTGAGTCTAGTTGTGCAAATCGCTTGACATCATCAGCGGTGACACCTTCACCGACATTGGGAACACCAGTCCTGACGACATACCAGAGGTCGATGTCAATGGCTTCAAGATGCATGCGCATCTTATTCTTCCAGTAGGGGTAATCAGTGCCATTGAAGACGGGGCATGCTGCGGAGACTTTGATTATCCCTGCAGTCGACATAGCTAAAACTCCAGGTGGTTAAAAAAAGTCACACAGAACAAGGGAGCACCTTGCTCTGATACCAATTGAAAGTGCTAGTTATCGACCAGAGGGGGGGTGAATAGGTGATTTTCATGAAAGTCTTCAAAGACTAATGTTTTCGAAGACAAACAACTAAAATGAACCTATATGATATGCATCGGAAGATAAACTACACTAGATAGGCCATAGTCAAGTAAGCAATACAATGAAAGCATGAAGACAAATAGCATCTAGGTAGAACAAATTGTAATAGGAAGACAGTATGAAGCCAATTGTCTTCACACAGTGAAGCCAAACAGGGCAACCAAGCAATGACTTCACGAAGCTAAACAGTAAGTAAAGAGAAGTGATAGAACCAGTAGCTTGGCGAAGACAAGGATTTGGTAGACCAGTTCCAGTTGCTGTGACAACTGTACGTCTGGTTAGGGAGGCTGAGATTGAACTCAGAAGACCACGTCTTCACCTTATTCCCCTTGAGCTAAGGACACTTAGTCCTTGCCCAATCACTCAGGTAAGTCTTCAAGGTAGACTTCCAAACCTTCACAGACTCCGTTCACCGGCGATCCACAATGACTCTTGGATCCTCAGAATGTGACGCCTAACCGGCTGGAGGATACACAGTCCTCAAGTGTAATAAGTCTTCAGATCACGCAGACAAAAAGACTTCAGTGATGCCTAACACTCTTTGGCTCTGGGTGTTTTGGGTTTTGTCCTCGCAGGGATTCTCTCTCTCAAAGGCTTTGGAGGTGGGTTGCTCTCAAACGACAAAAGCCGTGTACTAACTCTGAGCAGCCACCAATTTATGGTGGAGGGGGTGGGCTATTTATAGCCAGCAGGCAACCCGACATGATATGTCCGAAATGACCCTGGGTCACTAAGGAACCGACACGTGTCCAACGGTCGGATTTCAAACACACGCGGCAGCTTGGCTTGGGCTACAAGCAAGGCTGACTCATCCAACTCTAGATAAGATTTTCTCTCATTGTCTTCACTCGAAGACATAGGATTTGGGTTGAGCATCACATCAGTCTTCCGACTTTGTTCACTTGGACCCCACTTAATAGTTCGGTGGTTCCTATGACACAATAAAGAAGAAAAGGAAACTACGAAAGAAACTATGTCTTTCGCACTCCATAGTCTTCAAGTGAATGTCTTCACATGTCATTATCTTCACGAACCACCATTGTCTTCAATGTCTTCATACATTTTTAGGGGTCATCTCTGGTAGGTAAACCGAATCAATGAGGGGCTACTACCTGTGTTATCCTGCAATTCTCACAAACACATTAGTCCCTCAACCACATTTGTCGTCAATACTCCAAAATCAACTAGGGGTGGCACTATATGCACTTACAAGCCGAGGTGATGACGTTGCACCGATCAATGAGTTCCTCCACCACGTTATCTTTCATATCGGGGCAAGAATAACAGGGTCATTTCTGGCATGTTCCCTCCATGGAGAAGACGATCGAACAATGGCAGAAGGAAGGGTGAAGGCAAATGGAGGGAGGAAGAGCGTGCGACAGCAGTTCCAAATCGAGAGGGAAAGGCAAAGAGGCGATGGACGGTTGCCACGGTATAGGAAGAGGCGCCCCGGCCTACATAGACGTCCGTTCGGAAATTGTACAAAAGGACTCGTCATCGTCTCACTGACATGTTGGAACGGGATCACATGTCAACGAAACATGGTGTGTCATTTCTCGTGCAAAATGCGATCTGGCCGCATTGGCCCGAGGTGCCGCATTATTTCTCGACTTTATTTTTTTAATGGCGTGCCGTTCAGTTTTGAAGCACAACTAATTGGTACTGTATGCAGAGAAAATATAAACTACTCTACCACTACTCCACCTCTAGTACTAGTATCAAAAAAGATATATAGGCTGGAGATTCAGCACTTGCTTGCTAAGGGCTGCCCACTTGCTTCTCACACTGTCACCCTCTCTCCAGATCTAAAAAAGATGACGATGGCCCCTCTCTCTCCCTCCTCACCGGTGGTCACATATCTGCCAGGATCCCGTCTGCCGGGGAAGAAAAGGACGTGCAGCGTTGGCGCACTCGTCGTCGGCGAGCGAGGTCACACACTGACGACAAGGCCGTCCTCTCAGACCTAGCGCCCGTGCGGGATGGCCTCCGTCCCCAAGCTTGCTACTGTAGTGTGTGCGGAGGATGACGACCACGAGTGAAGCCATTTACCGCCGACCCTCAGGTATGCTACCTCTTTTCGAACCATACCCTTGTTCTGTTGCCCCATCTGCCACGTCACTACATGTGGATCTTTTTCCACTCCACCATCCCCCCAATTTGCTATCCTATGCTCTGCTGGTCACGCAGACGAAAACCTTAATTTGCACTATTAAAGGAAACCCTACTTCATGCAGACTAATCCATGTCTGGGTTGAATAAGGAAAGGAAGGGAGAAAATACTGTCGAAGAGACTAGGTATCGAACCCGCATCTAGGTTGAAAAGGGGGAAATCAGTATCTAAGGAACAAGTCTCATGTCTCTTGGTTGAAAAAGGGTAGAAAGGCATGACAATGCAATAGAGAATGACCAGGTCGATCGGTTTGTTGTCCTCACATAGGAAAAAGGTGGCTAAAGAGAACAAAAATTGGACGTAATCCACATATGCTGCCTGGATATTTGTTGCTCTGGGCAACCATCCCTCCCTCACCACTCTATGCGTCCGTGGAGGTACATCGTACTGGTGCACCCACTGTCCGAATGGGCCTCCCATGCTCTTATTGCCACTTTTTTGCTGTTAGTATAACACCATCGGTAAAGTCAAGCAATGCTACTGCTAAAGTGATGCCACATTTAACTAATGCCGCACTCAGTCTAATGCCACCGATAAATTTAAGCAATGCCATTTAATGTCACTGGATTATTTCAGGGTTAGCTGTTGATTGTGGATGTATTAAAGATTTTTCAGCTAAGGCATTCTAATGCTGTTGCACAGCCAGTATACCAACGATGAAACTTGGTACTACCTTCAGATTTTTGCACTGTTAATGCTTATAGATTACATACCTCACTTTCATGAGATAAGTCAAATTTTTTTGTACAGTGTCACCAAAATGCCAAGGCGCTGATGTCATTTTATTTTGGTTAAACTGCACAAAAAATTATGAAGAGAAGAGGAAAGGTCAAGAGTGGGCACCTCCTCCTCCGGCTGTTTTCTTGATTCATTTGATCAAGTTTTTATGTTTGATCGATTATCAAGTTTGGGATAGCAATTTTGAGGCCCCCTCGAGTTCGAAATGATATTTACCTTGAAGGTACATGGTTTGCAAATTTTTTATACTGTCATTCATTAATAATGCTAGTTACCTTCAGACTTTTGTATTTGGTTTAATGCTATTGCATAGCTACTATACCAATGCTGAAACTTATTACCTTTACATTTTGTATTGTTAATGCTTATAGAAATCTTCCAGTGCTAGCTTATGGAAATCTGTTCTGTAAAACCATTGTACTGTACCCCGTAATAAAAAAACCACTCTACTGTCGCACTAGCCACTGGATTAGTGTATATTTGCACTATCTGAATGGTGTTGCATTAGCGCATGGACATATATAAGGTGTGGCAAGCTTTCCCAGATATGTGCTCAAGAAAACTACTACTTATTTTTCTAAATAGTAGATGTTTGGGTACTTTAAATTGAACTGCAAAAACGTCTTATATTAATGAACAAATGGTGTAGAGTTCACTCAAATTATGCCGGTAAAGCTAGTCACACCTTTGTTAAAATTAGTGTTCATTATGTTATCGGAGGAGGTCTGCATGTTTGTCTCTAATGCTTGTCGATTACATACCTGACATCATGATGTAATGGTAAGTCATTTCTTTTTGTACAGTGTCACTGAATTGTCAAGGCGGTGATGGCATTTTATTTTAGTTGAACTGCACAAAATATGCTTAAAAGAAGAGGAAAGGTCAGGAATGGTTTAATCTTTTAGAAAATACTATGTATGCCTTCCTGACATCAGCCATTGTTGCCTTATTTATTCCTTCAAATAGGTGGTTAGAAACAGTCTTGCTACCTTTCTCCATTAAGAAATTGGAATGCTTATATTTGTGAGTCTATGCTTCAACTAGTGCCACTTTTATAGTAATCACACTTTCAATATCTGTGCAAACAGGGATGCTTGATTTTAGTGGAACTGCACAAAAAGTCCAAATGGTTCAACATTATGAGCATGTTTTCTTCCAAACCGTTATATCCAATTGGTGGCACTATGAGGTGTTCATTACGAAGGTACATGGTTTGCTACTATCTTGCTACTCTTTTTGTATTGTCATTAGATAGTAATATTAATGGTTTGCATGTGAATTTATTGGCAGGGTGGACCTACATTGGAGGTGCAGGACATGATTCAATGATTGGATGCTCAATTTTGGTTGTATCGATTTCACCTCTTCCATCACTGCGAACATGGATATCCTTGGTTTGATGAAGAATAGGTGCTATATTTCTGCTCTGTACCAGCAAATCAATTCAGTACGAAATTGTCCAGGGCAAAACATGACAGTATCAAATTGTCCAGTGCAAAACATGACAGATGCTAAGCGGAAACGACTAGCAGAGACGTGTTTAAACCGAAAATACAAGATGGGGTATATGTTTACTAGCTGCTTGATATTTGTGCAAACAGATGTCTGCCCGTTGCTATTTGGCAAACAAACAAAGTGACCTCAATTTTGGTGGAACTACACAAGATAATAGTATAGTCACTGCATGTAGTGCCATTTGAAAATAGACACAGAAAGATTGGAATCACTTCATGGACTGCACAAAAGTAGTAATGTACTATTTATTGGCCAACACGAGGTGCTTCATTGCTTTGGTCTGATTATGCAATGGGCATCATTTTGCCTAAGTTAAAGTTTGTATTCCGAAAATAGTCTCGCCGTGTGATCGAGAGAAGACCAAATCATATTGCAGTGGATGTTCCTCCATCATGTGTGGTTCATTCTCATGGTTCCAGCTGTTGGTGAAACCACTTACGTTTGCAAGAGGAAATGTAGACTTCGCAAACAAATTTGTCTTTCACTTTGTACTGAATGTTGGCCCAGAGAAGCATCCATGTTAGTAGCAAGAACAGATGTTTTTTCTAGATCTTTGCTTTTGGAGCTACATATTTGTATATGATCTGTGAATCATTGAGATGCATTAACATGTTGATCTTATGTATCGAAATCGTACTAGTTGGTTGTGAATTTGGGCTACTAATGTGAACATATTACAATGCCAGGCCTGTGAGTCACGTGTGAACATTTCGAACGGATCAGCTCTTACTACTGTGCACAACATGATCCTTATTTCTGTGTGCTCAGTGTTTACAAGTTACTAGCTGTTCCTTATTTTTGTTTGCTCAGTGTTTACAAGTTACTGATTGATCACTAGCTAGCCTACTAATACGCTCCTGGCAGTTTTAGTTGTGACACAAGATCCGAAGGTGGCAGTTTTTTGAATAAAAATGCCTACCTCTGAAGAAACTGACATGCTGTTCTCAAGAAAATGCCATGTGAATCTGAAGAAACTGCCAGCAAAAACGTTCGCAAATGCCTTATCTCCCAGTGAACGTTCATTAGCTATTGCGATCCTACACCTACACTATCTGACCGACTTGATCCTACACGAATAACCAGCAAATCACGCACGTACCTCATCTGGATGAATCGAGCGCACTCGTTTGACCGTCATGCCGATGTGCGACCCAGCACGGACGGGACGCACCACTGACGGGACGGGATGGGACGAAACAGTCATAATTTCAAATTTTCTAGTTTTCCACGACAAGTTGGCACGCTAAGCCATGCCTGCTAATGCATTGAATTCCGATGACCGCGATGACCGTTGCGTTTCCCGTGACACGCTGGTTCACCTACCTTCCGCCTATAATTACTGGTTCTCGGCGTTCTCCGGTGGCACCATCACCCAACTCACCCTATCCTCATAAGCCCCCACCGGCCCGATGTCGCTCGCCACTTGCCCTCGCTCTCGCCACGTCCATCATGCCCCCACCCATTAGCAATAGGCGACGCCGGAGGCGGTCACCGCCAGAACTAGTGTTCGGTTTTTCACCGGAAGGCAGACGGAGGGGGAGGCATTCTATCGGTCTTTAGATGGCAATGCGGAGTATGAGGACTTGTTGGAGCGCGACCACCTGGCGGAGGAGCAGCGTATCGCCGATTGGCACCGCCAGCGGGGCATGGAGCAGCAGCGCACTGATGCTATGAGTCGCGAGCAGAGTGCCTGCAACTGGGCCGACTACATGAAGGCCGGCGCCCGACAAATAGCCCTGGAGGCTGTCGGGCACGCACGTGTTCGTGATGCCGAATTTTACTACCAGCTTGTCAAGTGGGTTTCCCGCTTAGAAGCCGAAGCTTCGGTGGACCACGCCGGCATGGAAAGGGCCAATGCGTGTGAGCAACGCGCCCTATCACACCTCTGGCAAGTCCAAGGCGAGGAGCAGGACGTCGGTGCCTGCGTTTAGCATGTACCGCAGATGGCGGCAGGCATCATCTAGTTAGCTAAGAGTAAGTTAGTACTTGTACACTACTAGAGTATTAGTGGGAGTAGATAGTTAACTTGGCTATGATGGTTGTCAACATGGAAGTTCTGTACTCTATATCTGGATCACACCTGTTACTTTGCTCTGAATGTTGAACTTTCCGTTTGAACATTTGGAATGGGTTGTTATTTTTTTTAAATGGGCTGTATTTGTCCGCCACGGGTTTAGAGGCTGACTTGTGGGCCTACTAGGTTGACGCGTACACAATCTGGAGATGATTGTATGTGAAGAGGATGACAGCAGGGACCCACCAGGGTCATGGCAGTACGCAAGCAAGTGCCTTCTTATTTCAAGCCAAAAAAATGGTTCCTCCTAATGGATTTCTGACATTTGGGTCCCATGCCATTGTCAACGTAGTCAATAAACGAGAGAATTGCACAACGAGCGGCTGACACCAGGGACCCAGCAGCTCGCCTGGTTCTTTTTGTTTTTGAGACGGAAGCAGGGTGTCAACTGGGCTGTGCGGGGCACTCTGGCCTGCCTTGCCAACCTTTTATTTTATGTTTACCACAAGACCAGCCCAGTAATTTTTTTATTTCTGAAAATGGCTAGCCTAGTTTTTTTGTTCCTTTGCAAAATACCCAACCGAGGCCTACTTGATTTTGTCAGCCCTGCTGGGCTGCAAATCTTTCAAGACGAGGAGAGTTTCATTCGGCTTGCCTAGAAAATGGGCCATCAGTAATGAGAAATGGGCTGTACATTTTTAAAACACATCAAACTGGCAATTAGTTTCAAATTTCTTTTTTTTATTTCGAGATTTTAAATTCCATTGATTTTTATGCATGGACAATTATTTGGATTTTATATTGGTATAAATTTATTTTTCAAATTAGTTTGAATGTGACTCAAAATTTTGGGATTAAAAACAGCTCGGACCGCACCGAAATATGCAAAATTTTGTAGATTTTTTTATCCATGGCCATAATATGGGTTGTAATGCTAACAAAAAGAATATGGGCTCCAAAAAAATCCTTAAGAATTAGCAAATGGGCTGTAAATTATTAGAAATAATGGCAGATGGGCTGTATGCTATTTTCCACAGATTTGAGGCTGACATGTGCGCCTACTATAGGGAGACGCGTACGGTTTCCTGAAAAAAAAGGTTGACGTGCATGCAAGGCCGTGTCAACTTAGTCAACACACGAGAGCAGTGACTATTGGATGTCCATCCAACGGCCGTCGTGCTTCTTCAATCTCTGCTCTTCCTGCTCCAGCCACCCAAACCAGCGCCGGCGGGACTGCATGCTCCCTCCTCCCACGGCCGGCTGTGCTGTCACGCAGGCCTCACCGCCCCAACCTACTCCCATCGCTGGCCTGGCCATCCCTCTACTCACCCACACCCGCTGTTATTCTCCGGCGATGGCAGATGAACCAGTAAACCCTCGTACTCCCCTCCGCGTGGGAAACAACTGCCAAGTCTTCCCTGGCTCCGTGATGTTCCCTTCCTAGGCCTCATTGTCGTCCACCGCCCTGGTGCTCTCGGCGCGGCGTGGTCAACATCGTCAATGAACAACATCCATCAGAAGAGGACTGTACGTGGAGAGGCTGACAGCTGGGTCCATGGCCGCACACAAGGAAGTGCCTCCTTATTACGTGCAAAATAATGATTCCTCCACCTGACAGCGGGGACAAACTGGAAGGGCCTCTGTATTTCATGAAAAAAACGTTCCTCCCCCTGACAGCTTGGACCCACCAGCTATATCGTCGCACGCAAGGAAGTGTCTCCTTATTACGCACAAAAAAATGAATACTCCCCCTGCTAGCTGAGACCCATCATATTTGGAGGCTGACTTGTGGGCCTACTAAGTTGACGTGGATGGAGGGCTTTGTCAACTTAGTCAATATAAACGATTCTAGCTGCAGTGACCGTACGATGTCCATCCAATGGCCGTCATGCTTCTTCAACCTCTGGTCTTCTTGCTCCAGCCACCCAAACCAGCGCCGGCCATGCCGCCTGCTCCTGCCTCCCGTGGACGGCTGTGCTACCGCACTGGACTCACCGCCCCACCCTACTCCCATCGTTGGCCTAGCCATCCCTTTAGTCACCCAGACCTCCTGTTATTCTCCGGCGACAGCAGCCTCACACTGCAGCCGAACCAGTAAACCCTCGTACTCCCCTCCGCGTGGGAAACAACTGTCGAGTCTTCCCCGGCTCTGGGTCATTCCCTTCCTAGGCCTCGCCGTCGTCCACCATGTTGATGCTCTCGGGGCCTCGTGGTCAACGAGGTCAACGAACGATAGCCATCGGAAGAGGAATTTAGGATGTGAGGCTGACAGCTGGACCCACCAATTACATCTTCGAACACAAGGAAGTGCCTCCTTATTACTCGCAAAATAAAAATGATTCCTCCCCCTAACAGCCGGTACCCACCAGTTATATCTTCGCACATAAGGAAGTGTGTCCTTATCCTCCCTGACAGCTGGAACCCACCCGGTCAAAGCGTATGTAGCATTGTCTGTCTGGTCGCGAACGTGTATGTACATACTGGTCGATTGGTCTCTTTGCAACGATGAACCGTGGCCAAGCAAGCAGCGGCACGTGTAGTAGTAGAGCCCCCGATGTAGCAGTTCAGGCAGTCCCTTCTAAACCGTGTACACGTACGTATAGCCGCATGCCAAAAAATACGGCCACGTACGTACATACGGGAGGGGTCTCAAACGCCTAGCTACTCGCGCATATGTACGGCTAGGGCTCGTGTACATGGAGAGGCAGCGGGCGGCAGCAACGGCGTCCTGTTCATCGACAGCCAACCGGCTGGGTCGGAACGGAGAAACTGCGTCGTGTTCACCGGGAGGCAACGGAATGCGACGTGTTCATCGGGAGCCAACCGGCTTGGACGGAACAGCTGAAATGAGGCCTGGCGTACCGCAGAACGGATGAAACGGACTTGTGTTCGAGCTCCTATGGTCGAAACGGGGTGCTGTTGATCGGGAGGGGTGTGGCATACCGCAAAACGGAGGAAACTGACTTGTGTTGGAGCGCCTACGGTCGAAACGGGGTCTTGTTCATTGGAAGGGTGTGGCGTACCGCAAAATGGGACTCCACAGGCTACTGTTCATCCACCGTCTAGTGCCTCGCTCCAGCCTCCATGGGCTACTATTCATCCACCATCGACTTCCTCCAGCCTCCACCTGATACTGTTCATCCACCGTCGACTTCCTCCAGCCTCCACCAGCCGCTGTTCATCCACAGGCTACTGTTCATCCAGCCTCTACTGGCTACTATTCAACCAGCCCTCCACGGGGTCCTATTCATCCACCCCAACCGGCTCGGGTGTGGCGGCCTCCTCGATCGGTCGGGGTCCTGTTCATCCAGCGGCAACGGCCTACTACTACCACGGGGTCCTGTTCATCCAACCCCCACCGGGAACTGTTCATCCAACCCAACAACGGTCTCTGTTCAGGTTCGATTGGCTTCAGTTAGCAGTTGTAGCGAAGGAATCGCTCGGGTTCAGTTAACAGCCAAGGGATCGATCGCTCGGGTTCAGTAACGTAGCTAGTGCAATCGCTCGGCTTCAGTAAGCGAACGCCTCGCTCGGGTTCAGCTAGAGCCCAACACCTCGCACACATGCGCGTACGTGTACGAGAGAAATGCGCAAACCTCCGTCCATCGCTTGGCCCTGACCACCCACCGTAACCGGGAACTCCCCGATATTTTCCTCGCCCTCGCTTCTACCACGATTTTTTCCGTCATGGACGGCCCAAAGAATGTCATGCAGGTGCGTCCCCGGCACGCCCAGGACAAAAAGCCCATTTTCTGTCATGATTTTTTTGTCATAGAAGTAGGAGCCCACCACATCTATGATGATACGTGGTTTTGTCACAATTATCATCATAGAAGTGTCATAAGTATGACAAAAAAATTCATTCATGCCAAAATGTCACGGATGTGTATTTTTGTTGTTGTGAGGAAACCCCGTGGCATCCTTAAAGATGTCAACATAATAATAGGCTCTCTCGTTTATCCTATTGATATCTACGTACTAATGATCTTTGAGGATAAAGATTGTCCTATTGTTTTTGGAACCTCCTTTTTGAATGTTGCAGGAGCCTACATAAAGAAGAAATCTATCTCCATGAAGTGGGGAGATGAAATGATAAAGTTCCCATTTTCCTCTATATTAAGTAATCCGTATGAAGAGGAAGCTCAGGATAATGAGGAGTAGGAATTAAATCAACTAGCAAAAATCCATCTCCAAACACCAAAAGATGAAGTTGAACGGGTATTGGTGAGTCCAGGATCCTTATATGAAGATAAAGAGAAAGGGGAGATTGAGATGATAATGGATGCTAAACCAATAGTATGACTGCGCCTTACTAAAGTTTATGAAGCACTCGAAAGAAAGGGAGATGAGGATTTACCTTCTCCGACTTTAAAACCACTGCCCAAAGGGTTGAGGTATGAGTTTATGGATAATACAAAAAGATTTTTTATTATTGTTAATACTGACCTTTCAGGTAAAGAGAAAGAGAAACTCTTAGCAGTACCGAGTAAGCATCGAAAGGCTTTGGGCTACTTAATCCGGGATGTAAAAGGGATACATCCTTCTATATGTTCTCATGCAATACCTATTGAAGAAGGGGCTAAGCCAGTAATTGAGAGTCAACGGAGAGTTCATCCGGCGTCCAAAAATGTGGTAAGAAAAGAAATAATATGTCTCCTTGATGCAGGGGTAATTTATCCCATATCTGATAGCAAATGGGTAAGTCCTATCCATTGCATTCCTAAAAAAGGAGGGGTTTCGTTGGTAACTAACGAAAACAATGACTTAGTCCCTACTAGGGCTGTTATTGGATATGGAATGTGTGTTGATTTCAAGAAATTAAATAAATATACAAAGAAGGATCACTACCCATTGCCATTTATAAATGAGATATTGGAGAGATTGGCCAACAATTCTTTTTTTTGTTACCTTGATAGGTATTCTGGGTTCTCTCAAATACCAATTCGACCTGAAGATAAAAAATGACCACCTTTACTTGCCCGTACGGTACATATGCATATCGTACAATGCCATTTGGTCTATGTAATGGACCATCCTCATTTCAAAAATGCATATCTAAAATCTTGCCTGATTATACTGAAAAAATTGTTGAAGTGTTCATGGACAGTTTCTGTGTCCAAGGCACATCCTTTGATAACTGTCTCTATAATCTCACAAAGGTTTTGTAGAGATGTGAGGAAACAGGTTTTGTGCTGAATTGGGAGAAGAGTCATTTTATGGTCACTGAAGGTGTGGTGTTGGGACATAGTCTCAGGAAAGAGTATTGAGATAGACCAAGATAGGATTGAGGTAATAGAAAATTTACCTTACCCTCAAGATGCGAAAGGTATGCAAACTTTTATGGGACATGCTAGTTTCTATAAAAGATTTATGAAAGATTTCTCCAGATTATCTAAACCTCTGACTGACATGTTGTACAAAGATGTGCCTTATTCTTTTGATAAGATCTGTGTGCAGGCTTATGAGAAATTAAGAGATGCCTTGATCACTGCCCCCATCATCCAGCCTCCAAAGTGGGATGAGCCCTTCGAGATCATGTGTGATGCTAGTAATTATGATGTTCATGTTGTTCTAGGACAATGTGCTGATAAAAAACTTAATGTGATCTTTTATGCTAGCAGGTGTTTGGATGAAGACCAAGTACACTTGGCAGCTACTGAAAAAGAATTGCTAGCTATTGTTTTTGCTTGTGACAAATTTTGTCCTTATATTATTAATTCAAAAGTGATAGTCCACACCGATCACCTTGCTTTACGTTACCTCCTTGCAAAGAAGGACGCTAAACCCCGGTTGATTAGGTGGATATTACTACTTCAGGAATTTGATTTGCAGATAGTAGACCGCAAGGGGGAGGACAACCCAGTAGCAGACCACCTATTACGCATGGAAAGAATACCTTATGATCCAGTGCCTATAAATGAATCCTTCCGAGGTGAGAGTTTGGCTATTATTAAAAAGATAGAACCTTGGTTTGCGGATTATGCTAACTTTCTTGTAGGAAAGTACATGCCTCCCGACATGAGTTATCATCAAAGGAAGAAGTTCTTCAATGATCTGAAGTATTATTTCTGGGATGACACATTTCTCTATCGGCATGGACCGGATGACATGATAAGGCGTTGTGTCCCAGAACATGAAATGAATGCTATACTGGAAAGGTTCCATAGTGTCCCTTCGATACGTCTCCAACGTATCTATAATTTTTGCTTGTTCCATGCTGTTATATTATCATTCTTGGATGTTTTACAATCATTTTATAGCAACTTTATATCATTTTTTGGGACTAACCTATGGACATAGTGCCCAGTGCCAGTTGCTGTTTTTTGCTTGTTTTTACTTCGCAGAATATCAGTACCAAACGGAGTCCAACCGCAGCGAAACTTTTTGGAGATGTTTTCTGGACCAGAAGACATCCAGTGGGCCAAAGAAGTACCAGAGGGGAGGCCCAGGCGCGCCCAGGTGGGTTGTGCCCACCTCGGTGACCTCCCGCACCGCCACTTCACCCTATAAATACCCAAATATTCCAGAACCCCTAGGGGAGTCGCCGACACACAATTCCAGCCGCCGCAAGTTCCAAAACCACGAGATCCACTCTAGACACCATCATGGAGGGGTTCATCATCCTCATTGGTGCCTCTCCGATGATGCGTGAGTAGTTCATCATAGACCTACGGGTCCGTAGGCAGTAGCTAGATGGCTTCCTCTCTCTCTTTTTATTCTCAATACAATGGTCTCTTGGAGATCTATTTGATGTAACTCTTTTTTTTGCGGTGTGTTTGTTGGGATCTGATGAACTTTGAGTTTATGATCAGATCTATATCCATGAATATTATTTGAGTCTTATTTTGATCTCTTATATGCATGATTATTTATAGCCTTGTATTTCTTCTTCGAATCTTTGGTTTAGTTAGGCCAACTAGATTGATTTTTCTTGCCATGGGAAGAGGTGCTTTGTGATGGGTTCGATCTTGCGGTGTTCTTTCCCAGTGATAGAAGGGGCAGCAAGACACACATGTATCGTTGCTATTAAGTATAACAAGATGGGGGCTATTCCTATATGAACAGATCTCGTCTACATCATGTCATCGTTCTTATTGCATTACTCCGTTTCTTCATGAACTTAATACACTAGATGCATGCTGGATAGCAGTCGATGTGTGGAGTAATAGTAGTTGATGCAGGCAGGAGTCGGTCTACTAATCTTGGACGTGATGCCTATATATTGATCATTGCCTTGGATATCGTCATAATTATTTGATCTTCTATCAATTGCCCAACGGTAATTTGTTTACCCACCGTATGCTATTTTCTTGAGAGAAGCCACTAGTGAAATCTATGGCCCCCAGGTCTATTCTTTATCATATTTGCTTTGAGATCTATTTTTATTCGCTTTTGTTTTCAGGTCTATTATTCCAAAAACCCAAAAATACCTTGCTTCACTTTTTTATTACTTACTTTATTTCACGTTTTATCGAGATCTATTTATCCAATCTACACAAATTTTATCCCGTCAACTTGACAATTTCTGGCGCCGTTACCCGTAGAGGGATTGACAACCCCTCATAAGCGTCGGGTTGCAAGTATTTGTTCTTTGTGTGTAGGTACCGTTTACATAGTGTTGCTTGGTTCTCCTACTGGATTGATACTTTAGTTAGAAGGCGTCCCGATAATTCGGAGGGTGAGAATCTTGATGAAAAAATTGATAAAAGTGGGTTTGAAGAGGTCAAAACTTTAACTAGTGATGTGCCCACTCTTTTGGATTATAAAGACTTTAATTATGATAATTGCTCTTTGATTGAAGGGAAAACTTTGTTTTTGCCAGTCTAGCTTTTGCCCACTTTGCTTATGCCACTCTAGAATTTGACATATCACTCTTGCCACTCTTAGCTTTTGAGAATTATCACAATTGCCATTCCGTGGCTAAAGCAAAATTTTCAGAGTGGCAAGTGTGATACATTGTCAAAATCTAAGAGTGGCAAAAGTGAAATGAAAAATTATTGCTTTTGCCATGCAATGGCATTTGTGATGTATTGTCAAAATCTAGGAGTGGCAAAATTGAGATGTCAAATTCTAGAGTGGCATAATCAAATTGGGAAAAAGCTAGAGTGGCAAAAACAAAGTTTTCCCTTGATTGAATGTATTTCTTTGTTGCAATCCATGATAAATACACCTCATGCCTATGAACAAAATAAAGCTTTTACTAAACATATCGTAGATGCCATGATGAAAGCTTTATAAGAAAAATTGGAATTAGAGATTTCAGTTCCTAGAAAATTACATGATGAATGGGAACCTACCATTAAAGTCAAGATTAAAAATTATGAGTGCTTTGCTTTATGTGATTTGGGTGCTAGTGTTTCCACAATTCCGAAATGTTTATGTGATGTGCTTGGTCTTACCGATATTGAAGAATGTTCTCTTAATTTGCACTTGGCGGATTCTACTATTAAAAAGCCTTTGGGAAGAAATAATGATGTTCTTATTCTTGCAAATAGGAACTATGTGCCCATAGATTTTATTGTTCTTGATATTGATTGCAATCCGTCTTGTCCAACTATACTTGGTAGACCGTTTTTACGCAATATAGGTGCCATGATTGATATGAAAGAAGGCAATATTAAATTTCAATTTCCACTAAGAAAGGGCATGGAAAAATTCCCTAGAACAAGAATTAAGCCACCATATGAATCAATCATGAGGGCATCCTATGGATCAAAAACTAAAGATGACAATACTTGAATCTATGCATTATGCCTAGCTAGGGGCATAAAACGATAGCGCTTGTTGGGAGGCAACCCAATGAATAACATTTATTTTTGCCTTTTTCTTTCTGTTCTTGAGTGTTTGCACAATTATGCTACTGTTATGATTGTGTTTAATTATGTTTTAATTAGTGTTTGTCCCAAGTAAAGCCTTTGGGATCATGTTGGGTGATAGTTTATTTGATCTTGTTGAAAAACAGAAACTTTTGTGTCCAGTAGTATAATTTTGTAAAATCACAAAAGCGCGATAAAATTCTAATTTTTTTACACAAGATTGATACACAAATTTCCTACGTTTTCCTAATTTTTAAGAATTTTTGGAGTTACAGAACTATACGAAGTTTCCAGATTACTACAGACTGTTCTGTTTTTGATAGATTCTGTTTTTCGTTGCGTTTTGTGCTTATTTTGATGGATCTATGGATTGTATCGGGGGGTATAAGCCATGGTTAAGTTGTAATACAGTAGATATAATGGAATTATAAAATATGAATGGGTTTGCAATAGTACTTAGAGTGGTGATATGCTTTATTATACTAACGGATCTCACGAAGGTTTTGTTAAGTTTTGTGTGATTGAAGTTTTCAAGTTTTGGGTGAGATCACGATGGATGAAGGAATAAGGAGTAAAAAGAGCCTAAGCTCGGGGATGCCCCATGGCACCCTAAGTTAATATTCAAATATAACCAAGCAACTAAGCTTGGGGATGCCCCGGAAGGCATCCCCTCTTTCTTCTAACGACCATCAGTATTCTACTTGGAGCTATATTTTTATTCGTCACATATCATGAGTTTTGCTTGGAGCGTCTTGTATTATACGATTCTTTGCTTGTTTTGCTTTTTAGTTTGTCACAAGTATCCTTGCTGGACACACCTATTTGAGAGAGCCAAATTTATGCTATGATTTGTTAGAATTGCTCTTAATGCTTCAGTTAAAATGGTATGGAATTGCTCTAGTGCTTCACTTATATCTTTTTTAGCACGATATGCTTTAATATTTTTGAAGAAATGCTCTCATGCTTCAATTAGATTTATTTGAGAGTTAATATTTTGAAGAAATTCTCTCATGCTTCACTTATATTATTTTGAGAGATTAAAATCTTTATGCTCATGTTCTTCACTTAGATTTGTTTGAGCTTGTCAAAAGCAATTGCAATATATGAAACTGGTCCCAAAGTGATAGATATTCAAGAGGGATATAATGAAAACTTTCATGAAGATCATTGGACAAAATAAACTTGATTCTTTGTAATAGTTTTGAGATATGATGATAGTGATATGTGAGTCATGTTGGTGAGTAATTATCACTACAAAAAAAAGACACATCCGTGACATTTTGGGCCGAACAAAAAAAATTCTGTCATGCTTATGACACTTCTATGACGATAATTATGACAAAATCCGGTATCGTCATAGATGTGGTGGGCTCCTACTTCTATGACAAAAAATCATGACAGAAAATGTGCTTTTCATCCTGGGCGGGCCGGAGACGGACCTGCATGACATTCTTTGGGCCGTTCATGACAGAAAAAATCGTGGTAGAAGCAAGGGCGAGGAAAATTTCGGGGAGTTCCCGGTTACGGTGGGTGGTCGGGGCCAGCGATGCACGGAGGGATTGCGCGTTTCTGTCGTACACGTACGCGCGTGTGTGCACGAGGCGTTGGGCTCTAACTGAACCCGAGCGAGGCATTCGCTTACTGAACCCGAGCGATTGCACTAGCTACGTTACTTAACCTGAGCGATCGATCGCTGCTGCTGCTTACTGAAGCCGATCGAACCTGCTGCCTCTTGAAGAACAGTGAACGTGAGGGTTGGTTGACCGAGTCGAGACGTACGTGGTTGGGGTTGGATGAACAGTTCTCGGTGGGGGTTGGATGAACAGGACCCCGTGGTAGTAGAGGCCGTTGCCGCTGGATGAACAGGACCCCGATCGAGGAGCTGGTGGGGGTGGATGAACAGTAGCTGGTGAAGGGAACACGTGGAGGGCTGGTTGAAGACGACCCCGTGTGGAGGGCTGGTTGAACAGGACCCCGTGGAGGGCTGGTTGAACAGTAGCCAGTGGAGGCTGGATGAACATGCCCCCGTGGATGAACAGTAGCTGGTGGAGGCAGGAGGAAGTCGACGGTGGATGAACAGTAGCAGATGGAGGCTGTAGGAAGTTGACGGTGGATGAACAGTAGCCCGTGGAGGCTGGAGCGAGGCAGTAGCCTGTGGAGTCCCGTTTTGCAGTACGCCACACCCCTCCCGATGAACAGGACCCCGTTTTCGACCGTAGGCGCTCCAACAAAGGTCCGTTTCCTCCGTTTTGCGATACGCCACACCCCTCCCGATCAACAGCACCATGTTTCGACCGTAGGAGCTCGAACACAAGTCCGTTTCCTCAGTTTTGCGGTACGCCAGACCCCGTTTCGGTTGTTCCGTCCAAGCCAGTTGGCTCCCGATGAACACGATGCATTCCGACCCAGTCTGTTGCCTCCCGATAAACACGACGCTGTTTCTCCGTTCCGACCTAGTCGGTTGGCTGCCGATGAACAGGACGCCGTCGCTGTACGCGTTCGAGACCCCGCCCATATGTACGTACGTAGCCGTATTTACTTTCTTGCAGCGTGGCTATACGTACGTGTACACGATATAGACGGGACTGCCTGAATAGCTACCGCTCCTTACTGGGCCATGGTTCATCGTGGCAGAAAGACCGATGGTCCAGTATGTACGTACATGTTTGCGACCAGAATGACAACGCTACGTACGCTTCGACCGGGTGGGTCCCGGCTGTCAGGGAGGATAAGGAGGCACTTCCTTGCGTGCGAAGATATTGATGGTGGGTCCGAGCTGACAGGGGGAGGATTCTTTTTTTTACGTGTAATAAGGAGGCACTTCCTTGCGTGCGAAGATGTAGCTGGTGGGTCCATCTGTCAGCCTCACCGCGTACAGTCCTCTTTCGATGGCTGTCGTTCATTGACCACATTGACCACGCCACGCGGACAGCACCAGGCGGTGGACGACGGTGAGGCAGGGAACGATGCGGAGCCTGGGAACACGTGGAGGGTGGTATGAGGGTTGACTGGTTCGACTGCGGTGTGAGGCTGCCGTCACCGCAGAATAATAGGGGGTGTGGGTGAGTAGAGGGATGGCCTGGCCAGCGGTGGGAGTAGTAGGGGCCGTGAGGCCTGCACGGCAGCACAACCGACCACGGGAGGCAGGAACACGCGGTGGTTTGGACGGCTGGAGCAAGAAAATCCGAGGTTGAAGAAGCAGGACGACCGTTGGATGTTAACAATCCAACGGTCACTGGTGATAGAATTGTTTGTTAACTAAGTTGACAAAGCCCTGCGTACGCGTCAACTTAGTAGGGCCACAAGTCAGCCTCCATATCTGGTGGGCCCTAGCTGTCATGGGGAGCAATCGTTATTTTTCGCTTAATAAGGAGGCACTTCCTTCCGTGCCAAGATATAGCTGGTGGGTCCCAGCTGTCATTGGGAGGATTCATTCGTTTTGGCGTAATAAGGAGGTACTTGCTTGCGTGTGGCCATGGACCATGTGGGTCCCAACTGTCAGCCTCTCCATGTACATCCCTCTTCTGATGTTGTCATTTGTTGACAACGTTGACCACGCCATGCCGAGAACACCAACACGATGGACGACGGCGAGACCCAGGAAGGGAATGACCCGGAGGCGACGAAGCCACATCAGTGGAGGGATGTGGGTGAGTAGAGGGATGGCCTGGCCAGCGGTGGGAGTAGTAAGGGGCGGTGAGGTCTGTGAGGCAGCATAGCTGGCCATGGGAGGCGGGAGCAGGCGGTCCCGCCGGCGCTGGATTTGGTGGCTGGAGCAATAAGATCAGAGATTGAAGAAGCACGACGGTCGTTGGATTGACATCCAACGGTCACGTCTGCTGGAATCGTTTGTTGACGTATATAATAAGTAAAAAAATCTTGCATACGCGTCAACTTAATAGGCCCACAAGTCAGACCATTCCCTATTTTTTTAATAATTTACAGCTCATTGCAACTTCTTATGCAATTTATTGCAGTCAGTTTTTTTTTGTTGGCCAGGGCCAGGGTTAAAAATTTAAACAAAATTTCGCATATTTCGGTGGGGTCCAAACTATTTTTAATATCGAAATGTCGAGCCAGATTTAAAGTACTTTGAAGATATATTTAAATTAGGTTAAAGCCGAGTGAAATTGGAATCCGAAAATGTGAAAAAATTCAGAAATTTGAAAGTAACTGCCAATTTGTCGTCTGTTTTTTATATTTACAGCCCATTTCATATTACTTTCAAGATTTGCAGCCGTCTTGAAAGAGTTGCAGTCCAGCAGGGCGTAGAAAAATAAGTAGGCCTGGATTGGGTATTCTTCAGAAAAAATAAACTAGGCTCATTTTCACAAAGAAAAAATAGCTGGGCTGGTCATGTGGTGAACGTAAAATAGAAGCTTGGGCTAGACGGGCCACAGCCCAGTTGAAACCCAGCTCCATCTCAACAATAACAAAAAAATACTGCTCGAGCAGCTACGTCCCAGGTGTCAGCCGATCTTGTGCTGTTCTCTTGTCTATTGACTATACGCTGACAATGTCGTGGGTCCCAGATGTCAGCAAACCACTAGGAGGAAGCATTTTCTTTTTCTATACGCTGACAATGGAGTATATAACAAAAAATGAGGAACTTGCTTGCGTACAGCCATGGACATGGTGGGCCCCTACTGTCATCCTCTCCACGTACAATCCTCTCCCGATTCCTCTTGTTTGTTGACCATGTTGACAACGCGAGAGGGTGGCGCCGCGACGAGCGCACCAAAGCGCGCGGAGGATGATGGCGAGGCCTCGGACGTCAGCGTTAACGATTTAGAAGATGGTGGGGCGGTGATGCGTGCGCTGAGGCGCTGCCAGCCGTGGGAGGCGGAAGCAGGCGGCCCCGCCGGCGCTGGTTTGGTTTTGGCGGCTGGAGGAAGACAGGACTGAAGAAACACGACGGACTGTAAAAGCAGCAGGAGTACTTAACAACCTTAACTGAAACCAGCAGGGCACTTAACCACCATAGCTGAAAGCAGTATGAGTACTTGTACAGGTTCAACCGTACAAAGCACGCCTCGAATAGTGCTACTTTGCCTATAGTTAACCAAGGGTGAGGCCACCAAGCCCCAGGACAAGGCCCATGCGCCACCCCGCGCATCCACAACCTTCTGAAAGCGGCTCCATCTCGCAATGTGGTCAATAAACAGGATATTCGCTTTAGAGCCATGGAAAAGCATGAGCATAACCTTCTGTCCTATTCTCCAAGTTGGACGGGCCTTCATTATTTGAGGCCACCCATGAATAAGTATCTTTTCACCTCCAAGGGAAATGGAGTAGGTTGACATAAACATCATGTTGTGACCAAGCGCAAGTCTGACCCGACCATGGTCAGGCATCTATATAGGAACAATAGAATTGGGCAGTTTCTATTTCAAGAAGATCACAGCTGTAACACTGTGTATAAGCAAGAGTTTATGAACAACATATATAACAGAAAACAGCTCGTACCATAAGTTTCTCGACACAGTTGGACCTGTTCAACGTGTGCAGCAGTGGCACACATATCCCACGTGGCCTTCCACCATTGAAACGCCCCACAAGGACCTCAAGACGATCAATAAAGTGTAGGAACTGGTGGATGTCGTCCCAGACAACTTCAGTGCCATCAGTAACAGTCGAGTTCTTATAGAATAACAAATGAATAGCATGCTTAACTTTGAAATAACCTACACGTGCTACCAATTATAAGAAATATTAGTTAGAAGTAGCATCTTTGTGAGATAAGGGAATCACAAATCATTGCTACTTCTAAAGTTAAATTGTGATTAGTTAGACAGAATAGGTGGATTTTAAGAAGTAATCGAGGCAACATGCAAGAACCAGATATAAAACTAACATGGATGAACTACTGGAATGACGTCGGGGTGGAAGATCACAGTGAAGACGAGACCAAGTTCTGCTATTTCCATCAACATTCGTGCGCCAACTTTCAGTCCGTAACACTTGAGAAAGTTTATCCAAGTTCGGCCATAAACAACGATCTTCTTGGTTCATGAACCCAACTTGGAACTTATATCCATGGCTTGTCTTCAATGTGACCATTAAACTGGTGTATTCAGTTATGGCAAGGCCGACCATCTTGAGTACATGTGTTCTGGCAGAGCAAGGAATGCACTGCAGGAAAAATGATATGAGAACACAATGTATTCGCTATCCAAATCTAGAAATAATTTCCTCCTTCACGTCAGTGTCGACCATGGTGCTAATACCTTTTATCCAAATATAGCAATCCAAATTTTCAAATTAGTCGACAGCATGTTCAAAAAACCCCACCCTCCCGGATAGAAAAAGGATTCTAGGAACATACTGTGCTCGTTTTAAAATCCTGTGTTAGGATGAAAAGGAACAAGTGTGGCGTCTCGCCGAGGGCGCAGAAACCTGTAGGGTCCTCGCACTTTGGGCACTGCAAATGAAACACACTAGATTCAGTAGGAAGAAAAATGCATCAACGGTGGTGGCTGCCATTCTAGGATTACCCGCGACCAAGGGACTAGGATTTATCGGGGATGGATGAAGAATTCGTACCTGGTTCTCCATGAGAAAACCCTACGCAATCGCCGAGAGGGGGTTTTCTCTGAACAAGCAGACGAGGGAGAAGGGGATTCAGGCCCAATGAAATATTACTACTTTGTCCGTCCAGCTTACTACTAGAGCTGGAAAGGTGGGGGTTTTCGTGATTTGACGGCTCATTGGGCATTACTGTGGCGCTACGACCGGGGTGAGCCTACCATGCAGTTGTGCACTCTAATTTGGTGCATGGCACATGGACCCTGTTGTCAGATGCCCCACATATCAGCGAAAGGAAATAGAAAGGCAGGAGTAACTAGTTACACATAAAATATTTTTGACAGAGAGATACTCCCTCTGTAAAGAAATATAAAAATCTTTTATATCACAACTTTATACATAAGAAAAATCAAGGGGAATATATATAACATAATATGGGGGTTCAGCTGAGAATATAATACTCAGACAGGCTCATGGTTCTGGACTTTGGGCCATAGGCCGGTGGGCCTGCATGTTTAGGGGCCCATGTGTTCTAACTCAGCGCATTTCATATTGCAAGCGATCGGTACGGCGCTGGTTTTAGATGCTATCGCAAGGCGAATACAGAAAATTAAATAAAGCATGGCAGCTGTTAGAATGAAATCGAACGACAGTTCCTAACCAGCAATCAAAGTTACAATTCTTTCACGATATCCTACGTGATAAATAATACTGTCGTACAACGTATACACATAGGACACTTGTTTCACCATACCATATTATTACATCAAAAGCTCTTGGAGGATAGATCAGTTCGGCAGTTGCGTGCTGCTACTGAAGAATTTCAAAGTTGATTTGGACCAGCTCTCCTTGCCGAGAAAGTTCGATTTTGACATCATCCCCTACCGCAAGATTTGATAGAGTTTTGAACCTTGACCATCCTTTAGCATCAATCATCATGCGACCATCCTTTGTACTTACGGTATATTGAGCAGGTTCATTCACACCAAGGCTGCGCATGGTAAGAGAAACTTGGCCACGGTCACCCGGATTATTGAACGACTCCCTCGTTGCTCTAGGAATTCTCTGTTTGCAAATAAGAAGACATACACAAACAATTAGATCAACACAGTGAATCATGTGAAACAACATGGAAAGAAAAGAGAACAAAGCACTTTGGCCAATGCTTACCAAGAAGGTCGAGATGTCGGTTTTTGTAAGGACTTTGGTATATGCAGTGCGAACTACAGCCCAGTCTGTTGCCGGTGCAACTGCTGGTTCCTTTGCCGCTGCACGGGCCGGAGCAGATGCAAGCACAACTTCAAGTGTTGGTGCAGGTGCAGGAGCCGTTGCTGGTGCCTGTGCCGGTGCGACTGGTAGTGCCGCTGCTGCCGCCGGAGATGGTGCTCCTTGTGGAGCTGGTGCCGGTGTCAGAGCAGGTGCCCGTGTCGGTGCCCGATCCTCCGGTAGATCAGCCTGATCCGCTGACATGGTCAGTGCCCAATCCTCTGGTGGATCAGACTGAGCTGCTACCGCTGTCAGTGCTAGAGCCAGTGCCGTCTGAGAAGGTGCCAGTGCTCGATCCGATGTTGAAGGTGGTACCGATGTGTGAGATAGCAGCGATCGTCTCTGGTCTACTATGATTTCATACTTCAGCTTTCTAACTTGACTAGGCTCCGTGACCTTGATCCAGTCTTTTTCTTCATTTCTTTTAAACGCGAGAAGGACTAATTGTGGCGTGTTTGTTAAACCAAACTGCAGTTCATCATAGGGCTTAAGATTGTACTCAGATAATAGACTGATCCAATTGTGTCCAGTAATATAAGTGATGGACAGTGCCTTCGTTACTGACACGACATAAGAAGTGAAACCTGCAAAAATAACCATCATAGAGCAAACCAAACGGTTTATTCTGTAACGAATGTCACATGGAAAAACCTACATCGTAAAATTGCAGCAAAAGTAAGAAAACATGACATTAAATCAATAAGATTTAGACAGTAAATCAATAAGATTTACTTGATGTGACACGAGTGAATCCTTACCAGGAAATCACCATGTTCAAGTTCTAAACAGAAGGTTGATCGTCCAATTACGGGTGGCATGCAGGGCCCCCGCTTACTCCCACAAGCAGGACAGTCCAAAGGTCGTGACAACTCGTATGGACCGAACATCCATGGGACTGGAAATCCTGGTGGGTGCGATAAACCCTGCAATGCATACAGATATTGGAGTGTAACCTTAATTGATAAACCGTCCTCACAAAAAAGATGATCTGGATACTTCAAAATATACAGACTGAATTGAGTGGATAGACATTAACATATACTATTCTCAGGACTCACCACACAACAAAAGCGGTAGTACTAAACAATAGAGGGTTCACACACACAAATCAAGTACTGAACAATAGTACTTACTATAGACAAGCAAAGTTGCACTAATTAAACTTTGCAGACTATTTCTTGCCACTGACCTATGGGATGTACCCCGCATAACTGACTAGGCCATGGACTTTGTGAGAGATGTCTACTAGCACCATCGCCATCTCGTCAACCTTGGAGAACCTAACAGAGTGGTCTTTCCACTCATAAACATGACGATGAAGACAGTCCGCATCAGATTTGTCAGGAAGCTTTACAAGAACCACACCCTTCGTAATCGAAGGCACAACTAGGAAATTGTTGTGGTGAAGTACACCCTCGAGAACACGCCTGACAACAATGCTACAGGAAAACACTAGTTCACGACATGTGGTGACAAGGACACAGCAGCTGGATAGTTTAGTAGAACTCATCCTCAGGTCTTCCAGTTCGCACGACATGACTTTGAGATTTTCATCTTCACCGCGGACCTGGTTCTAATTCGAACAGAAACCAAATATTTTATTACTACCTCCATTCAGAAATATAAGATGATTTTCGATATTTTACTCCATATAAGACTACATATACGCACAGAAATGAGTGAACAAAGACATAAGAACATGTCTTCAAAGGCATGAGAGCAGAGGGATTACTTGCAATATCCATAACACAAGTTACTGAGGCTAATATACTCTCTTCAAAGGCATGAGAGCTAAAATCTTGCATTTCCTACAGCTAGCATTGATGTTCATAAAGTAGTTGAAAGTAATCTACTATAAGAAATCAGTGTCAACCTCTCGCATGTTTTGGTCAAAAGAGCAATTTAGAACCGTCATTTGGGACACAAAAATCACATGCAAGATCACCCAGAAAGTTGTATTGCTAGTACTAGTACTGCGTGTTAGATAAAAAAAACACGATCAAGATCGCCAAAAAGATCGTCAAGAAGAGATATTACCTGGACTTGCTTAATGAGGGATCCCGGAGAGGGGGGCTTGGACAGGGTGATGGCCTTGAGCTTGTCTGCGGTAGTCTCGGTGGGGTGCTTGCACTTCTTCGTACCCTGAGCCTCAACGGTTTTGGCCAGAGCCATAGACATCACTTCGGCCGGTGCTCCAGGGTCCATCAAGAAACTGTCAAATAGAAATAAAAGAAAAGAAACCATAATCACAAACCCAAAAGAAGAACAAAGAGGGAGTTATAGGATCAGTCTCGGGGTTGCAAGACCGGGCCTTGGCCAGAATCAACACCATTGATGCGCTCACCTTTCCTTCTTTCGGAGAGAAGAACAATGGCAGAAGCGCGTCAGGGTTTTCTTGAAGAAATGAGGAACAAGATGAGGGAGAAGCGAGTTGGGATTTTCTTCAAGAGGGGAAGCTGAGGGAGAAGAGTGAAATGATGGTTGCTTCGTCCGTCCAACTTACTGCTGGAAAGGTTGGGGTTTTGTGATTTGACGGCTCATTGGGCATTACTGTGGCGCTTCGACCGGGGTAGTCTATCGTGTAGTTGTGCACTCTAGTACGGAGTAATTTCGTGCATGGCAAGTGGACCCCGATGCTGGCTGTCCCACACGTCGGTGAAAGTGAGTAGCAAGGTTCCCGACGACCGTCGAGGAGGATCCGCACGGTAGAGCGTGTCCACTGTTTCTGAAAAAAAAAATGATTACAGCAAGCGTTTCCACTCTTATGACGGAGGAGTGTGAAACACGGCAGCCACTTGAACTTACACAGTACTCCTACTACTAGGCATGTGTAGTGGTTCATACGTCAGTACTACATAATCTTGTTGCTAGTGTAGTAAGATATGACGATAACAAATGATGTTGTGCGCATGCCAACTATATGAACAGTAATGTAACATACCCCTTTTTTGACTGTCCGATCAAGAATGAACGGTGAGATCAATGTTAACAGAACTAGGTCTACAGCGCACGGAGAGTACGGTGCTACAGTACTCCACGGAACATGAACCATATGAAGCACGAATCAGTGTTAGGCAGGGTGTATGAAGGGTGCATGGGATGGGAGCAAAAGTTCCTTCTCGACCCACTTTTGGGTGTTTGGCAGAGTGCATGAAGGGTGCATGAGTCCACACTAGTAGGTTAACACAAATACACTAGGAGCATGCATGAAGAGCGGTGCTGAGATGAGCATGCATGAAGAGGGAACAACTATATTGAGATGAGAATGCAACCAAATAGAACCACACGCTTTGTGCTACAGTGACTGATCTGCACCATCTGAGTTTGATCCAACGGTCATGTTGCACCGAGACATGGACATGCCCATGCAGATGACGCCTAAACACCATCGAAGTCCCATTACTTCTCGAGGCGCACGACGTTGGTGATGCAGTGTGCCACCGCCCGCAGAGACCGCTCCCGGTCGACGGGAGCCAGCTCGTCAAAGACGGCGTCCAATGGCACGAATGGATTCCGGTGACGAAGCCCTAAGAGGATTCGCGCGGCAACGGCGACGGCAGCCCGCAACCCCTCCTTGTCCAGATCCGCCCCCACCATCGCGCGAAGACGGCTCAGCTTCTCAGAGATATAGGTGAAGAAGGAGACCAGGTCAGGAAGCAGCAGCTCATTGAAGTCGACGGGGTGGTCGAACGGGTTTAGCCCGACGGCTGGCATGGTCACGCTGGCACGATGGTAGGCATCGCGCAGACGCAACACGTGTGTGGCAACATGGTCCACCAAGTGGTTGAGGCGATCCTGGACCTCGTCACGATCGGCCCGCTCGCGCTCGAGCCGGCTTGCCTGACCACCTATCGTATCTCCCGCTTTCTGCAGCAACGCCACCGACGCCTCGAGCATCTTTGTGGTGGACGCCTGCCGCTTTTGAAGCTTCGTGAACTCCCGCACATAAAGGATGAACATGGCACTCCTCTCCTCCTTGAGCTCACGGAGCTCCACGTCCTTGGCCCTGAGCTCCGCATCTTTGGCCTGGAGCTCCTGTGTTAGGCGCCTCACCTCAGACTCCATGATCTGGTGCGCCGCCATGGACCTAGGTAGAAGCAATGGGGAGAGGAAGCAAAGGGGGCGAAATGGCTGAAAGGCAATGCAATCTACGGGAAGGCGGAGGGAGCCAGCCGAGAAGCGGGGTGTATCTTTTGGTTTTCACCATGGGAAAACACCAGTCGACGACTTTTCACATTCGGGAGCAGTGGGTTTAACACGCGGAGTCATCATGACTAATTTCTGCCGCACCTGCTCCCGTCAATCAAAAAAATAAAAATCCTGCCGCGCCTGTCGCACCCAAAGATCAGAGCAACACCGCGGTGGATATTTAAATTTACCTACCGGCAAGGAGAGAAAAAAGGGGTGAAAAAACAAATGTGGCGGCGGCCTAGCTAATCGGTCGCACTAGCCCAACAAGCTAGCCACCGTGCTTCACTGATGTACTCGGCGGGAAAGGTGGGCTTTTGTGATTTGATGACTCATTTACTTGCTTCGGCTACGACCGAGGAGGACCCAGAAAATGCGCGGTAGGGCGTCCCACGTCTCGGCAAGGAAGAAAATATGCGTGCACCACCCGGGAGGACCCAAAAACCGCGCGGTAGGGTGTGCCACGTCTCGGCACAGAGGAAAAATGTGCGTGTAAAAATATACTGTATCAGACGTACTACCTATGGTTCGACCTCGGGACCCAGCCAGTCGGTCGAAAACACCCCACTAGCCACACAGCTTCATCATGCTAACGTGGCACGGAGGATAGGTGTGGTTAGCTCCGTCTCGACCAGCCACAACGTCTCTTGTTCTAGGCGATTCTTCTATTTCCAAGCATTTTTTTTAGTTACTGGCAATGTGCCCGTGCGTTACAACGGATCCAAAGTAGAATAGTACTTGTTCACAAACTTGAAAGAAAACACTCTTATTTTGATATGCATATATACCACTAAAAATATATTACTTTTCACTCTAAATATATTTCTCAGGCTGTTTTGATGAGGTGAGGGAGGGATGTGGTTGCTTATAAGATAATAAGGGGTTTTCTGCAAATTGGAGCAGAGAAGTGGGCTATTGTTGCAAAAATGCCACAACTTACCTCACAGCCGTTAGATGCAGATCTAATGGTCAGAAATGACGGATGGCAGACACACCATCATCACCAACTGAGTCTTTTATAGGAGTAGAGAAATATATTTCTTAGGCTGTTTTGATGAGGTGAGGGAGGGATGTGGTTGCTTATAAGATAATAAGGAGTTTTCTGCAAATTGGAGCAGAGAAGTGGGTTATTGTTGCAAAAATGCCACAACTTACCTCACAGCCGTTAGATGCAGATCTAATGGTCAGAAATGACGGATGGCAGACACACCATCATCACCAACTGAGTCTTTTATAGGAGTAGAGATAGAGTTAATAACACCACGGCAAGCTCGTGCCGCTCTTCGTGTGTAACCGTGCGTCTAAAGGTTAGACGATGGAGAGGAGAGAGAGATCGTAGACATGGGACCCACCAGTAAGTAAGTCAATGGTCATGCACGTGTTGACGAGCCACTCCCTCTACTCTACTCAACGTAATACTGTATAAAATCAAGTTATGCGACAAAGCCAACAACCGTTGCTATTTCAGGCTATTGACTTACGCTTTGTAGTCCACGTTGCCAATTCGAATCTCGTCTTTCAGATTTGTTAGTTTTAGGTCCAAATTTGATGAATGACAATTGGGACCCCCGTGTGTTGTTCCGATATTTCAATGTAGGATGGTTTTTTTGGACAAACACTTTGCGCGGTTAGACAAGTAATGGCATCAGTTACATGTATTTTGCAAGTTTAGGAACAAAAATGACAGTGGCATAGAATAGCACATCCACCCCGCAGCTTAGATGCTATGGTGATACGAGTTTTTACGTCGTTGGATCTGTGATCCAATGGCTTGGGAGTAGTCTTTGTAATTATGCGCAATTTCCAAACTCTCCAAGGTTTTTTTGCAATTAAAACATTCAGGCCTCGTGTGTGCCGCTGCATCTTGGATCCAATGGCTCCCAGTAGCTCATATTAGGTGCTCCCAGTAGCTTAATTAGCCGCTACGGTGATACGAGCATCTAGGTCGTATGATCTGTGATCAGATGCCACATGCGTGGTACTTGTACTTTCTGCGCAATTCCCAAACTCTTTGAGGCCTATATTGCAAAAACATTCAAACCTCCTATTGTGAGCCGTTAGATCTCCCAGGAACTCGTATCACCATAGAATCTACGGTGCGGGAGCACCTCATATTCTCCCATTCGAGAAAACATCAGGTGCTCTCGCAGCTTGGATGCTACACTGATACGAGCTTCGAGGTCGTTCGATGTGAGATCCAATGGCATCTGAGCAGTCTTTGTGCTTGTAAGTAGTGGTCGAACTCTTTGGGGGCTTTTTTGCAAAAAAACATTCGAACCACCAAGGAGTTGTTGGACCACAGATCCAACAGCTCCGAAGAGCTTGTATCACCAAAGCATCTAAGGTGTGGTAGCACATGATATTCTTACATACAGGAGAATATGAGGTCCTCCTTCATCTTAGATGCTATGGTGATACGAGCTTCGAGGTCGTTGGATATGGGATCCAAGGGCATCTGAGTAGTTTTTTGTACAAGTTGTGTGCAATTCTCAAACTCATTAAGATTTCCTGTAAAAATATTAAGACATCCTGCGAGCTGATATATCTCAGATCTACAAGCTCCAAGGAACTCGTATCAGCATATAGCATCTAAGGTGTGGGGGCACCTGATATTCTCCTGGGGAGGGGGGGTGCACAACCAATCGGTGTTTGGGAGGGTGGGGACAAATATAATGTTCAAAAAATATAATCTAAACAATCCTAAACAGAGCTTCACAATTTTATCTAAGGTCGAGTGGTAACCCCCGACAATCTACATAGCTCCGCCTATGCAAGAGGTGTAGTGCGAGCGTCTATGTGTGAGAGAGACGACGCGAAAAAGCAAGGTCAATCGAGTCATTTACAAAGGGAGAGATCGAGGGAGTGTGGCCTAGCGTACACTCGAATGTTAAAGACGATACACGAGATATTGTGCAGCGAAGCTGTGGTGAGGGCTGGAGGGAGATAGTTACCGAGAGAGTGGCGCAAGATAGACTTTGTGTGTGCGCACACGGTGAAGGTGTTTTAGAAAGGCAACACATGTGTCTTGAGACAGAGAAAGAGGGAGCATTTGTCATGGAGGGCACGATGAGGTTGTGTGATAGAAATACATTTGTTGAGAGTGTGAGGGTGGGAATGACATAAATGGAGATCGAAACATGAAGAGCAATAATGAGAGCGCGTGTGTCGGATACCAATAGCTCTATTAACAAAAAATGAACATCAATCGATACATGAAGTATGTGTGTGTGTGCGTGGGGGTGGGGGTTCGATGGAGAGACCTAAACACAACATTCACATGTATGTAGTACTAAACTTAATATTCATGTTTCAGTTTCCTGTTCATTTTAAATATTGAATTGAGGACCATGCGTAGTTTACATTTTACTCCCTTCGTTCCTAAATATTTGTCTTTTTAGATATTTCAAATGTACTGCCACATACAGATGTATATAGACATATTTTAGAGTGTAGATTCACTCATTTTGCTCCGTATGTAGTCACTTGTTGAAATCTCTAAAAGACAAATATTTAGGAACAGAGGGAGTATTTTTGAATTCGTGTCATACATGCATGGTTTGGAAAAATAGATGCACTATACTTACTGGATTGTTGTTGTATTCGTGTGTGTGTGTGTGTGTGGCCATATGCTTGATACATACAAAGTTTTCTCACCACCATACCGTTCGTCTTTTAAATTTGAATTTGCAATGAAAAACTTACTGGAGATACCATGAAATGTGAAATCCACGTTGAGATCACTATATCACAAACTCACTCTAATTCAACAACTCGTCATAAATCAATTACCGTGCCTTTTGGAATGACCAGTAATTTGCAAGGAAAATACGGGCATTGTAATACATATAGATTCGTTCGGCAATTTAAAAGATTCCTTTCGTATTCTCGAATGGTAGCACCCAACGGCGTACCAGCCAGACCCGGGCTCGTGTTGATCCTAAAAAAAACCCGGGCTCTTGTCCTTCTAGTGGCGTGCATGGTACGCACATTAGCCAACCCCAACCACTCGAGCCTCCGCGTTTCGAGTCGAAATATCTGGCGGCCAGAATTCCGGCCCTAGGAAATTCCCCTCATGTCCCCGGTCCATAATGACTACCGATGAACAATGGAGGGATGTTTTAGTAACTAGACAACGTTACCTACCATGACGAGCACGGTTCAATTCCCTCGGTCGCCGCTACCCAAGGTCACCCATCAACTCCATTGCCTAGTACTAATAGGAGTACTACACCAGGATGAGCACATAATTGAGCCCCGTTTGTTCATGCCTAGTACTTGAGTTAATATATCAGGCAATGCGCTGGTACGGAGGGATTATCCTTTTACTCTGCATATATAACTTGTCTGAAGTCTAACTAAGCAAAATATTTGACCAAATCCTATCTTAAGAAATATGAACATCTACAACAGTAAAGATGTATCGCTTGAAAATTTATTGCATGATGCATGTTATGATATTGTTTCGAGTCCTGGATTTTTAATTTCAGAAAATCCAAAAGTGACCTGAAATTCATGAAACTGAGCATGGTCTCGTGCTATGGCACAAATATGCTGTCGTAATTTTTTTGTTCAATTTGAGACAAGCCGCTTATGAAAAGTTGCACAA
Source organism: Thinopyrum elongatum (assembly GCA_011799875.1). NCBI lineage: Eukaryota > Viridiplantae > Streptophyta > Magnoliopsida > Poales > Poaceae > Thinopyrum > Thinopyrum elongatum. The sequence goes on from CM022303.1 coordinate 261,789,441, forward strand.
ATGAAAAGCCAAGGTATTTTGGAACAAAGACCTGTCACGTTAACGCGAACGCTTTCACTATTCAAACCATGGGTGTTTACGTGCCGCCACGAGTCCCGCTTCTCATCGACAGGTGCCGTCTGAGAAAGCGTGTGAGTCGACGGGAGGCGTGCGAGCAGACCGCTGCACCGGCTGACCGGGAGGCATGCGAGCAGGCCGCTGCGTAGGCTCACCGGGAGGCGAGCCCTTTGACCAGGCTCCGCCGCCACCTTCGTCCCAATAGCCCCCACTTTTAATAGTGTCGGTGCCGCAGTTTAAAATCACCCCCGCACTACCCGGTATCGCTACAATCTTCTCTCTTCCTCTTCGATTCTCCTGTCGTCTACCTCCAACCAGCCTGACCTAACCGTACGCCATGCCGCATCACGATGGTCTGCCCTTAGTCTTCCAGTTTCCTAAGGAAGACACCCAGCCGGAGTCTCAAGAACATAAGGTGCTTTGGGACGAGCTTGAACTGGCCTTGCGGGAAGACGCCACGCCTGTCCCCGCTCCCGTTCCGGCTCTCGTCGCCCCAACAGCGCTAGCGCCCATCCCCGTGGCATTGATGGGCTAGGAGTCGCACATTGTCGCCGAGCTTGATGCCACTGGGTTCCACGAGGTCCCCGCCGACTTTCACGTGCCCGTGCACCTGCCAGTGCATGCGCCTGCGCATGCGCCTGTGCATGCACTGACGCGCGCGCCCGTGCCCGTGCACCTGCCAGCGCATGCGCCTGCGCGTGCACTAACGCGCGCGCCCGTGCCCGTGCCCGTGCACACGAATGTCTCCGACGCGCCGTTGCCAGCGCCTGTCCCTGCACGGGTGCCAGTGCCCCCTCAGCGGCATGGATCGCCGCCGTCGACCGCTTCCTTGCACCAACGCCAGTCGCCTCCTCCCGCAAGTTGACTCGCTCCTGGAGACCGAAGTCCAGAACATTCTGGCCTTCCTTGAAGCTAGGGCCAACGTCCAGGAGTACGCCAACAATGGCGCATGACGCCGCTGTCACCGTCGCCGTCGGTCAGTGGCCCGACGGCACACAGAGCACGGCAGAGGAGCCACTTCCCACCGCAAGACGCCCCCGCCGCCGCGTAATCTAAATTTGCCATGAAAAACGTTCAGATTGCCATGCTTAAAATCCAAACGTTTGGGATTTATCATTTCCGTTTATTTTAGTTTGATCGTCATGTGAATGTAAAGTTGGAGTCAGACTGAATGAAATCTATGGTTTGATCGATTGAATGTTCTGCTAGAGCCGTTTCAAATTAAATATAAAACATCATCAAGCCACATGTATTCCTTCTCATTGCAAACATTTCATATTAAATACCACGTCAATTCCAAATATTTTTTGGGGAAGTCAATTCCAAATACTTGTAGGGCGCGACCAGTCCCCTTGTTCGAGCACTAGGCGATACATCTATTTATCCACGCATTTAATTATGACGGAGTAGTAGATAAATAGTACTACAACTAGCCTAACTTGTCTGTCACGGTCACTTTTGTTCCTAAACTTGTTACATGTATAATACTACTAGTACGTGAAACTGGTGCCATAACTTGTGAACGCGTTCAGATATGGTCAACGGCAACATCGCCCACGCGTTCTTCGTGTTTGCCCGTGCGTCTAAATGTAGAAGGGGAGGAGAGAGAGAGAGAGAGCAGACATGGAACCCACCAGTAAGTGAAGGCAAATAGTACGTGCTAACGAGCCGGTCCCACTAATGTACTAAAATTAATATTAAAACATGTTATCCATTAAATAGGCTGTGGTAATATAAAAACATTATATCAACAAAGGGGGGTACAACAAACATTGCTACTATGTTGCCTATTGACGTGCGGCTTGAAGGCCCTGGTCGCATGTTCGATCCTCGTCCTTTTTCATTTTTAATTTATATATGGGTCCAAATTTGTTCCATGACAGGTGGGCCCCTCGGTGTGTAGTTTGTAGCACTTTAATTTGTTGGTCGAAATTTGTTCCATTACAGGTGGACTATCGGTGTGTAGTTTGTAGCTTATTTGTAATAATTAAAGAGAACAATAGAGTTTTTTGCAAAAATACCATGGTGCAACATGGAAGGTGAGAAAGGACGTGTGAGAGAGTGGTGACCGAGCCAGAGGGAGATCAATTGGGGGAGGTGCGGGGGTTGCAACGGTGTTTGGAGTAGTTGTGTGCTGAATGCTACGAAAATATAATCTAAACCCACTGGAATAAATGCCTTCGCAAATTAATCCAAGGTTGGAGTCCCCCTCACAATGTAAATAGCTCCGGCTCTGCGAGGGATGGAGAGGTAACTTCAGTGTGTGGAAGATACGACGTGAGAAAGCGAGGTCAATCGAGACATAGAGAGACAAAGTGAGTGTGGTCCAGCATTCGTTGAAAAGGTATATATGCTCTGGAGAGATATTGTCCGGTTGAGCTTTTGGGAAGGGTGAGGGCTGTGAGATAGAGCTTGAGAGATGATCCAATCACAGACATGTAGATATATTTTGTGCGTGGGAGGAAGCAAGGTCAATCGATACATAGATAAAGGGAGAGAGATTGAGCGAGTGTGGGTCGTCATGCGATTGAAAGAGTGAGACGGGTTGGAGAGAGTGACCTAGATAGACAATGTGCGTGAGAGAGTATACAATATGAATATGTCGAATTGGGCTCAAACATGGAGATATATTGTTTGTGTCTGAGAAAGAGCGAGGTCAATCGAGACATACATAGAGAGAGAGAGAGAGAGAGATTGAGTGAGCGTGGCCCGCCATGAGGTCGAAAGAGTGGGGGCGGCTTGGATGGACTGACCTAGATAGACAATCTGTGTGAGAGAGTATAGAGTGTGTCGATCGAGGCCCGAACAGGGAGATATATCATTTGTGTGTGAGGAAAGCGAGGTTAATCGAGACTTAGATAAAGAGAGCGAGATTGAGCGAGTGTGGGCCACCGTGCGGAAGAAAGAGTGAGACAGTCTTGAGAGAGTGACCTAGATAGACAATGTGCGTGCGTGCGCACGAGAGGGGGGGGGGTCTAGATAGGCAATGCATGTATCCAACGAGAGAGGGTGGGAGGGAGGGAGAGATAGAGCTCGGCATGGAGTGCAATGGCGGGTGTGTGAGAGAGATACATTTGATAACAGAGTGGAAAAAGGGGGCTGTGTAGTTGAGAGAGTTAGAGATCGAAACATGGAGAGAAAGAATGAACGTGTGTCGGAAACCGATAGCTTTCTAAGGTGGTTAGGAGAGGAAGATTGATTGATACAGGAAGTATGTAGCATGTGTGCCGAGGGGGGTGGGGGGTGGGGCTAAAAACAACATTTGAATGTAGATAGTACGAGACTTAATATCGACGTTTCAATTTAGTGTACATTGTAAGATTTGAATTGAGGACCATGCATATGGCTTCCGTAATTATTTTGAACTCGTGCCATACTAGGTTTGGAAAAGTTGACATTGACTCGATTGTTGTGCTATTTTGTAGGTCATATGTTTGAATCCATCCAAAGTTTTCTCACTACCATGGTGTTCATCTTATACATATGAATTTGTATTAAAAAAGTAGCATGGATACCGTGAATGCGAAATCCATGTTAGAATTGGAGATCGCTATGTGACACACACTCTAATTCAAATAACTCCTCATTAATTAATTTATAGTATCTCGTTTCGAATGACTAATTATTTGCAAGGAAAACACGGGCATGGTAATACATACAGATTCGTTTGCAAATGAAAGAAGATTCGTTTGCATTCTCAAATGTAGGCGCACCAGGCAAACCAGGGTCGTGTCGTGGTAGTCGCGTGTGTCGTATGGACGCTAGTACCCAGCCACCCCCCCCCCCTCCGTCCCTCCCCCCGCCCCCCCAAAAAAAAGAACGATGACAAAAAAAGTTCACGCTTCCACGTTTCGGATTGAAATATCTGGCGGCCCCAATTCCAGCCTTGCAAAATCTCCCTTCTCCACCGTCCCCTTCCGCGCCCAGAGCGTTCAAATCCCTAATTCGCCGCCAACCCAAGCAAAGTTTGAATCGCCCCTCATGTCGTCTCTTTCCCCACCTCTGTGCCGGACGATGACGACGAAGACGACGGTCGCGCTTCACCACCGCACCTAAGCTACCTCATCTACGCCCTCGTCCACCGCACCGGGTGGTCCACCGACAACGTCGGCCGCCGCAACCGACGTGCCTCACAGACACCGACTTCCACCGCATCAGGTGCGCTTCACCGACGCCGTCTCCCACCTCACCGGGGCTACTTCACCGAGCACATCGTCGCACCTCCACCCCTCGAGGCCATTGGGGTTTCACCAATGGTCTCGTCCACCTCATCGTAGCGCTCCGCTGCCGCTCAAGATCTGCATCCGTGCACGGCCAGCCAACGCCAGCGCATCAACCTCAACGGCTCTGAAGTGACCCGTACTTTAGCTAGGCGAGCATGCCCAAACGCTGCCCCGAACTAGGTATCCACATATCACTCCCTTGTGCACTGTTTCGATGATGTTTGGATATCCTTTACTGCTCTCTTAGCTTACACGCATATGCAACTCTGACTTTCTCTTATTTCTTCTGGAGATATCATCTGAAACAAGCAAAACCATTTTTTAGCGAAGCATGATGGCGCTACAGGATCTGGTACACATCCTGCACACTGGTATAACCTTGTAAGTACCTGTCCTCTGGTACAACAGCAAGGTCGATTCCTCTTATTTGATGAACCATTCGCCGTGTCAAAAATGCAGAGGGGGATGCAAGGAGCACAAGGCCTGCACATCCAAGCAAGTGGTAACATGGACTTGTACATGGAACATCCCAAGCGCAAGCAGAGCTGCAGTGAGCCTATACAACAAGCTACCGTAAGTCCCTGCATTTCATTTAATTCATACTGGCTTGCGTGTATGATTTGTGTGCAGTGGTGGATCCACGAATTCAAGTTACCAGGGGCAAAAATTTAACTTAAAAAATGCGAAGGCACTTGCACTCCAGAAATCAACATAACTTGAGAAATGTGAAGCTACATGCACTTTGAAAACCAACTAATGATCCAAAGTAGTTCCAGATTATAAAACACTAAATGATGTAAGCACCAAAAAACACAAAATGCAACATGGTGTACAAGGACTACTAACATGGACTGTACCTGCTTGAATTATTCATTCCCTGGCTGAAAAATATCTGTGGCGCCCCCGGCCCGATCGTGCACTAATCATACACGCAAATGCACATGATCAAGCCTAAGGACTCACGGGAAGATATCACAACACAACTCTAAAACATAAATAAAGTCATACAAGCTTTATATTACAAGCCAGGGGCCTCGAGGGCTCGAATACATAAGCTTGCGTACAAGCGTCAGCGGAAGCATCAGATATCTGAGTACAGATATGAAATAGAAACAGAAAGGCCTTTAGAAAGGCGGGGCAAAATAAAACACTATGATCGAAAGGCGTAGGCCTCCTGCCTGGGACCCTCCGATCCTACTCCTGGTCGTCAGTCAACTCGTAGCAGTATCCATCCTCTGGGTAGTAGTAGCAGCAATCGTCGGCAGGGTAGTTGTCTCAGGGGCTCCGTCATCTTGTTACAACAAACTGATATGGGGAGAAAAGGAAAACAAAGCAACCGTGAGTACTCAGAAGTACTCAGCAAGCAAGGATCTACACTACATATGCAACATTTTCAAAGGGAGGCTGTATATGTGGACTGGGCTGCAGAAATGCAAGAATAGAGAGAAGGCCTAGTCCTATCGAAGACTAGCATCTTCAGCGGTCTTGCAGAAATAGAAGAGGGTAGAACAATACAATATAATGTAGCAGTATCATTAAGTCTCAACCTCACCCAGAGATCCTTTCTCGACTCCCTGCGAGAAAGCAATCCCAGAGCCATACAGTCATCAACCCCGTCCTGAGATCCCTTCTCGACTCCCTGCGAGAAGCAATCCCAGAGCCATAGTATCCAAGTATCCAGTTCTAAATTGTATCAATCAGGATACAACTCCGAGTGTCCTTTACCATAGGACCGGCTATCGATAGAAGTGTTCTTCCCTGCAGGGGTGCACCAACTTACCCAACATGCTCGATTAACTCCGGCCGGACACACTTTCCTGGGTCATGCCCGGCCTCGGTCAAACGACACATCGCAACCCTACCTAGAGCTCAGCAGAGAGGTCCCCGTCGGTCTACATCCTAAGCGCTCAGAGGTCTTGGGCCATCGCCCTGTGCACTCCGAGTCGTTGCGTGCAGGGGGAAGCCAGGCACCAGGGGGCCGCCGGTCCGTCCCGGCCGCAAGGCTGAACTAGACGTCTGACAGAGCTTTCGGCTGATGCTACGATGCAGAACGCCCATACTATGCCCACGTGATGGTTAGTGCTATCAGACCAGAGGCCTGCTCGGATCAAATATCCAAATCGTTAGGACTAGGGGCTTGCGGTAACGAGCAGAGACTCACGAAAGATGTGACCCCGTCGCCCCGTCTCGAGGACTTGCTGCAAGGGTTAAGAATGCCCGACCGCGCCTCGTATTCACCACTCGGGCACCACACTGGCACCCGTCTTCACAACACTCGCCTCTTAGGCGCACGCGGGTACCCCTCAGGGTCGACCCGCCTTTCCAAGTAATCAACAGTACAGTCCAAGTATCCGTGTGTCCAAAACATCAGGGGAATCTGAGGTATCACCCTCGTTTGATTTCCCCCTCGATGTATCCGTCAAGGTGAACTCGGAGGAATCACCCTCGCTGGGTTCACACTTGAGGTGTTGTACGATAGCGTCGTTGCCGGAAGTGGTGAAGGAGGAATCACCCTCGATGACCACGACCAAATAGCTACTCTACAGAGTTAGCATCAGAAGTGCTACAAGAGGTTTCACCCTCGACACTCGATAGTAACGCTGCAGTGTCGTTACAACTAAGGGGGGTGATGTGCGGTGTCGGGGCCTGGTCTTCAATTCCCATTGATCGGGTCTTCTGACGATCCAGCGCGGCAGTCGGGATAAGTGGGGTCACTGATAGGTCTCTACCCAGCCTATACTAAGGAGTTTAGGATATGCAGGTAATTATCAACAGCAGGCTACAGTAAACAGGCTATGCATCAGAATAGGTAAAGCAGTAGCAGCAGCAATTCTAATGCAAGCATGAGAAATAGAATGGGCGATATCGGGATGATCAAAGGGGGGGGGCTTGCCTGGTTGCTTGGCGGCAAGGGCAAGGTCGTCAATGGTGTCTTCGGGATCCGGAGCTGCGTCGGTCTCGGGGACGACGTCGGTGTCGGCGGCTACCGAGAGAGAAGAGGGGGAGGAAATAGTATAAATACACAGCGAACAAGTGCAGCACAAAGCATAACATGGCAATACGCGGTGACGGAGGTGACCTAACGCAGTGCCGGGTGATACTGGCGAAGGTGGGATTCATCCGGGAATGTTTTCCCATCTCCGGACATTTGTCAGATAGATGACCGGAGGGGAACGGTTGCATGCTCGGATAGTTAGGGACGTGTGACGGACGAACGGACCGCGTATTCGGCTTCGTCTAGTCGTTCTGAGCAACTTTCATGTACAAAGTTTCTCGATCTGAGCTACGGATTAAAAGATATGATTTTCTAAAGTTTTTATTAATTTTTGGAATTTATTTAATTATTTAAATTCAAATTATCCAAAACAGTGCAGAGTGACGTCATCGTGACGTGTTGCTGACGTCAGCAGTCAACAGTGGATTTGACTGGGTCAAACTGACATGGGGGTCCCACATGTCATTGACACAGTGTTAAACCAGGATTAATTTTAATCTAATCTAAACTAATCAGTGGGTGGATCCACACGTCAGTGTCTAAACTAACTAACAATTAATTAACTTAATCATTTTAATTAGCTGTTAATTAACAGGGCCGTGGGGCCCGCGTGTCAGCGACACGGGCTGCCCAGTCAGCACCGCTGACTGGTCAAAAGGGGAGCCCCGGGCCCACCAGTCAGTGACCCTGGCGGTGGGCCAGACGGGCCACGTCGGCGCCGGCCGCCGGAGACGCGCCGGCGAGCCCCGAGGCGGTGGCTCAACTCCGGCGAGCTCGCAAACGGCGCACAGGGCATCATTTGCGACGCGGTTGGCGGTAGTCGAACGGGGAGACGACGCCGCGTCGATCTAGGGCACTAGCACGAGGCGGGGCAGTCGGAGACGAGCGCTGCGACGGCAATGGTGGACGGCGGCGTTCGGGCGAGACGGCGAACGGCGTTGCAGCGCGCGTGCGAGCGAGCCAAGAGGCTAGGCGTGGCCTACGCGGTGCAGTGAGTGCGATGGCCACGGGCACGGGGCCCAAAGGTCGCCGGGGACACGCCGGCGACGAGCGAGGCGGATGCGTGTTCGGTGACGAAGGGGGCGGCGCCCACGGCTAGCTAGCGGCGATGAGAGGGAGCGGGGAGGAAGCAGAGGCTCACTGTGAGCCGTAGGGAAGTGGCAGCGGGCTCGGGGAGGTGTCGTCGGCGGCGAATCGGCGGCAGCGATGCGGGCACCCGAAGGTTGAAGACGACGGCGTAGGAGGCGAAGCAAAGGCGCTCGGCTTTGGCTCGATGGCGCAGTCGAAGGAGGCGATGATGGCGGGCACCATGGACACATTGGGGAGGCCAGAGGGGCACGGTGGCCACGGCTGATACGGCGACAGCGCCATGGTCGTGCTCGGGCTTGCGGGAGAGGAGAGGGACGAGGCAGGGAGAGGGGAAGTGAGGCAAGGGAGTGCCAGGGGGGTCGAGGAGGGGGCCTTGTAGGCGCTGGCGTGGGCGCGGCGTGCTGTCGAGCAGCGGTGAGGGGGGGCCTGGCCGCGCGCGGCAGGTGCTCGACAGCGCGCGCGTGAGCAGTGCGAGGTGAGGGACGGCGCGGGGGTGGGCTGGGCCGCGCTGTAGCAGTAGGCCTAGTGCACAGTAGATCTTTTAGGCCTTTTTCCTTTTTCTTTTCTGTTTTCTCTTCTTTTCTATTCTGTTAATTGTTTAGGCCCCAAATGGTTTTTGTAAAAAGGGAGACCTAGTCTATAAATACCAGTGCTTTATACCCTAACACCAAAAACTAGTTTGGGCAAAACATCATTTCATATTTGTTTTAAATAAATTAAAAGGTTACTAAATGTTATTTTCAGCCACTATTTTAAGTTGTTTGAGTCACTTATCCAATTTTAATAATGTTGTTTACAATTTTAACATAGCCTCTGATTTATCTACTATTTATTGAACATTTTAGTTCTTATGTTGGACAACTTTTATTTCTCACTTTCATCTAAATTTGAATTTTGAGTTAGGAGTTGAAATGCATTATGATGCAAATGATGATCATGCACTGTTAATCATGCTGACTTGGCATTATCAAAATGGGATTACTGTGGCTAACCACTGGGGGTGTTACAAATCTCCTCTACTAACAAGAATTCTCGTCCCGAGAATTAAGAGGTAGAAGGAAAAAGTTCGGGGTATTCCGCATGAAGATTATCCTCGCGTTCCCAAGTGGCTTCATCTTCGGTATGATTTGACCACTGCACTTTGAGGAACTTGGTAACCTTCTGACGGGTTCGACGTTCAGCTTCATCGAGAATGCGGATCGGATGCTCCTTATAAGATAGATCATCTTGCAATTCGAGCACCTCGTGATCCACAGCTCGGTGCGGAGATTCCTTGAAGCATTGACGAAGTTGCGACACATGGAAGACGTCGTGGATATGAGAGAATTGCGGTGGCAACTCTAATTTATATGCCACCTGACCACGTCTAGCAACAATGCGGAAAGGACCAATGTAGCGTGGAGCTAGCTTGCCCTTGATTCCAAAACGGTGAGTGCCTTTCATCGGGGTGACTCGCAGATAAGCTTGATCACCAGGTTGATAAGTCAAACCCCATCGTTTGCGATCATAGTTGCTCTTCTGGCGGTCCTGAGCCGCCTTGAGATTTTCTCAGACAATACGAACTTGTTCTTCGGCGTGTTGAATAATATCCGGACCCACGAGTGGTCGTTCCCCAGTTTCTGACCAATTCAGAGGGGTTCGACACTTACGTCCATATAGAACTTCGAAGGGAGCCATTTTCAAGCTGGCTTGATAGCTGTTGTTATAAGAGAATTCGGCATATGGGAGAGATTCTTCCCACTTCTTGCCGAAAGAAATAACACAAGCTTGAAGCATGTCTTCAAGCACTTGATTAACCCGTTCAACTTGGCCTTGGGATTGGGGGTGATAAGCTGAACTCCAGGTAATATGAGTTCCCATAGTTGTTTGGAAACTTTCCCAGAATTTGGAAGTGAAAAGACCGCCACGGTACGAACTGATCTCCTTCGGAATACCGTGGAGTGATACAATTCTGGAGATATACAATTCTGCTAACTGACTAGCAGTGATAGTCTCTTTGACAGGCAGAAAGTGTGCAACTTTAGAGAGTTGGTCGACGACGACAAGAATAGCATCATGACCCTTCTGTGACCTGGGAAGTCCTGTAACGAAATCCATCTGAACCTTATCCCATTTCCATAGAGGAATAGGAAGTGGTTGCAGAATTCCAGCTGGTTTCTGATGTTCTGCTTTAACGCGATGACACACATCACATTCAGCAACATATCAAGCAATGTCCTGCTTCATTTTAGACCACCAGTACCTTTGACGGAGATCACGATACATCTTGGTGCTACCCGGATGAATAGACAGCGGGGTATCATGTGCCTCCTTCATGACCTTGTCGGTCATAAGCTCGAAGCGAGGTACGACAATGCGGTTTCTGAAATACAAGGTTCCATCTTCAGACAGCGAGAAATCCCTGTACTTTACAAGGTGAAGGTCTTTCTTCATCAAATCAATTTCAGCATCTTTAGCTTGCGCATTCTTAACGGCTTTCTCAAGATCTGGTTGTATCACAAGGTTATTAAGAGAGCCATGTGGAACAATACGCAGATTCAGCTTGCACAGTTCTTCAAAAAGACGAGGTTGAGCTCGCCTAACCATGAGGTTGTCGCAATAGGACTTGCGGCTTAAGGCATCAGCCATCACGTTATCCTTGCCAGGGGTATAGGAAATACCCAAATCATAGTCCGCAATGGCCTCCATCCATCTTTGCTGATGGAGGTTTAGAGATGGTTGAGTAAACAAGTACTTCAGACTTTTATGATCTGTGTAGATCTCGCAACGATTATCGAGAAGGTAATGTCGCCACAACTGCAATGCATAGATCACAACAGCTAGTTCTAGATCATGTACCGGATAATTTTCTTCATGTGGGCGCAACTGACGAGAGCCATAAGCAATCACTTTACGCTCTTGCATTAGGACACAGCCTAATCCTTCACGGGATGCGTCACAATAAATCACAAAGTCTTTGCGGGTATCTGGAGGAGACAGTACTGGGGCAGATGTCAGCTTCTCTTTGAGTGCTTGAAAACTTTCCTGACATTTGTCTGTCCATTCAAATTTAACGCCCTTGTGAAGCAGATTAGTCACAGGCTTAGCAATCTTAGAAAAGTTCTCGACAAATCGACGGCAATAACTTGCAAGGCCGAGAAAACTTCTCACTTGCTTGACGTTCATCGGAGGAGTCCAGTCCAGAATAGCCTGAACTCGTTCTGGGTTAACGGCAATTCCATCTTTGGAAATTACATGACCAAGGTACGTTACTTCAGAAAGCCAGAATTCACATTTGGAGTATTTGGCATACAACTGGTGTTCTCGGAGCCTTTCCAGTACAAGACGGAGGTGTTCAGCATGTTCTTCCTTATTCTTCGAATATACCAGAATATCATCCAGATATACCATGACGAACTTATCGAGGTAATCCATGAATATATAATTCATCAGACGGGAGAATGTGGCTGGAGCATTGGTTCAGCCGAAGGACATGACCGTGTACTCGTAGGAGCCATAACGAGTAACAAATGCAGTCTTCGGAATATCCTCTTCGCGAACACGGATCTGATGGTAACCCAATCTCAAATCAAGCTTAGAGAATACTGAGGAACCGGCAAGTTGATCATACAAATCATTGATCCGAGGAAGCGGATATTTATTCTGGATTGTAGCTTGGTTGATAGGTCGGTAATCCTGAACCAATCGATTAGTTCCATCCTTCTTCTTAACGAAGAGTGAAGGTGCTCCCCAAGCAGAGGAACTGGGGCGGATGAAACCTTTCTTAAGTGATGTGTCGATTTCTTCCTTAAGCTCGAGAAGATGACGCGGAGGCATCTTATAAGGACGCTTCACAATAGGAGTTGTGCCTGGTTTCAAGTCGATGACAAACTCAACAGCTCTAGCAGGCGGTATTCCTGGAAGTTCTTCTGGAAATACATCTTGAAAATCACGAACAACTGGAACGTTCTCGATGCCTTCAAGAGGTGAAGCATTCAATGCATTCAGAACATATATCTGGCTTTCAGCATCTTGAGCTATTCGGGCTGAGTAATTGATCACCTGACCAGAAGGGTGTGTGAGCTGGACTGTCTTAGTAGCACAGTCAATCAAAGCATTATGGGCTGTCAACCAGTCCATACCGAGAATGATGTCTATGTCGGAATGTCCAAGAGCAATAAGGGAAGCAGAGAACGTCAACCCTTCAATTTTGATCTGATTGTTGTGACTTACCATCTTGGTTTGCCACCTAGAACGGGGAGTGATAATCTCTAATGGTGTGGGCAATAACTCTAGAGGTAGCTCATGTCGCTGAGCAAATTGTTGAGACACAAAGGAATGTGATGCCCCGGAATCAAAGAGAACAGAAGCTGCAACTGAATTAACTGACAGAGTTCCCATCACGATTTTTGGAGACTCACGAGCTTCTCCCATTTTGACGTGAGTAACCTAGCCTCGGTCCATAGCAGACATCCTGGCCTTACGATTTCTGCAACGATGGGTTCGATGGCCCTTCGGACGACTATCTGGAGGACGTGGTGCATCCTGAAGAGAAGCCATAACATTAGGCGGTCCATCATGAACCGTTAGCTGTCTCGGCGGTGAAGGCAGTCGAGGTGCAACATAAGACGGACTTGGTGTTGGAGCAGGTTGATGATGAACATTGTGTAGGATCCAGACTCGACGTTTCTGAACAGGCTGACCCGAGGATGAGCCAGCTTCATGAGTGCGCTTGAGTGACTCCTGGTACTCAGTCAGAGCTGTTTCAACTTGGAAAGATTTGCTGACAAGCGTTGCGAAGTCTGTGAAATCATGGCAGCAAGTGCAAGTTTTATATCAGTACGTAGTCCTTCACGGAATTTCTCCTGCTTGCGAGTGTCGGTGTTGACGTCATCCTCAGCATAGCGGGACAGTTCGATAAATTTCCTCTGATATTCATCCACAGTCATTTTGCCCTGTGAGAGTTTGCGGAACTCATGCTTCTTCTGGTCGATCAGACCTTGAGGAATGTACCGTGCACGAAAAGCTGACTGAAATTCCTGCCATGTGGTTACAGTCTCTGCAGGCAACATACCCTTGCGGCTTTCCCACCATTGAGCAGCTGGGCCCTTCAGGTGGAATGTCGCAAAGGTGGCATAACTGTCAGGGGCAACATTAGCTGACTCCATTTCAAACAGGATGTCACGAAGCCAATCATCAGCATCCATAGGATTGGTGGAGTTGCGGAAAACGGACGGATTGAAGCGCACAAATTCTGGCAGCGAGATCGGTCCAGGCTCCTGGCGAGCCTCGTTGCGTTCCAAACGTCTTACCAGACTCTTGTTGAGCTGACGGTTCAATTCAAACTGCTGCATCATTGCGGCAATATAGGGTGGAGGTGGAGGATCGTCAGCCATCTTGCCAAATCAACAGGGGCAGTTTAGCAAGAAAAACTGCAAGTGTACGGAATGATTCATGAAGTATCACGCACAACAGAAGGAAGTGCAATAGATAATTCAGCATATTCGCACCAGACATTCAAAGCCACACATAGCCTTGGTTAGTATCCGGCATTACGACAGTTGAAAGGGGAGGCTAGATAACTAGGCGGCGCGCAGGCACGCGGTAGGGAAGTACATAACGAGACATAGCAAAGGCTACATCAACGTTGGAGAAAACTGACGGAGCGAGGAATCTGCAAGTGACAACACAGGGTGCCCTCGATAAAAGGATCCTGTAAGCAGAACCTGGCCCACAATCTTGGAGCAAGGGGGGAATATTTCAGAACACCGGGTGGATGTGATCACGAGATCCTGATGTTGGAGTTAGTAAAATTTTAACCCGAATAGAAGAGAGGTCAGAGTCCCAGAGTAAAGGTCAAGGAGTAAAAGATACTAATACCACCCAATTGGCGATGTGGGCCCGTAAGCCACACAACCAAGTTAGTAAAACGATTTTCGGTTACTAGACTCAACTTCGGCCAAGGAGTTGGAAAGGGGGATTCCTAGAGGCAGTCGGCTCTGATACCAACTTGTGGCGCCCCCGGCCCGATCGTGCACTAATCATACACGCAAATGCACACGATCAAGCCTAAGGACTCACGGGAAGATATCACAACACAACTCTAAAACATAAATAAAGTCATACAAGCTTTATATTACAAGCCAGGGGCCTCGAGGGCTCGAATAAATAAGCTTGCGTACAAGCGTCAGCGGAAGCATCAGATATCTGAGTACATATATGAAATAGAAACAGAAAGGCCTTTAGAAAGGCGGGGCAAAATAAAACACTATGATCGAAAGGCGTAGGCCTCCTGCCTGGGACCCTCCGATCCTACTCCTGGTCGTCAGTCAACTCGTAGCAGTATCCATCCTCTGGGTGGTAGTAGTAGCGATCGTCGGCAGGGCAGTTGTCTCAGGGGCTCCGTCATCTTGTTACGACAAACTGATATGGGGACAAAAGGAAAACAAAGCAACCGTGAGTACTCAGAAGTACTCAGCAAGCAAGGATCTACACTACATATGCAACATTTTCAAAGGGAGGCTGTATATGTGGACTGGGCTGCAGAAATGCAAGAATAGAGAGAAGGCCTAGTCCTATCGAAGACTAGCATCTTCAGCGGTCTTGCAGAAATAGAAGAGGGTAGAACAATACAATATAATGTAGCAGTATCATTAAGTCTCAACCTCACCCAGAGATCCTTTCTCGACTCCCTGCGAGAAAGCAATCCCAGAGCCATACAGTCATCAACCTCGTCCTGAGATCCCTTCTCGACTCCCTGCGAGAAGCAATCCCAGAGCCATAGTATCCAAGTATCCAGTTCTAAATTGTATCAATCAGGATACAACTCCGAGTGTCCTTTACCGTAGGACCGGCTATCGATAGAAGTGTTCTTCCCTGCAGGGGTGCACCAACTTACCCAACACGCTCGATTAACTCCGGCCGGACACACTTTCCTGGGTCATGCCCGGCCTCGGTCAAACGACACATCGCAACCCTACCTAGAGCTCAGCAGAGAGGTCCCCGTCGGTCTACATCCTAAGCGCTCAGAGGTCTTGGGCCATCGCCCTGTGCACTCCGAGTCATTGCGTGCAGGGGGAAGCCAGGCACCAGGGGGGCGCCGGTCCGTCCCGGCCGCAAGGCTGAACTAGACGTCTGACAGAGCTTTCGGCTGATGCTACGATGCAGAACGCCCATACTATGCCCACATGATGGTTAGTGCTATCAGACCAGAGGCCTGCTCGGATCAAATATCCAAATCGTTAGGACTAGGGGCTTGCGGTAACGAGCAGAGACTCACGAAAGATGTGACCCCGTCGCCCCGTCTCGAGGACTTGCTGCAAGGGTTAAGAATGCCCGGCCGCGCCTCGTATTCACCACTCGGGCACCACACTGGCACCCGTCTTCACAACACTCGCCTCTTAGGCGCACGCGGGTACCCCTCAGGGTCGACCCGCCTTTCCAAGTAATCAACAGTACAGTCCAAGTATCCGTGTGTCCAAAACATCAGGGGAATCTGAGGTATCACCCTCGTTTGATTTCCCCCTCGATGTATCCGTCAAGGTGAACTCGGAGGAATCACCCTCGCTGGGTTCACACTTGAGGTGTTATACGACAGCATCGTTACCGGAAGTGGTGAAGGAGGAATCACCCTCGATGACCACGACCGAATAGCAACTCTACAGAGTTAACATTAGAAGTGCTACAAGAGGTTTCACCCTCGGCACTCGATAGTAACGTTGTAGTGTCGTTACAACTAAGGGGGGTGATGTGCGGTGTCGGGGCCTGGTCTTCAATTCCCATTGATCGGGTCTTCTGACGATCCAGCGCGGCAGTCGGGATAAGTGGGGTCACTGATAGGTCTCTACCCAGCCTATACTAAGGAGTTTAGGATATGCAGGTAATTATCAACATCAGGCTACAGTAAACAGGCTATGCATCAGAATAGGTAAAGCAGTAGCAGCAGCAATTCTAATGCAAGCATGAGAAATAGAATGGGCGATATTGGGATGATCAAAGGGGGGGGCTTGCCTGGTTGCTCGGCGGCAAGGGCAAGGTCGTCAATGGTGTCTTCGGGATCCGGAGCTGCGTCGGTCTCGGGGACGACGTCGGTGTCGGGGGCTACCGAGAGAGAAGAGGGGGAGGAAACAGTATAAATACACAGCGAACAAGTGCAACACAAAGCATAACATGGCAATATGCGGCGACGGAGGTGACCTAACGTAGTGCCGGGTGATACTAGCGAAGGTGGGATTCATCCGGGAATGTTTTCCCGTCTCCGGACATTTGTCAGACAGATGACCGGAGGGGAACGGTTGCATGCTCGGATAGTTAGGGACGTGTGACGGACGAACGGACCGCGCACTCGGATTCGTCTCGTCGTTCTGAGCAACTTTCATGTACAAAGTTTCTCGATCTGAGCTACGGATTAAAAGATATGATTTTCTAAAGTTTTTATTAATTTCTGGAATTTATTTAATTATTTAAATTCGAATTATCCAAAACAGTGCAGAGTGACGTCATCGTGACGTGTTGCTGACGTCAGCAGTCAACAGTGGATTTGACTGGGTCAAACTGACATGGGGGTCCCACATGTCATTGACACAGTGTTAAACCAGGATTAATTTTAATCTAATCTAAACTAATCAGTGGGTGGACCCACACGTCATTGTCTAAACTAACTAACAATTAATTAACTTAATCATTTTAATTAGCTGTTAATTAACAGGGCCGTGGGGCCCGCGTGTCAGCGACACGGGCTGCCTAGTCAGCACCGCTGACTGGTCAAAAGGGGAGCCCCGGGCCCACCAGTCAGTGACCCTGGCGGTGGGCCAGACGGGCCACGTCGGCGCCGGCCGCCGGAGACGCGCCGGCGAGCCCCGAGGCGGTGGCTCAACTCCGGCGAGCTCGCAAACGGCGCACAGGGCATCATTTGCGACGCGGTTGGCGGCAGTCGAACGGGGAGACGACGCCACGTCGATCTAGGGCACTAGCACGAGGCGGGGCAGTCGGAGACGAGCGCTGCGACGGCAATGGCGGACGGCGGCGTTCGGGCGAGACGGCGAACGGCGTTGCAGCGCGCGTGCGAGCGAGCCAAGAGGCTAGGCGTGGCCTACGCGGTGCAGTGAGTGCGATGGCCACGGGCACGGGGCCCAAAGGTCACCGGGGACACGCCGGCGACGAGCGAGGCGGATGCGCGTTCGGTGATGAAGGGGGCGGCGCCCACGGCTAGCTAGCGGCGACGAGAGGGAGCGGGGAGGAAGCAGAGGCTCACTGTGAGCCGTAGGGAAGTGGCAGCGGGCTCGGGGAGGTGTCGACGGCGGCGAATCGGCGGCGGCGATGCGGGCACCCGAAGGTTGAAGACGACGGCGTAGGAGGCAAAGCAGAGGCGCTCGGCTTCAGCTCGATGGCGTAGTCGAAGGAGGCGACGATGGCGGGCACCGTGGACACGTCGGGGAGGCCAGAGGGGCACGGTGGCCGCGGCTGTTACGGCGGCAGCGCCATGGTCGTGCTCGGGCTTGCGGGAGAGGAGAGGGACGAGGCAGGGAGAGGGGAAGTGAGGCAAGGGAGTGCCAGGGGGGTCGAGGAGGGGGCCTTGTAGGCGCTGGCGTGGGCGCGGTGTGCTGTCGAGCAGCGGTGAGGGGGGGCCTGGCCGCGCGCGGTAGGTGCTCGACAACGCGCGCGTGAGCAGTGCGAGGTGAGGGACGGCGCGGGGGTGGGCTGGGCCGCGCTGTAGCAGTAGGCCTAGTGCACAGTAGATCTTTTAGGCCTTTTTCCTTTTTCTTTTCTATTTTCTCTTCTTTTCTATTCTGTTAATTGTTTAGGCCCCAAATGGTTTTTGTAAAAAGGGAGACCTAGTCTATAAATACCAGTGCTTTATACCCTAGCACCAAAAACTAGTTTGGGCAAAACATCATTTCATATTTGTTTTAAATAAATTAAAAGGTTACTAAATGTTATTTTCAGCCACTGTTTTAAGTTGTTTGAGTCACTTATCCAATTTTAATAATGTTGTTTACAATTTTAACATAGCCTCTGATTTATCTACTATTTATTGAACATTTTAGTTCTTATGTTGGACAACTTTTATTTCTCACTTTCATCTAAATTTGAATTTTGAGTTAGGAGTTGAAATGCATTATGATGCAAATGATGATCATGCACTGTTAATCATGCTGACTTGGCATTATCAAAATGGGATTACTGTGGCTAACCACTGGGGGTGTTACAATATCGAAGTGTAATTGCACCTATAACCAGTGCGCAAACTGCATATCAATATATCTATCCTGCACAAGTATGCCAATAGTTTCAAACAACAGATTTGAAAAGTATTTATGCTACGTTGTCATGATAAGGGGACTTTCTGGTAGATGGCCTCGACGTTTCCTCAAGCCATGAAAATGTACTATAATTTGCTTGTCATCAATTGCTGCAATTCTCTATCTCTCTCTCAACATAGCAAATCATCATTAGACACTAAATCCTTCAATGGGAGCTTGCAAAATGCTTGCATTAGATCCCTCATTAGACACTATATGTTCATCACCAGGAGCATGTAAAATGTTTGCATCAAATCCTTCATTAGCAGTCTGTTCATTAGACACTTCAGACTCAAGAACAACATGAGCTTGTATGTTTGCACCGAAAACTTGATTAGACACATCAGGTTCAGTCAGTTCAGTATTGATTGGGGGAGTTACAAAATAAGCAGAAATTGGTTTCATTTTCTTATAGATTCCCTACATATAAGAAGTTTACAACACCGTCAGGTTTAACTATTAGCCAAAAATTGAACAGTTGAATTAGATATAATCAGGGATGTGATGTACCTGCTCGTTGCGCATGCTGCTCTTGCAAGCTGCAACTGTCCGTTTGCGCAAGCTCGATGCCATGCCCGTGCTGCCACCGCTGCCTCCCACGCAGGCTACACCCAGGGTTGGATCTTCATCTTCTTGTCCTTCCATTCGCTTGAAGCCCGACGAACAGCGTCCAATGAGGGCGCGAGGAAGTGCTGTGTCGGTCTGTCCAGCGGCGGCTAGGTTAGGAGCGAACCGGACTGGAGGCTGGAGCGAACGAATTGGGATTTTTCCTACTGTCGATCGATATGGGAGGTGCTCGTTTGGGCCACGAGCCTGCTATAGGGCCTGCCTTGCACTTACATTATTGGCCCATCCAAATTGAAACGTTTTTCTTCATTTTTTATATTGCCTGCTCGTGCGCTGGGATGAACAAAACTAGCCTGGGCCAACCTGGATGACTCAAACTAGGTGCACACTTTCCGGCCACTCGAGGCGGCCGCCCATACCAGCCCCTATGGTGGCATTGCCCCTTTTTGCGTGTATGATTGGGGTAGTGAAAAATATTTCAGTGGCACTTTTGATTTACCCACAGAATAGTTGAATTGCTTGTTTCTATGAACTGAGTTCGCCAATAATGTGAAGGATGCCAGTCTTTTCATCCTATTGTAGATTGCTTAGATCTCGATATGCCAAATGTAATCGCATGAAATATACAGTAAAAGCCAGTGTGATGTGTGTTGCTACAACTAGTCTGACAACCCGTCCTCATATAACATATCAAGGACGCACCATCTTATCAGATTAACCATTCGACTTACCAATGCAGTGTGGGAAGAAAGAAGTATTGGGACTACGTATCCAAGCAATTGATGCCTTGGACTACTTCGTAGAACCTTGTAAGCGAAAAAGAAGTTGCAGTGTGCGTGTACAAAGAGCTAGCGTAAGTTCAGTTACCTGCTTCTCGGAATTTTAGTTAGCCACTTATTGCAAAATTGTTCAATTACGTTGCTTGGCTTAATTTAGTTTGCTACTGATTACATAATGCCATAGCCTGTTAATCCTATTATAGATTGCGCCTATCTATGTGTTTGATACTTACTGTTAAGAATTACCTGTTTGCCTGAACTTAAATAGCTACTTAAGCACGTAGATAGCTGGTCATATGTACTTCTAGGGTGCAGCAAAATTCACGTGTAATTTACGTTCTGATACCATGTTTGTTTAAATGGTTTGCTATTATCACTTGTAGCACTAGTAATGTTTGCATGTTCATAGATAGACAATTGTCAGGTTTATATGAGGGACACCATCTTTTTAACTTATATATATATATGTGTCGGAATCATTTTGCTTACATCAAAGAAATTTACAGATGTCTGTGTTGCTGGTAAACGGTACCGACTTGTTACTTTAATACGTTGCCAAGAACTTGTTAGTTTTACTAGTTCATGTGTAATTAAATACGTTGCCAAAACTGGTTAGTTTTACTAGTTTGATGTTAGTTTCTTATGGCTCTTTGCAACACTTTATTTATGATTGCTAACATTCAAGTTTGCAGGATCCAACTGAAACTCCATTGCACAACAGGTATGTTTTCATAAACTTCCTTGTTTACCTGGTTTGCTGCTGTAACTTGTTGCTGTAATCATCTTACCAACTTCAAGTTTTCAGGATCCAATTGGAAGTCCAATTGCACAGCAGGTACATTTTCAAAAATATATTTGTGTAACAGGTTTGCTGTTGTAACTTGTTGCTCTAATCAAGTTACTGACTACTCAACTTTTCAGGATCCAAGAGAAACTCCAATGCCACAACAGGTTCCTTTTGCAAAACTTGTTTGTTTATCTACTTTGCTGCTGCAACCGTTGCTCTAATCACGTTACTGGCTACTCAACTTTTCAGGATGCAAGAGAAACTCCAATGCCACAACAGGTTCCTTTTGCAAAACTTGTTTGTTTATCTGCTTTGCTGCTGCAACCAGTTGCTCTAATCACATTACTGGCTACTCAACTTTTCAGGATCCAAGAGAAACTCCAATGCCACAACAGGTACCTTTTGCAAAACTTGTTTGTTTAACTGCTTTGCTGCTGCAACCGGTTACAATGATGTTAATAACTACTTTTCAGCATCCAATCAAAACTCTTTAATTCCTTGTTTGTTTAACTGGTTTGCTGTTCTAACTCCCAGTTGAGATGTTTTGCTAACTTCAACTTTTCAGAATCCAATTGAAACTTTAATGGCAAAACAGGTTAGCCCAAGATCAAAGAGCGAAGTCCCCATGGACGTTGTATCATCCCATAGCAGTGGCACCGGCCCAATCGTGCATCATGAATTGCCAACTGCTGATGGTCTAGAGGCTAAACTATTGGTAGAAAGAGATTTTGCTTCTGCACTTAGCGATGAAGTTGACATGTTGAGGAAGCAAACAGCACAATCACAAGCAGTACTCAAGACAACCATTAAATATTTGGTGGATTTTAAAACGAAGCAAGCTGAGACTGACCGCATTGTTAAGGTCCTGAAGGAAAAAAGGAAATTAAATTCCCACTTGGTAAATCATAGGTGAAATGTCTTTTCCATCGTTGAATAACCTTTGTGTTGTTTGTTCATGTAATCGATCAAACCATTTGTTTTAGAGATCATGTAATAATTGTTTTTTGTTTTTTGGTTTGTAATTTTTTTTAGCATGAGTCTGTATTAATTGATAAGACTCTGAGACATTTCATTTTGATTGCTGTGCTAGACCTACAAATATGCCAATCGGGCTGAATGTGCGTTCAGCAATAATAGTAGTATAGATGGTCCTTAAGTGGCACACATCTGAAAGGGCCAAGATGTTGTACTAGCTTCGCTAAAAAATGATGCTCTTCTAGCAAAAAAAATACAGCGGTCTGGCTTATGTATGTTAGTTTATATTATTGATCCATATACTCTATAAGTGTTTATATGTCTGTTAGTTTTGTACATTATTGGTTGATTGACTCGGTATTTTGAATCTTGAGACATCGCTTGTATACATATCTAAATGGGAGTACACATTATGCTACGTGTGACACTTGAGTTGGACATAAAGTGGTTTCAAATATCGAATTCACCTTAAACTAGATTCTAGCTTCTGAATTCGAGTATCGGCGTTTGTAAATCATATTCATATATGACAGTGGAATACATCTTTGTTGTGCTTTTGAAGATATATAAAAACAGATAGAAAGATTTATAAAGATTCGTATAAGAATAAAAAATGGATTCGAATTTAGTTGCCAGGGTAAACGTGGATGCTTATTGTCCCAAAATTCGAAAGAAGCGGCAAAATATCCACTCCCACGTCGGTTGCCCGACGCCAGTGTTTACGAGATGGAAATTACTGTCTACCTCTTGCACGGACAATCCATCGGCCCGATTTCCACTGCTCTCAATAGGGGGTAGGTTAGTAACTTCAATTAGACGTGAAACGACCGCCTCTGAGCCCATTCAGACACGGTGGGCGCCAAAACACATTTGATTCAAGCTCGTCCGAAAGACCTCTGTCTCTCCCTCCATTTCACCATTCATACACGGTGGGTGGCAAAACAAACTCGACTCGGCCAAAATCGATGTAGGCAAATATTTTCAATAGGGGCAGGTTTGTAACTTCACTCAGACGTGACACAACCGCCCTACCTGTCAGCCCCGTTCATACACTGTGGGCGCCAATCATGGGCGCCAAAACACCCTCTCGTCGCCTGAAATCGCTCTGGGCAAATATTGGGGAGATGCGAGATTACCGTCCTATCCCCAACCGACGAGACGTCCAAATTTTAAATGGGGGCTAAGTTCGTAACTTCCCATATTTCAGATAGGCGCGTCCCAAAAACATGGTTCCCCGTACCTCTCCCTCCATTTTCCCATTCATACACCGTCCGCGCTAGAACACCATCCCCACACCAGCCTCCTCCGTCCGCCACCCCATCCATCGCCGCCATCCTCCACCCCATCCATCGCCGCCGTCCTCCACCATGCCGGAGCGCCTACCAAGACCGCGTCATCCACTGCTAGAGATGGATGTTTGTGACGCCCCCGACTCAATCATGCACTAATCATACACGCAAACATGCACGATCAAGCACAGGGACTCACGGGAAGATATCACAACACAACTCTAACACAAATAAACAGAGATCCACAATATTACAGACCAGGGATCACGAAGATCCGAATACATAAGTCAGTCATACAAATAATATCTGAGTACAGACATAGTTAGACAGGTTTTGCCTTAAGAAGGCTAGCACAAACAACGACTCTAGATCAAAAGGCGTAGGCCTCCTGCCTGAGAGCCTCCTATCCTACTCCTGGTTGGCTGGCTCAATCCAGTAGTAAGTACCGTCTGGACCCATCTGGTAGTAAGCTCCTGCAGTGGCATCTGGATCCTGGGCTCCATCGTCTGATGTATCATCAAAGGCGGGCATGGGGGAAAAAGAGGAAGCAAAGCAACCGTGAGTACTCATCCGAAGTACTCAGCAAGCAAGGATATACACTACATATGCAACATTATCAAAGGGGAAAGGCTGTATATGTGGACTGGGCTGCAGAAATGCCAGAATAGAGAGAAGGCCTAGTCCTATCGAAGACTAGCATCTTCATACATCTTCACGAAGCCACCATCTTCCAGCAATAGAAGAGAGTAGAATAGCATTTTATTGAGCAAACATGTTGAAGTACAGCTTAGAGATCCTTCCTCGACTCCCTGCGAGAAAGCGACCCCGAAGCTTCAATTAAGTAACAAGTATCCAGTTCAAGTAATAGATCAGGATAAACAAACTGAGTGTCCTTTACCATAGGACCGGCTATCGATAGATTATTCTTCCCTGCAGGGGTGCACTACTGTTACCCAACACGCTCGATCAACTCCGGTCGGACACACTTGCTGGGTAATGCCCGACCTCGGAAGATCAACACGAAGCAGCGCCCTACCTAGGCTCAGCAGAGAGGTCAGCACGCCAGACTAACCTATGCACCCAGAGGTCTTGGGCCATCGCCCTGGGCACCCTGCACGTTGCGTGGCTGGCCGGGGTGCAGGCGTGACACTGAACTCGTCAGTGAAGTATCCAACCCATTCCCGGCGATCAGCCCTCACGATGAACCATGACGTCTGAAGAGCTTTCGGGAGAAACGTACGACGTAGAGGGCCCCATAAACCATAATCCCGCGTGGTGGTAGTGCGTATAGGGCACGTTGACCCACTCAGATCAAATACCCAAATCCGATAGGCTGATTTAGTAACACGCGGAGACGATCAGAGT
Source organism: Thinopyrum elongatum (assembly GCA_011799875.1). Taxonomy (NCBI): domain Eukaryota; kingdom Viridiplantae; phylum Streptophyta; class Magnoliopsida; order Poales; family Poaceae; genus Thinopyrum; species Thinopyrum elongatum. Next base: position 261,813,847 of record CM022303.1, read on the forward strand.
TTCTGAAGCTCCGCCACAATATCACACTAGAGTGCCCTTCCGGCACACCCGACATCATAGATCCCCTACGGGTACCCATCAGGGTCGACCCGCCTGTAACAGAGGTCAAAGTAACCGTGTGGTCATAACATCAAGGGGGAAACCCCGAGGAATCACCCTCGATGGATTCCACTCGATGAAATCATCAGGGTGAACGTATGAGGCATCACCCTCGAGGTTCACACTGACGGGTTGCACGACAGAGTCGTATCGGAAGTGGAGAAGGAGGAATCACCCTCGATGACCACGACCGAACAGCTACACTGCAGAGTATTCATCAGGAGTGCGTTACGAGGTATCACCCTCGGCACTCGATAGTAACTATGCAGAGTCGTACCACTAAGGGGGTGAAGTGATGTGTCGGTCTCTGGTCGACGATCACATTGATCGAGTCGTCGATGATCAAGCAGGGGCAACAAGGGTAAGGTGGTGGGGGTCACTGATGGTTCACTACCAACCTATACTAAGCAGTTTAACATAGGCATGTAAGGTAACAATAAACAGGTTACAAAAGCAGGCTATGCATCAGAATAGGAGCAAACATTAACAGTAGCAAAATCTAATGCAAGCAGGAGAAATGGAATGGGCGATATCTGGATGCTCAAGGGGGGGGGGGCTTGGCTGGTTGCTCTGGCAAGAAAGAGGGGTCATCAACGGGATGCTCGTCTGTAGCGTAGTCGTACTCAGCTGCAACGGCGTCGGTCTCGGCGTCTATCGAGAGAGAAGGAGGGGGAGAGAAACAATAAATTCACGGCAAAAATGCAAACAATATGTATGACATGCCTAAATGATATGCCGTGGTGTTCTACTGCCTAACTAAATGAGTTAGTTAATTTAGGAATTTATTTGGATTTATTTAATTAAAGTTGGGCACTATTCATTTATTGAAATCAGGCAAAAAGTTCCATGTTCATCTAGCTAGGGGCATCTGACAGGAATACGGAGAGCGTATTTAGACTCGTATCAAAATTCTGAGCAACTTTCATATATAAATTATTTTCATCGGAGTTACGGATTATTTTATATGATTTTCTAAAGTTTTAATCATTTTCTGAATTTAATTATTTATTTAAATTTGAATTATCCAGAATAGTAAATGATGATGTCAGCATGACATCACCATGATGTCAGCAGGTCAAACCCAGCTGACCAGAGTCAAACCTGACCTGTGGGTCCAGTGGGACCCACAAGTCAGTGACTCATCTAATTAAATAGAGTTAGATTAAACTAATTAACCTAATTGGACGGTGGGGCCTACTGGTCAGTGAGTGTTTAGCAAATTAATTAACTAACTAATCATTTATTTTAATTCATTTATTGGGGTGGGGCCAGCATATTAGTGGGCCATTGCGCCTAGTCAGCGTGTTGACTGTGGTCAACAGGGCCCAGTGGGGCCCGTGGTCAGTGGCACGGGGCGGGGCCCGCGGTGCCAGGTGGTAGCCACGTCGGCACCGGCGAGCGCCGGACGTGGCAGAGAACTCTGGCGAGCCCGGGTTTTCGCTACGCTGCACCAAATCGTGCGGGGTTTGGCTCATTCGGAAGCTGGAGATGGGCCGCATCCAGTGGAGGCGGTGGCGTGACCGAAGACGGCGCGTAGCGACGGCGGCGAGCACATCGGCGGTGACCGGTCTCAGGTGGCGATGGCAAACGGCGATGCGGTCGTGCTCGAGCCGAACGAATGGGCTAGGAGGCACCTACGCACGCGTGTGAGTTCAACGGGCACATGAACGAGGCCCAATGGTCGTCGGGAGCTCGCCGGCGACGAGCTCGTGCGGAGACGAGCTCGGGCATGACGGGAAGAGGGGGCTATGGTGGCGGAAATGGAGCGCAACGAGGGGAAGGAGGAAGGGGAGCTCACAGCGATCCTGCAGAGGTGCAAAGCGTGCGCGGGGAAGGCGTGGGGTGGCCGGAATCGACGGCGAACGGCGACGGGGATCCGAGGAGGAAGAAGAGCTCGGGGAGGCGCTGCGGTGGCTCCGTGCTTCGGTTCGTTGGCGCGGTCGAAGCAGGCGACGACGGCGAGCACGATGGGCACGTTCGCAAGGCGGGGCGGTGACGGTGGCCGCGCAGCTCAGCCGCGGCCGAACATGGCGGCGCTCGGGTGCGGCAGAAGAGGGCGAGGGAGAGGAAGTGAGGCGGCTAGGGTTTGCCAATGGGGTGCGGGGAGCTGCTCTTATCCCCATCGCGCGCAGCGACGCGCTGTCGAGCGGCGAGCGAGGGGGGCCGGGTGCGTGCGCGCGTGCGGGTGCGGGGTGTTCGACAGCGAGGCGAGGGTGAGCAGTGAGAGGTGGGGGAAGAGCTGCGTGGGCTGGGCCGGCGCTGTGCACTCGAGGCCCAGGCGCAGTGGGCCTTTTTTTCTTTTCTTCTTTTCTTTTCTTGTTTTTCTTTTCTTAATTCTATTTCGTCTTTTCTTTTTAAACCAAATGACTTTTATAAAATATGGAACTTGCCCATATAATAGCAGTGCAATATTTAACATTGATATAAAAAGGTTTTGAGTCCAAATGCTTCCATATGGATTTTATTTAAACAAAAGGTATTAATTTAATTCTGTTTTGTTGCTGTTAGAGTCAATTAAGTAATTTAGTGATTGCTGGTTATAATTTTAGAATTGTCTCTAGAATATTTGTTATTTAATGAACATTTTAGTTTCTATTTTGAATAACTTTTATTTTCCACTTTGAATTTAATTGAAGTTTGATTTAGGAGTTTGAAATGCAATATGATGCAAATGATGATTAGGCACTGTTGAACTTGCTGACATGGCCTTAATTAAGGGTGATCACTGTGGCTAAGTACATGGGGTGTTACAATTCTCCTCATCTATCAAGAATTCTCGTACCGAGAATTAAGAGGAAGACTGAAAGAAAGCGGGGTATTCTTCATGAAGATGATCCTCGCGTTCCCAAGTGGCTTCATCTTCAGAATGATTCGACCACTGAACTTATAGGAATTTGATTGACTTTTGACGAGTTCGACGTTCAGCTTGATCAAGAATACGGATGGGATATTCTGGATAAGACAGATCTTCCCGCAATTCAAGCATTTCATGATCCACAGCTCGAATAGGATCCTTGAAGCAGCGACGGAGTTGGGATACATGAAAGACATCATGCACTTGAGAAAGATTTGGCGGCAATTGCAATTGATATGCCACTTCTCCTCAGCGGGCAAGAATACGGAACAGGCCAATATAGCGAGGAGCTAACTTGCCCTTGATTCCGAACCGATGAGTGCCTTTCAACGGAGTGACGCGAAGGTAAGCTTGCTCGCCAGGTTGATAGACCATTTCCTGGTGCTTTCGGTCATAGTTGCTCTTCTGACGAGACTGAGCAATTTTCAAATGTTCACGGACAATGTGGACTTGTTCTTCAGCTTGCTGAATAATGTCCGGTCCGACGAGTGAGCGTTCCCTAGTTTCTGACCAATTCAGAGGGGTTAGACACTTACGACCGTATAGAACTTCAAACGGTGCCATCTTCAGACTAGCTTGATAGCTATTGTTGTAAGAGAATTCGGCATATGGGAGAGATTCCTCCCATTTCTTACCGAAGGAGATGACGCAAGCTCGAAGCATATCTTCGAGCACTTGATTAACTCGTTCGACTTGACACTGTGACTGAGGGTGAAAAGCGGTACTGAACGACAGATGAGTTCCCATAGCTTCTTGGAAACCTTGCCAGAATCTGGAGGTAAAGAGGCTGCCACGATCCGAACTGACCTCCAACGGAACATCATGGAGTGACACAATTTGGAAAACATACAATTCTGCAAACTGACTAGCAGTGATTGTCTCCTTAACTGGCAGAAAGTGAGCCACCTTTGAGAACCGGTCAATGACGACAAAGATAGAATCATGACCCTTCTGAGACCTGGGAAAACCGGTAATGAAATCCATTTGGACTTTGTCCCATTTCCATTCAGGAATATCAAGTGGTTGCAGAGTTCCAGCAGGCCTTTGATGTTCTGCTTTAATGCGGCGGCAAACATCACACTTAGAAACATAACGAGCAATGTCTCGCTTCATATTAGGCCACCAGTATCTCTGACAAATGTCACGGTACATCTTTGTGCTACCAGGATGAATTGACAGAGGAGTGTCATGAGCTTCTTTCATAATGTGTTCCCTCTCATCCTTGAATTTGGGTACGAAGAGACGGCGTTGGAAGAATAGGATCCCATCCTTATCAAGATGGAATTCTGATGGCTTTCCTCTTTCGAGGTATCGCTTAATCCTCTCAACTTCAGAGTCATACCGTTGCATAGTCTTAATGATGTGTTCTAAATTTGGTTCCACAACCAGGGTATTGAGATGACCCTGTGGGACAATGTGGAGGTTCAATTTGCGAAGCTCTTCATAAAGGAGAGGTTGTGCTTCCTGAACCATAAGATTGTTGCAATAAGCCTTGCGACTCAAAGCATCGGCCATTACATTAGCCTTGCCAGGGGTGTATGAGATATTCATATCATAGTCGGCAATTGTTTCGAGCCATCTTTGCTGACGAAGGTTCAAATCTGGTTGAGTATATAGATACTTCAAACTTTGATGATCCATGTATATCTCGCAACGGTTACCGAGAAGGTAATGTCGCCATAGCTTCAGAGCATAAATAACCGCAGAAAGTTCGAGATCATGCACTGGGTAATTTTCTTCGTGAGGATGCAATTGTCGAGAGGCATAAGCAATCACTTTGCGCTCTTGCATTAGGACACAGCCTAATCCTTGACGAGATGCATCACAGTATATCACGAAGTCCTTTTGGGAATCCGGGGGTGCTAGCACTGGGGGAGATGTTAACTTATCTTTTAGTGTCTGAAAGCTTTCTTGACATTTTTCTGTCCACTCAAATTTAACACCTTTGTGGAGCAGGTTAGTCAGTGGCTTTGCAATCTTGGAAAAATTCTCAACGAATCGACGGCAATAACTAGCGAGTCCGAGAAAACTTCTGACTTGCTTGAGATTCTTAGGGGGAGTCCAATCAAGAATAGCCTGTACTCGCTTGGGGTTCATAGCAATGCCATTCTTGGAAATCACGTGACCGAGGTAGGTCACTTCAGATAACCAGAATTCACACTTAGAGTACTTGGCGTAAAGCTGGTGTTCCCGAAGCTTCTCCAATACAAGTCGAAGATGTTCAGCATGTTCTTCTTCATTCTTGGAATATATAAGGATATTATCCAAATAAACCACGACGAATTTGTCGAGGTAATCCATGAAGATATAGTTCATCAACCGGGAGAAGGTTGCTGGAGCATTTGTTAAACCAAATGACATGACAGTGTACTCATAAGAGCCATATCAAGTAACAAAGGCAGTCTTTGGAATATCCTCTTCACGAACACGGATCTGATGATAACCCAACCTCAAGTCGAGTTTCGAGAACACAGAGGATCCAGCAAGCTGATCATAAAGATCATTGATCCGGGGCAGTGGGTATTTATTCTGAATTGTGGCTTGGTTAATGGGCCGGTAATCCTGAACCAATCGGTTAGTTCCATCCTTCTTCCTAACGAAGAGTGAAGGTGCTCCCCAAGCAGAGGAACTAGGGCGGATGAAACCTTTCTTAAGTGACTTGTCAATTTCTTCCTTAAGCTCGAGGAGGTGGTGCGGAGGCATCTTATAGGGACGCTTCGCAATAGGGGTAGTGCCAGGCTTCAAGTCAATGACAAACTCGACAGCTCTAACCAGGGGTATCCCTGGAAGTTCTTCCGGAAAGACGTCTGGAAAATCTCGAACGACAGGAACGTTCTCGATTCCTTCCAGAGGTGAGGCATTCAAAGCATTCAGAGCATATATCTGAGCTTCGGCATTCCGAGTAATGCGGGCAGTATAGTTCACTATCTCATCGGAGGGGTGAAGAAGTTGGACGACTTTAGTGGCACAATTGATTGAAGCAATGTGAGCTTTCAACCAATCCATTCCGAGGATGAGGTCTATGGTGGAAGACTTCAGGATAATGGGCGAAACAAGGAACTCCAATCCTTTAATTTCAACGGGGACATTGTGTGCCATCATAGTGGTTTGACACTGGCCTCCAGGGGTGCGGATAACTACTGGCAGATTCATCTTTTGAAATGCAATGTCATGAGATAATGCATATGCTTCTGACATGAATGAATGCGATGCTCCTGAATCAAATAATACAGAAGCGGGTACTGAGTTAACGAGAAGGGTACCCATCACAGTAGCAGGTTGATCCTGGACTTCTTCAATATCAATGTTGTAAGCGTGTCCACGACCATGTGCAGTAGACCCAGTATTATAGTTGCGGGCCTGATTGTTGCCACGACCATTGCCATGGCCAGTACGAGGAAAAGCCAACTGATTCTGAGTTTGGCGGCAATCCTTAGCAAGGTGACCTGGTTTGCGGCACTTGAAGCACATACCATCTTTAGGACGAAGAGGAGCATTTTGTGGAACAGCTTGAGCTATTGGCTGCCTCGGTGGTGGAGGAGGCAGACGTGGTGCAGCATAGTTGTTCTTTGGCGCAAGGGCATTAGGACGGAACACGTTGTTGGGAATCCAGACTCGACGCTTCTGTGCTGAGCCCGAAGATGAGCCAGCATCACAATAGCGCTTCTGCGAGTCCTTATGCTTCATCTGTGCGGTCTCAACCAGAATAGCCTTGTTCACAAGAGTAGAAAAGTAACTTCTCTTATCTACGGGCATCTGTGGCAATGTCTTCTTCAGCATAGCAGGACAGGTCAAGGAATTCCCGCTGATAAGCTTCGATAGTCTTGTTGCCCTGAGTGAGGTTGCGGAACTGGGTCTTCATCTGGTCCATAATTCCCTGAGGAATATAACGGGCATGGAAAGTAGCCTGGAACTCATGCCAGGTAACCACTGTTCCAGCGGGAAGTGTACGCTTGTGGGTGTCCCACCATTGAGCAGCGGGGCCCTTTAAGAAAAAGGCCGTGAAGGTGACGAAGTTGGCAGGGGCGACAATAGCAGACTCCATTGCGTGAGTGATGTCGCGAAGCCAGTCATCAGCATCCAGTGGCTTGTCAGAGTTGCGGAACTGAGTGGGGTTGAGTCGCATAAACTCTGTCAAAGTTATTGAAGCAGGGTTCTGGTTGTTCTGATGCGGAAACTGAGCCATGATTCCGGTCATGAACTGACGGTTGAGCTCGAATTGTTGCATCATAGCTGCCATATAGTCTAGCGGTGGTGGGCGTTCAGGGGCACGACCACGACCACGACCACCTGGTCTAACCATCCTGCTAAGTATCAACAGGGGGTAGTTTAGTAAAAGCAATTGCGAGTGTTTAGCGACAAGCATGATGTAACTCGACAACAATTAAGTAGTGTAACAGATACTTAATAGTAGTCAATTAAGACATACCGATCCATACACAGAGTCGGGTACATGCGGACAGCATAACGACGCAAATTTAAAACTAGACATGCTAGGCGGCGCGCAGGCACGCGGTAAGGAAGTACACAACGAGACATAGCAAAGGCTACATCAACGTCAGAGAAAACCACTGAAACGGGGTAACTGCGAGTGCGGACGATGAATGGGCGTTGCGGAAGGATCCTGCGCTCCATGTGCACTCTAATGCAGAACCGGTCTTATCGAATGACAACTCGAAGTATAATACAACTCGGAGAGAAAGGTTAAACAAAACAATGGAAAGGAAAATGATTATCAGAATAATCAGATCAATGGTAAGGAATTCAGCATAGATATCTAGCTCTCCGGGTAGACGAGATTTACGAGATCCTAAGTGTCGGTGTTAGTAAAATTTATTTAACCCGAAAAGAAGAGAGATCAGAGTCCCAGAGTATAGACGAGGAATAAAAGATCCTATTACCACCCAGTTGGCGATGTGGGCCCGTAAGCCACACATCCAAGTTAGTAAATTAGTTTTTTGATGTCTAGACTCAACTTCGGCCAAGGAATTTGGAAGGGGACTTCCTACAGGCAGTCGGCTCTGATACCAACTTGTGATGCCCCCGACTCAATCGTGCACTAATCATACACGCAAACGTGCACGATCAAGCACAAGGACTCACGGGAAGATATCACAACACAACTCTAACACAAATAAACGGAGATCCACAATATTACAGACCAGGGATCACGAAGACCTGAATACATAAGTCAGTCATACAAATAATATCTGAGTACAGACATAGTTAGACAGGTTTTGCCTTAAGAAGGCTAGCACAAACAACGACTCTAGATCAAAAGGCGTAGGCCTCCTGCCTGGGAGCCTCCGATCCTACTCCTGGTCGGCTGGCTCGATCCAGTAGTAAGTACCATCTGGACCCATCTGGTAGTAAGATCCTGCAGTGGCATCTGGCTCCTGGGCTCCATCGTATGATGTATCATCAAAGGGGGGTATGGGGGAAAAAGAGGAAGCAAAGCAACCGTGAGTACTCATCCGAAGTACTCAGCAAGCAAGGATCTACACTACATATGCAACATTATCAAAGGGGAAAGGCTGTATATGTGGACTGGGCTGCAGAAATGCCAGAATAGAGAGAAGGCCTAGTCCTATCGAAGACTAGCATCTTCATACATCTTCACGAAGCCACCATCTTCCAGCAATAGAAGATAATAGAATAGCATTTTATTAAGCAAACATGTTGAAGTACAGCTTAGAGATCCTTCCTCGACTCCCTGCGAGAAAGCGATCCCGAAGCTTCAATTAAGTAATAAGTATCCAGTTCAAGTAATAGATCGGGATAAACAAACTGAGCATCCTTTACCGTAGGACCGGCTATCGCTAGATTATTCTTCCCTGCAGGGGTGCACTACTGTTACCCAACACGCTCGATCAACTCCGGTCTGACACACTTGCTGGGTAATGCCCGGCCTCGAAAGATCAACACGAAGCAGCGCCCTACCTAGGCTCAGCAGAGAGGTCAGCACACCGGACTAACCTATGCACCCAGAGGTCTTGGGCCATCGCCCTAGGCACCCTGCATGTTGCGTGGCTGGCCGGGGTGCAGGCGCGACACTGAACTCGTCAGTGAAGTATCCAGCCCATTCCCGGCGATCAGCCCGCACGGTGAACCGTGACGTCTGAAGAGCTTTCGGGAGAAACGACGACGTAGAGGGCCCCATAAACCATAATCCCGCATGGTGGTAGTGCGTATAGGGCACGTCGACCCACTCAGATCAAATACCCAAATCCGATAGGCTGATTTAGTAACACGCGGAGACGATCAGAGTTTCTGAAGCTCCGCCACAATATCACACTCGAGTGCCCTTCCGGCACACCCGACATCATAGATCCCCTACGGGTACCCATCAGGGTCGACCCGCCTGTAACAGAGGTCAAAGTAACCGTGTGGTCATAACATCAAGGGGAAAACCCCGAGGAATCACCCTCGGTGGATTCCACTCGATGAAATCATCAGGGTGAACGTATGAGGCATCACCCTCGAGGTTCACACTGACGGGTTGCACGACAGAGTCATATCGGAAGTGGAGAAGGAGGAATCACCCTCGATGACCACGACCGAACAGCTACACTGCAGAGTATTCATCAGGAGTGCGTTACGAGGTATCACCCTCGGCACTCGATAGTAACTATGCAGAGTCGTACCACTAAGGGGGTGAAGTGATGTGTCGGTCTCTGGTCGACGATCACATTGATCGAGTCGTCGATGATCAAACAGGGGCAACAAGGGTAAAGTGGTGGGGGTCACTGATGGTTCACTACCAACCTATACTAAGCAGTTTAACATAGGCAGGTAAGGTAACAATAAACAGGTTACAAAAGTAGGCTATGCATCAGAATAGGAGCAAACATTAACAGTAGCAAAATCTAATGCAAGCAGGAGAAATGGAATGGGCGATATCTGGATGCTCAAGGGGGGGGGGGGGCTTGCCTGGTTGCTCTGGCAAGAAAGAGGGGTCATCAACGGGCTGCTTGTCTGTAGCGTAGTCGTACTCAGCTGCAACGGCGTCGGTCTCGGCGTCTATCGAGAGAGAAGGAGGGGGAGAGAAACAATAAATTCACGACAAAAATGCAAACAATATGTATGACATGCCTAAATGATATGCCGGGGTGTTCTACTGCCTAACTAAATGAGTTTGTTAATTTAGGAATTTATTTGGATTTATTTAATTAAAGTTGGGCACTATTCATTTATTGAAATCAGGCAAAATGTTCCATGTTCATCTAGATAGGGGCATCTGACAGGAATACGGAGGGCATATTCAGACTCGTATCGAAATTCTAAGCAACTTTCATATATAAATTATTTTCATTTGAGTTACGGATTATTTTATATGATTTTCTAAAGTTTTAATCATTTTCTGAATTTAATTATTTATTTAAATTCGAATTATCCAGAATAGTAAATGATGATGTCAGCATGACATCACCATGATGGCAGCAAGTCAAACCCAGCTGACCAGAGTCAAACCTGACCTGTGGGTCCAGTGGGACCCACAAGTCAGTGACTCATCTAATTAAATAGAGTTAGATTAAACTAATTAACCTAATTAGACGGTGGGGCCTACTGGTCAGTGAGTGTTTAGCAAATTAATTAACTAACTAATCATTTATTTTAATTCATTTATTTGGGTGGGGCCCGCATGTCAGTGGGCCATTGCGCCCAGTCAGCGTGTTGACTGGGGTCAACGGGGCCCAGTGGGGCCCGTGGTCAGTGGCACAGGGCGGGGCCCGCAGTGCCAGGTGGCAGCCATGTCGGCACTGGCCACCGGAGTGCGCCGGCGAGCGCCGGACGCGGCAGAGAACTCCGGCGAGCCCGGGTTTTCGCTACACTGCACCAAATCGTGCGGGGTTTGGCTCGTTCGGAAGCTGGAGATGGGCCGCATCCAGTGGAGGTGGTGGCGTGACCGAAGACGGCGCGTAGCGACGGCGGCGAGCACATCGGCGGCGACCGGTCTCGGGTGGCGATGGCAAACGGCGATGCGGTCGCGCTCGAGCCGAACGAATGGGCTAGGAGGCACCTACGCGCGCGTGTGAGTTCAACGGGCACATGAACGAGGCCCAATGGTCGTCGGGAGCTCGCCGGCGACGAGCTCGTGCAGAGACGAGCTCGGGCATGATGGGGAGAGGGGGCTACGGTTGCGGAAACGGAGCGCAATGAGGGGAAGGAGGAAGGGGAGCTCACAGCGATCCTGCAGAGGTGCAAAGCGTGCGCAGGGAAGGCGTGGGGTGGCCGGAATCGACGGCGAACGGCGGCAGGGATCCGAGGAGGAAGAAGCGCTCGGGGAGGCGCTGCGATGGCCCTGGGCTTCGGTTCGTTGGCGCGGTTGGGAGAGGGGGCACGTTCATGAGGTGGGGCGGTGACGGTGGCCGCGCAGCTCAGCCGCGGCCGAACATGGCGGCGCTTGGGTGCGGCAGAAGAGGGCGAGGGAGAGGGAGTGAGGCGGCTAGGGTTCGCCAGGTGGGTGCGGGGAGCTGCTCTTATCCCCATCGCGCGCGGTGATGTGCTGTCGAGCGGCGAGCGAGGGGGGCCGGGTGCGTGCGCGCGTGCGGGTGCGGGGTGTTCGACAGCGAGGCGAGGGTGAGAAGTGAGAGGTGGGGGAAGAGCTGCGCGGGCTGGGCCGGCGCTGTGCACTCGAGGCCCAGGCGTAGTCGGCCTTTTTTTCTTTTCTTCTTTTATTTTCTCTGTTTTTCTTTTCTTAATTCTATTTTGTCTTTTCTTTTTAAACCAAATGACTTTTATAAAATATGGAACTTGCCCATATAATAGCAGTGCAATATTTAACATTGATATAAAAAGGTTTTGAGTCCAAATGCTTCCATATGGATTTTATTTAAACAAAAGGTATTAATTTAATTCTGTTTTGTTGCTATTAGAGTCAATTAAGTAATTTAGTGAATGTTGGTTATAATTTTAGAATTGTCTCTGGAATATTTGTTATTTAATGAACATTTTAGTTTCTATTTTGAATAACTTTTATTTTCCACTTTGAATTTAATTGAAGTTTGATTTAGGAGTTTGAAATGCAATATGATGAAAATGATGATTAGGCACTGTTGAACTTGCTGACATGGCCTTAATTAAGGGTGATCACTGTGACTAAGTACATGGGGTGTTACAACATTTCTCATCCATGGTGACGGACCAGGAGCCTTGCATCGCGTCCTCTCGCTTCATCGGCGCCGTCGTCCTCCTTGCCGGGGCCGATCCCACGACCTTCTCGTCCACCGCAATGGGACTTATCCCCCGATGCACTCATCTACTGTCGCAGATCTTCTTCAATTCCACCGACAGCCATCGCACCCCCGATGCCTACCCGGCGCCGCAAGAGAGGTGGTACTACTTCATATCTGCTCAACTTTTTGATCTCAACCAGACAATAGATCGTAACTTGGTTACTGTACTTTCTTTTCAGCTCTTAGAATTTAGTTCTTAGTTCGAAGCAAACAATGGTTGCTAAATAGCATTTCTGCGGTTTGCAGCTTCAAATCTGCCATGGCACAGTCATAATAGGGTTTAATTGATCATGCTTAGGGTTTCCCCCCTTTTATGATCACTATACGATCAGCATACGTGCTTCGTGTCATAATAGCACTGCTCCACCCATCAAGCTAAACAAGCTTAGTTGTTAAAATACGAATCTGATATTATTAAAATAGAGTCATTTAATTGGTCAGCTAAATGTTCCTAATTTAGTTTCGAAAATGCATGTACGCCGCTCGGGTGTGGATCTACAGGGTGCCCACGGTGGGCCGTGGCCCACCCTGGGATTTTGGGTCAGCCCAGGCCCCGATTCCGCTCTGTTCTGCGGTGCTTCCGATCTCTACTCGCCCCCAGCCGCCTGCCTAACCGGCGACTTGCCGTCCCCGGACGGCATGACTCTAGGAGGAGACGCCGGACTAACAGGAGGTCAGGAGCCGCTCGCCCAACAACGTCACCACTGCCCGGGCGCGCCGCCGTGCCTACCTTCCCAGTCCGTTCAGGGCTCAGGCGTGCAGCAGCCACTAAGCCAACCTGATTTATCCTGTGATACGTCCTCAACACTCAGCAACCACTCCTCATCACCCATTTTCTAATTGATTCATTGCTCATTAGGCAGGATTGTCATTAGGGTTTGTTGTGTACTGAGTGCTACCTACACTTAATGGTTAAGATGTATTTTAGTAATCTTTAGTACCTGTAAAGTTCACAGGGTTTCAAAATTCCGGCCCTAGGAACAGACACTAGTCATTTTGGATTGTTGGTCATAGTGACATTGACCCAGATTACTACTGCAGGCCAAGTTTGTTGACAATTTTACTTGTCTTTCTTACTCATTCGATATGATATCCAATTATTCACGTCGATTAGTTGCAAACAATAAGTGCTAGACCAACTTCTTGATTCAGATTTTGGACGGTCTCTTACTGCAGTTACAATTCTGCATACTTGTCCTAGTAAGCTCACAAGTAATGATTGATTCACCACCTCTATGCTTGCCTTGTCATATTTGTTGTCAATATTCTTTTAGGGTGGACCACCCTGTTTCAAAATACTGGAACCACAGACATGAGTGAATAGTATTTCTCCGTGTGATCTCTTCCATCATGTGTGGGCAACGAACACTTCATTGTATAGAAAGAAAGTGTCATTTCCACCTTTTACATAGACTACGATCTTTTACATGGAATACAATCTACATACTTGCTTTGTGTCGCACTACCAGCACTCCACCCTTGAAGCTAAACATTATGCCACTCATAATTCCTTAGTTTATTTGTTCAAATACGAATTTGATATGATTCTAATGTTCCTACTTCAGTTTTGAAATGTGTGTCTGCCTGTTATAGAGACATAAGAGGTTTGTATTTCTGTGTGTGGTCTGGTCAGCACGGTTGGGGGTGAACTTTGCATACGCAGGGGTTTATAGGGAGACACTCTTCGAGTTGAATCCGCAATGCATTCCATAGATAATCTGACTACTTTTTATGTTTTCATGAATCACAGATACTGAATAGCATCATAATGATTATGAGCTTGCGCGCATGAAAAGAATAAAGCAGAACAATGCCATGGCTATCAAACTTGGCATTAAGGGACTGCAATCAAGTCTGGATGCAATGCAATGCAAACGCTCTCCACCTATAGATTCATGCCCAGAATATGATCCTAACAGTGATTCTGAGCTAGAGGGAGACCTAAGTCAATGTAGCTCCCTAGTGGAGGAGTCAGAGGCAGATGCCCTATCTTATTCACCCATCAAGGTGCTTGCTCTAACTTTCCAAGGTTATATTGGTCGCACATATCTTGCAACTGATGCTTTGCATTGCTTCTACTTTGTTGCACTGCCATTAGCTTAGTTTACACATTGTGTATGTGAATTAGCCTTGCCTATCCATTTTCAGTACATATTCCATCTGTCATCATACCATATTTATCCATTCAAATGCTGTTCTTGTGTATCAGACGTTCAAAAGGAAGAGGGCGATTGCTGATTCGGTTGGCGCGATTCTTTCCCGATTTCATTTTAATTTCTTTCTAATTAACATTTATCTCATATCTCGTGATTACCTATAGGATTAGCCTTTATATGTAACATCCCAATTTTCAATTTGGAGGTTTATAAATAGATCATTCATATGCATCCATGAGTTATGCATTTTGCCCATTGATTTTCATTTGAATCAGATCCAAGGAACTTTGAGCAACTCAAGGACCAAAAGAGAGAGTTGGAAGTTTCCCAAAACTCCATTTTTGAAAATTTCAAAGTTGGGAATTTGGATCAAATTTGGTTTCACCAAAATTCATTTCCATTATTTCAAAAATAAAATAAAGAGAGAAGATAAAAGGACTTCTTCAAAAATAGAAAAGAAATATTTGAAATCAAAATATATTTATTGTGATTTATTTGTAAGTTATTTTGATGCAAATTGTATTAGCATAACAAAAAAAATTATTTTTAAAACTTGCATTGTAGGCCAGACAAATGTTCACAAGGTCATATATAAGACCATAGTATTATGTGAATTTTTTTGGCTTTTTAGAAGTGTTTTTTTGTTCCTTTGGGTGTTTCCTGTTCTGTAAAAAAATGTTTTCTCCAAAAAAAACCAAAAGGGCCACCGCCAGCCAGGCCAGGCGCGCCAGCCGGCCTAGCTAGCAAGCCAGGCGAGGCCACGACCCAGCCAGTGATGCGGCCTGCGTCGCGCTCGAATCACCATCGCCTCGCTCGCCCAGCCGCCGATAGGTGGGTCCCACCTGTCAGCTTCGTCTTCCCCATGCCGAGGCGGAGTCCTGCGCGAGTACGTCGTCGCCAATCGACCCGAGTCGGCTCGGGACTCTGTCCCGCTTGTCCGCTCGGCCAAGTCTTCCTACCAATAAATAGCCCCGACCCCGGCCCTCTTTTTCCCTCAAACCACATCGCCGAAACCCATCACAGATCCCGCACAAGCATCGCCGGAGTTCCGCCGTGCCCGAGCTCCGCCGCACTTGTCCCGCCCGCCACCGCCGCCCACGACCGATGCCGCCTCCACCATCGGACGCGCCACGCCGTGCCGCACCTCCCCATCTACTCCGCTGTCGCCGCTGACCCCGAAGAAGCCATCGACCTTGACGTCCGAGCCGTCGCGACCATCTTCTCCGTCGTCGTCGACTTCCACTGCCGCGGTACGTCACCGGAGCAACCACGTCCGTCCGATCTTAGATCTTGGGCTGCGATTAGAACAAATTGTTTTTTTCTTTTCGAACCGGTATGCGCTATTTAGTGGCCGTTCGCTATTTTAGATCTGTAGTGAACGGTTTTCAGCCAACAGCAGTTTGACACGTGGCCATGGATCTATTTGTAGTTATTTTTTCAGATTAGCCCCTATTTTTTAAAACATCACAACTTTTCACCCATTTGTCCAAATTCAGCAAAACCAACGCCAAATTCTTCATCATGATCCCATCTATCCAGAGAACCAAATGAAAACTATTTTTGAAAGTTTTAAATTTTGAATTCAAACATATCTGAATTCAAACTTCGTTTGGCCATAACTTGAGTTTCGTAAGTCTGTTTTGAGTGATTCTTTTTGCAAATCGAAGCTTGTGACATGTACTTTCTGTTAAAACCCAAATCATATATTTTTACTAATGTTAAAACTATGTTCTGTACAGAAGCTTTATTTGCTTGTTTTTGGAGTTTTTCGAAGTCTTTTTCTTTGTTTTCTTTTTGATTCTTTGCTTGTATGCTTATGTATGTTATTGCTTGCCTATGTTAGATCACCCGGAGTGCGAAGCTTGCTACTACGAATCCCTAGAGTTTAACAATCGTCAACAAGGCAAGTTACACTTTGATCATACTTTTCTATACCTAGTTTTTACTATGCATTAGTTTCACCCTTACAAAAATTGCATGAGTAGGATTGGGAATTGGGGCATTGCTATGTAGTTCATGAGATAGGAACCTATGATCCTTAGAACACCCGGGAATATTCGTTATGCTCATATATTGCTTAGCCATGCTTGTAGACGGGGATTGGTATGTGTGATTCATGAAAGATGAGAGAGATATAAATAATTTTGGGTTAACATAAGGTGGCAACATTAACTCACATCTGGGTGGAATGGTCGGGGCACCTGGAGAATCCAGTGCTTGCCCTAGGGGATCCTGGAGAACCCATGTGATCACCCTACAGAATGCCACCCAGGCTCAAAGTGATCATACGATATTTCATGCCTAGAAACTTCCGTGTGCAGCCACAAGCCATTATGGGCTCTGGCATAGTTGAGTAAGTTTGTGTGAGCCTTTCTGGGTAGGCTAGCAAATGTAGGGGAAAGTAGGTGTACCGGCCTATCCAGGGTTAAGGGGAACACATTCAGAAAGACTATGTCTCGATCTTCCGATCATGGAGGTGGTCGAGTCTTGTGGGGAAAAGTGTGCAAACCTCTGCAGAGTGTATAAACTAATCATGATTAGCCGTGTCCCTGGTTATGGACAAATTTGAGTATCTAGAAGTGAATTATTGGTTGATCTCATCACTCTATTTAAGTAATGAATTGGGTTATTGATGATTTGGGAAAATGTATTCCTTTGTTGTAGGGAAAAATTAGCTTTATGAAAAATCAAACTTAGAGCCTCCACCAGCCAAAATTTGCATATAGAAATAGTCATTTTCATTATTCTTCTATAGTGTGACATTGCCAGCATATTCCATGTGCTGACCTACACGGCTGCAACATCTCATGTTGCAGAGTTTTCCGATGAAGATTAAGGTGCGATAGGTCGTTGTTCTGCACTCAGTTTTGCCGTGGAGTTGGATGGACTCATTTATCTTTGAAGCTTCCGTAGTTATTTTATTTAGTTGGCCTTCAGGCACATTTATGTAATAAATACTCTTTTGAGGACCTCGATGTAATAAAGTGTGTGATTGAACTCTGTTATAATTCCTCGCGTACTGTGTGTGTCAGCATACCGATCCAGGGATGACACTTAAGCATAGAGACTCCGGTCCATTGGGATCGGGTCGCTACAAGATGGTATTCAGAGCACACACTGATTGTACGACGCGACCACTAGGAATGGAAAAGCCATAGGATGGAAAAATCTTATTTTATAATTTCCATATATATCCGTTGGTCTTATGCTCTTCTCTATTCATTTCTAATCCTTCTCTATTTCAACAATATAGATGTCAAACCCCAGGACCAAGTTTGCTTAGCCCGATGAGACCATGCCCTTCGGACGACACCTGAAAAAAGTCGTGAAGTATCTGAACATCGCCCTGCCCACTTTCACCGAAACCTTCACCGCGACCTTGCCGGAGGAGAAACGCTGGAGGATCAAAGTTTGTATCCCTGGGAGGACATTTGTACTGGGTATCGAGCCTATCAAGTTTACCTTGGATGTGCCAACTTGGAGCTTAGGAAGGAGTATGGCCACACATATCACCTTTGGACACATTTGTGAGGTGTACAACAAGGAACTTGAAAACATCGTCTACAGGATATGCGGACGCTGGGATTGCCAATGGGAGATGGTCCGCACCAGGAAAGATGAGTCGATCGCGTCATACATACAGGATATGGACCAACACATTCGCCGAATGGAGAACCAGATGTGTGATAGCATGAAGGAAACCAAGAAGCTGATCATCCAAAATATCGAGCTGGAGGATGAAATCAAGGCAACCCGTGATGGATATGAAGAGGAAAACAACGTGCTACTGAAGAAGTATGAAGACCTGGAGAAGAAGCTAGAAGGAGCCGAGGAGAAGTTGGACCAGGGAGAGAACATTCAGGAGGACAACTCTGACGGGAATTTCATCAGCCAAGACAAGGATTATGAAGATGATGATGATGATAACGATGATGATGATGACTTGATGGAGTCTTCTACCGACCAGAACTTCTAGCCGACCACCATTTTAGATATTATAAATTCGATTTATGTTTCTATTAGAGTTTTCTGAGTAGTTCAAGGCCGTTCATGAGATTTTGTAATAGTTAGCTTAGACCCAATTGTGTGAACTTTTATTGAAATTGAATGGTGTGATTTGGAAATTTATTTGCCTCATATGCATATGGGTAGTGTAATTTCTCATTAGGCCCTTACTCTATTCTAATTTCTCATCCAGTCCAAACCCATCAGATGCCTCCGAGACGTGACCCCGAATTTACTTTCCCGCCAGAGCTCACCCAGTTGATCGAACAGCAGAATGCCTTGATGCAGATGCTCATCCAGAACCAAGGCAACAACAATAACAACAACAACAACAACAACAACAACAACAACAACCCACCACCACCCCCCCCAATTGACAACCTGACCCGTTTCCTAAGGTTGAATCCGCCAGTGTTCTCTAGCAGCACCGAGCCGATTGTTGCTGATGATTGGCTCCACAAGATTGGAAGGGAGCTAGCAACTGCTGGATGCACGGATGCGGAGAAGGTGCGCTTTGCCGCACATTAGCTTGATGGACCCGCAACCTCTTGGTGGGAGAATTACATCACCACCTATCCCTTTGCCACAGTTACATGGGATCAGTTTCAGCAGGCCTTTCGCACCGCTCATGTCTCAGCTGGAGCCATGAGTCTGAAGAAGTGTGAGTTCCGCAACTTATGCCAGGGGAATCATACTGTGGGGCAGTACGTGGATGGGTTCAGTCAGTTAGCTCGCTATGCTCCAGATGATGTGGCCACAGATGCCGCAAAGCAGGAGAAGTTTCTAGAAGGACTAAATGATGATCTAGGAATGCAGCTGATGGTGGCAACCTTCAACAACTACCAGGAGCTGGTAGACAAGGCCATCATCCTTGAAGGCAAGCAGCAGCAGATTGATAGCCACAAGCGGAAGTATGGCCAGGGGAAGTACAACTATGGAGCTCAGCATAAGCCCCGCTACGCCCCATACTCGGGAGGACACAATTACCATAACCATGGAGGCCATTCTCATCATGGAGGAAATGGGCATAACCATAATGGCCATATGAATGGCAATGGGAATGGAGGAAACAACAATCAGAATCGTTCCAACATCACAACACCCGCAAAGAAAGATCTGAGTCACATTACATGTTTCAAGTGTGGGAATACTGGACAGTACGCCACCGAATGTCCCGAGGCGAAGAATGAGAATGGCGATGGAAGCTCTGGAAAGAAGCCCAACCCTTTCACCAGAGGTCAGGTGAATCATGTCAATATGGAGGAAATTGACGAGCAGCCTGACGCAGTTGTTGGTAAGTTTTTGATTAATGCATTTATAGCCATTGTTTTTTTTTTACACTGGTGCATCGCATTCATTCATATCAAGGGGATTTGTGGACAAGTTTAAGTTGCCGACCATAGCCCTTAAGTCACCTATGTTAGTGAGTTCCCCAGGAGCAGAGTATATGGCTAGTCGGGGATGTTTTCAGTTGCCGTTGACCATGGGTAGACGTGTTTTTCCCATAGACCTCATTATCCTAGAATGACAAGGATTGGACGTGATCCTAGGCATGGATTGGCTATCCAAGTATGAGGGAAACATCGATTGTGCCAGTAAGTCGACTCTTCTCACCACCCTAGAGGGAAAACGGATCAAGTATGTGTCGAGGCATATGCCAAGGAGGACTCAAGTTAATTCTCTTTCGAGAGTTGTTCAGGAGGAAGTACCAGTTGTGAAGGATTACCCCGATGTGTTTCTGGAGGAATTACCAGGCATGCCACCAGACCGAGACATAGAGTTTTTAATCGAGTTGTTGCCAGGCACCGGACCAATATCCAAGAGACCGTATCGGATGCCCGCAAATGACCTGGAGTAAATTAAGAAGCAGATTAAGGAATTATTGGAGAAAGGTTATATTCGACCGAGTTCATCACCTTGGGGAGCCCCAGTGCTTCTAGTTGAGAAGAAGGATGGATCCTTCAGAATGGTTGTAGATTATCGTGCATTGAATGAGGTGATGATCAAGAACAAATATCCTCTACCGATGATCAATGATTTGTTTGACCAGCTACAGGGAGCTAGAGTTTTCTCCAAGAATGATCTTTGATCAGGATATCACCAGCTGAAGATCCGAGAGTAGGATATACTTAAGACAGCTTTTACCATGAGGTATGGGCTTTATTAGTATACAGCCATGTCTTTCAGTTTGTCTAATGCCCCTGCCTATTTTATGAGTATGATGAACAAGGTTTTCATGGAGTTTTTGGACAAGTTTGTCGTGGTGTTCATTGATGATATATTGGTTTACTCGAAGAATGAAAAAGAACACAAGGGACATTTGCGCTTGGTTCTCGAGAAGCTCAGGGAACATTAGCTATACGCCAAGTTCAGCAAATGCGAGTTTTGGTTGAAGGAAGTTGGATTTCTCGGACATGTTATATTAGGAGAAGGAATAGTAGTAGACCCTTCCAAGGTTGAATCCGTCACCAAATGGAAGGCACCCACCACAGTCGGAGAGATACGTAGTTTCCTTGGACTCACAGGATATTATCGGAGGTTTATTGAGAATTTCTCCAAGATCGCAAAGCCTATGACGGAGTTATTGAAGAAAGACACCAAGTTTAATTGGACCGAGGAATGTGAGGCCAGTTTTCAGGAGTTGAAGAAATGTTTGGTTACAGCCCCAGTGATAATTCTTTCGAATATACGCAAGGATTTCCAAGTATATTGCGACGCTTCTCATCACGGACTTGGAGGCGTTCTTATGCAAGAAGGAAGAGTTGTTTCGTATACCTCCCGTCAGCTTCGACCTCATGAGTTGAATTATGCCACACATGATTTGGACTTAGCAACCGTAGAGCATGCACTCAAGACCTGGAGACATTTTCTTATTGGAAATCATTGCGATGTTTACACGGATCACAAGAGTTTGAAGTACATCTTCACACAGAAGGAGTTGAACCTCAGGCAGAGGAGATGGTTGGAGCTCATAAAGGATTATGACATGAGACTGCATTATCACCCAGGAAAGGCCAATGTCATGGCAGATGCTTTGAGCCGCAAGAGTTATGTTAATACTCTCATAAACGGAGGATTACCCCAGGAGTTAGCCGATGATCTCAGAGATCTTCAATTGGAGATAGTTCCGAGAGGTTTTGTTGGACCACTGGAAATTCAGTCCACTTTGTTGGGAAGGACTCGAGAAGCCCAGAAGTTGGACAAAGGAATTGCGGAGATAAATAAAGGAATGAACCTAGGAAAGGCAGAAGGATTTCGTGAGGATGAACACGGAACTTTATGGTTTGAGCAGCGTATTTACGTGCCCAATGACCCAGAGATCAGGAAGTTAATTCTTCAGGAAGATCATGATTTGCCTTACTCGATACACCCGGGCAACACCAAGATGTATTTGGACTTGAAGGAAAATTTCTGGTGGACAGGTATGAAGAAGGATATTGCCGAGTATGTAGCAGTATGCGACGTATGTCAGAGAGTCAAGGAAGAGCACCAGAAACCAGCAGGATTACTCCAGCCTTTGCCGATACCTGATTGGAAATGGGATAAACTGGGCATGGACTTCATCACCGGATTTCCCATGACTAGTTCAGGTTATGATTCCATTTGGGTTGTAGTTGATCGCTTGACCAAGGTAGCTCACTTCATCCCCGTGAAAACCACGTATACGAGTGCTAAGTTGTCTAAGATATACATGACCAGGATCGTATGTCTGCATGGAGTTCCGAGGATCATCGTATCAGATAGAGGAACACAGTATACCTTGAAGTTTTGGAATCAGTTACACGAAACTTTGGATACCAGGTAGTATAGCCTTTCATCCGCAGACTGATGGGCAGACCGAGAGAGTCAATCAGATTCTGGAGGACATGTTGAGAGCTTGTGCGGTAGATTATGGATCTAGTTGGGATGACAATTTACCTTACGCAGAGTTCTTATATAACAACAACTACCAAGCTAGTTTGAAGATGGCCCCTTTCGAAGCTTTATACGGAAGGAGGTGCAGGACACCATTGATGTGGGATGAAGTCGGAGACCGTAAATTGTTTGGACCAGACTTAATCAAAGATTCAGAGGAGAAGGTTAAGTTGATCCGTGATAGACTCAAGATAGCCCAGTCCAGGCAGAAGAGTTATGCTGATACTAAATGCAAGGAGGTAACCTATGAAGTCAGAGACAGAGCATATCTTCATGTGTCGCCACTTCGAGGAGTAAAATGATTTGGATTCAAAGGAAAGTTAGCACCACGGTTTGTGGGGCCATACAGTGTCTTGGAACGCATGGGTGAAGTTGCCTACAAGTTGGAATTACCTGAAGGTTTGTCAGGAGTTTATGATGTGTTTCATGTTTCCCAGTTAAAGAAGTGCCATGCGGAGATGGTAGATATTGCTCTGAGAGATACCGTGCTACTGGAGGCAATTCAGTTGGAGAGTGACCTGACTTATGAGGAGAAACCCGTCAAGATTCTCGAGTTTGCCAAGCGAGTTACCCGCAACAAGGTCATCAAGTTTTGCAAGGTTCAGTGGAGTCACCATACCAAGGAGGAAGCCACCTGGGAACGAGAAGAAGACCTCCGAAAGGACCACCCACACCTTTTTGCTAGCCAACCCGAATCTCGAGGGCGAGATTCATCTTAAGAGGGGTAGGTTTGTAACATCCCAATTTTAAATTTGGATGTTTATAAATAGATCATTCATAGCATCCATGATCTATGCGTTTTGCCCATTGATTTTCATTTCAATCAGATCCAAGGAACTTTGAGCAACTCAAGGACCAAAAGAGAGAGTTGGAAGTTTCCCAAAACTCCATTTTTGAAATTTCAAAGTTGGGAATTTGGATCAAATTTGGTTTCACCAAAATTCATTTCCATTATTTCAAAAATAAAATAAAGAGAGAAGATAAAAGGACTTCTTCAAAAACAGAAAATAAATATTGGAAATTGAATTTGAAATCAAAATATATTTATTGAGATTTATTTGCAAGTTATTTTGATGCAAATTTTTTTAGCAATAACAAAAAAAATTATTTTTGAAACTTGCATTGTAGGCCGGATAAATGTTCACAAGGTCATATGTAAGACCATAATATTATGTGAATTTTTCTGGCATTTTTAGAATTTTTTTTTGTTCCTTTGGGTGTTTACTATTTTGTAAAAAAATGTTTTCTCCAAAAAAAACCAAAAGGGCCACCGCCAGCCAGGCCAGGCACGCCAGCCGGACCAGCTAGCAAGCCAGGCGAGGCCACGACCCAGCCAGCGATGCGGCCTGCGCCGTGCCCGAATCGCCATCACCTCGCCTGCTCCGTTCCTCGCTCGCCCGCTCGCTCGCCCAGCCGCCAACAGGTGGGTCCCACCTATCAGGTTCGTCTTCCCCACGCCGAGGCAGAGTCCTGCTCCAGTACGTTCTCGGCGACCGACGCCGAGTCCGCTCAGGACTGTGTCCCGCTTGTCCCCTCGGCCTAGTCTTCCCACCAATAAATAGCCCCGACCCCGGCCCTCTTTTTGCCTCAAACCACATCGCCGAAACCCATCACAGACCCCACACGAGCATCGCCGGAGTTCCGCCGTGCCTGAGCTTTGCCGCACTTGTCCCGCCCGCCACCGCCGCCCACGACCGACGCCGCCTCCACCATCGAATGCGCCATGCCGCGCCGCACCTCCCCATCTACTCCGCCGTCGCTGCCGACCCCGGAGCAGCTGTCGCCCTCAACGTCTGAGCCGCCGCGGCCATCTTCTCCGTCGTCGTCGACTTCCACCGCCGCGGTATGTCTCCGGAGCAACCCCGTCCGTCCGATCTTAGATCTAGGGCTGCGATTAGAACAAATTGTTTTTTTAATCGATATGCACTATTTAGTGGCCGTTCATTGTTTTAGATCTGTAGTGAACGATTTTCAGCCAACAGCAGTTTGACACGTGGCCAGGGATCTACTTGTAGTTATTTCTTCAGATTAGCCCTTGTTTTTTAAAACATCACAACTTTTCACCTGTTTGTCCAAATTCAGCAAAACCAATGCCAAATTCTTCATCATGATCCCATCTATCCAGAGTATCAAACAAAAAATATTTTTGAAAGTTTTAAATTTCGAATTCATACAGATCTGAATTTCGTTTGGCCATAACTTGAGTTTCGTAACTCTATTTTGAGCGATTCTTTTTGCAAATCGAAGCTTGTGAAGTGTACTTTCTGTTAAAACCAAAATCATATAGTTTTACTACTGTTAAAACTATGTTTTGTACAGAAGCTTTATTTGCTTGTTTTTGGAGTTTTTCGAAGTCTTTTTCTTTGTTTTCTTTTTGATTCTTTGCTTGTATGCTTATGTATGTTATTGCTTGCTTATGTTAGATCATCCGAAGTGTGAAGCTTGCCACTACGAATCCCTAGAGTTTAATGATTGTCAACAAGGCAAGTTGCACTTTGATCATACTTTTCTATACCCAATTTTTACTATGCATTAGTTTCACCCTTACAAAATTTGCATGAGTAGGACTGGGAATTGGGGCATTGCTATGTAGTTCATGAGATAGGAACCTATGATCCTTAGAACACCCGAGAATATTCGTTATGCTCATATATTGCTTAGCCATGCTTGTAGACGAGGATTGGTATGTGTGATTCATGAAAGATTAGAGAGATATAAATAATTTTGGGTTAACTTAAGGTGGCAACATTAACTCACATCTGGGTGGAATGGTCGGGGCACCTAGAGAATCCATTGCTTGCCCTAGGGGATCCCGGAGAACCCGTGTGATCACCCTAAGGAATGCCACCCAGGCTCAAAAGGATCATATGATATTGCATGCCTAGAAACTTTCATGTGCAGCCACAAGCCATTATGGGCTCTGGCATAGTTGAGTAAGTTTGTGTGAGCCTTTCTGGGTAGGCTAGCAGATGTAGGGGAAAGTAGGTGTACCGGCCTATCCAGGGTTAAGGGGAACACATTCAGAAAGACTATGTCTCGATCTTCCGATCATGGAGGTGGTTGAGTCTTGTGGAGAAAAGTGCGCAAACCTCTGCAGAGTGTATAAACTAATCATGATTAGCCGTGTCCCCGGTTATGGACAAATTTGAGTATCTAGAAGTGAATTATTGGTTGATCTGATCACTTTATTTAAGTAATGAATTGGGTTATTGATGATTTGGGAATTTTGGGATTGAGTTGGAGGAACCTTCTCAATAATGGCATGAACTGGTAGTAAAATAAAAATGTATTCCTTTGTTGTAGGAAAAAATTAGCTTTATGCAAAATTAAACTTAGAGCCTCCACCAGCCAAAATTTGCATATAGAGATAGTCATTTTCATTATTCTTCTATAGTGTGACATTGCCAGCATATTCCATGTGCTGACCTACACGGCTGCAACGTCTCATGTTGCAGAGTTTTCCGACGAAGATTAAGGTGCGATAGGTTGTTGTTCTGCACTCAGTTTTGCCGTGGAGTTGGATGGAATCATTTATCTTTGAAACTTCCGCGGTTATTTTATTTAGTTGGCCTTCAGCCATATTTATGTAATAAATACTCTTTTGAGGACCTCGATGTAATAAAGTGTGTGATTGAACTCTGTTATAATTCCTCGAGTACTGTGT
Source organism: Thinopyrum elongatum (assembly GCA_011799875.1). Lineage (NCBI taxonomy): Eukaryota > Viridiplantae > Streptophyta > Magnoliopsida > Poales > Poaceae > Thinopyrum > Thinopyrum elongatum. Next base: position 261,839,776 of record CM022303.1, read on the forward strand.
GTGTCAGCATACCGATCCAGGGATGACACTTAAGCACAGGGACAGAGACTCCAGTCCATTGGGATCGGGTCGCTACATTATAAAAAAGGAGGAAGGGATGCCCATAAACCTTAAACCATCTAATCTCTCATCTTATTTGCTTTCCATCTCCTCCAAAAAGCTTTTAGTGCAGGAAACAAGCATGATCGCCGCCATGAGTAAGAAGACCTCGTCCACCTGTGCTCGCATCATCCCCTTCCCCAACTTGGATGATGTTGTGCCCTCAGGATGGGAATACCTGAGGAAGCCTAGCATCAAGGAAGAACCTCGTGAGGAGAAGAAGGACATGGAGGAGAAGGTCAAGGTGGTGGACATCAGGGAGGAAGAAGAAGCAAAAGAGGGAGATGATGACACTATTCCAGACGGGTACCCTCCTAATCCCTATCAATTCAGTATCCACAGATCTATTCTGTTATTTCCTCTAGGACCTCCTCAATCTAAGTGGGGAAAGGAGCCACCAACTCCAGAGGAAATGAAGGAAAAGATTAGGGAGTTGGAGAAAGTTTCCAAGGGTTGTGTTAATGTGATCGGAGATGGGATTGATTCTTATTGGTTGATGAGCAAGGATTTGGAAGCAAGAGTAGATGGTCTTCTCCATAAGATCGGGCTTATGATTGATAATCTTAACAACAACTCTGCACAACTTGAGTTTTTGACCCAGGTTGTAGATGATCAGCAAGCTGTGATCAAAGAACTGAAGAACAAGCTTAAGAGCATATGTGCTGCCTTCCAGGGACTCCAGCAATGAGCATGAAACGCTTAGTGTCTGGATCTCCACGGCTGGATTGTAACCTTGGGGGAGATTCATGTGCACTTTGTATCATTACATTTTCTCAATTTACCTTTCCGTAAGATTAGAGAATGAGCTTTATTTTTGTTAAGGTTGAACTATCAATTTTTCCTCTTGAATAAGGGATGATCCCTTCCAATGAGTTTAGGGGTATCTTGATGTGTGAGATCGTTGCTTTCTTTTTAAGAACATGCTTGATGGGTGTTGTGACCAAAATAATTAGTGCATATTTACTTACCTGATGATTATAAGCCCCCACATCTTAGTTGTCGGATTCAGGCCTCCGCAGACCCAAGAAGGTTTGAACTCTGGGGTGTGTGCGCAGATCTCAACCTCTCAAGCCTAGAGCCCGTCGCCCCACAGCCTAGCCTAGCCAGACTCGCGTGTGCAAGGAAGAAGATGAACATGGCAGTTTACCCAGGTTCGGGCCACCTTGCGGTGTAATACCCTACTCCTGCTTTCTGGTGGATTGGCCTCACGAGGGGCTGAGGATGAACTAGTACAGAGGATGATCAACCTCGCGAGAGCTCGGGGGTGAGAATGAGTCGACCCCTTCTATGGTGGTGGCTAACCTATATTTATAGTGGCCTTGGTCCTCTTCCCTCAAAACTTAGGCGGGAAGGGATCCCACAATGGCCAATTTGAAAGGGGACAAGCAGTACATCTAATCCTAACGAAAGGTGGTCTTCGCCTGCAAAGCTTCTGGTCGTGACACAGCGGTGGGCTCGGTGATGACCTCCGCCTTGCTGAGCCTGTGGTCTTGGTCTTGTAGCACCGGAATGGAAACCTTTGGGAGATTCCTCGGGAACCCATGCCTGTCCTTGCCTCCTTAGCACCAAAGAGCAAACTGCCTCCTCTGCGCCCGCTGGCGGCCGCATGGCCTTGGTCGTCATGGCTCACGTCACCTCAGCCTCATGAGGTGGGGTACCTGCATAGAAATCTCCACTCCTCGGGAGGCCGCCTGGGGAGGCCGCTCCCTCGGGAGGTCTTGGTGTCATCCGCCTCACGAGGCCAGGCCCCTCGCGAGGGTCTTGTCTTGGTGGTCTTGGAGATGGGCCGTACTAGGCCGTCGAGGAAGTCACGCCATGGGCCGCAGGCAGGCAAGTCTGGGTACCCTGGTTCCCAGAATGCCGATAGTAGCCCCCGGGCCCAAGGTGCGCTCGGGCTGGCTTCGAGGCAAAGCCAAGGGGCAAGGGTGAAGCGCCGCGGGCCCCAACCGCCTGTGGGCCGGGCTGACGCGTGGCGCTTGATGAGACACGGACGCCTCCGCTTCCCCATGTCGTCTTGGCAACCGCACACTGACAAAAGGTCGGCGCACGCCCGTGGGGCCATCATTGCCCTGCTGCGCGCTTGCCTTCTGCCCCTCCTCCTCCTCGCAAGCTTGTGCCTTCTTCGCCAGATTCTGCGCCAGTTCAAATCTGCCTTGCCGCCATGGCCCCCAAGAAGAAGAGGAGCAAGGCCCCGGCTACGGCGGAGCCCCCAGCGGGGCCAGAGCCCGCGTTGGGCTGGTCCATCATGATCAACCGCGAGGGGCTGGACAAGGTCCGGCAAGCGATTGCCGCCGACTCCAACGAGTGGAAGGCGACAAAGATCTGGCCGGCCTCCCGGCTCCAAGCTGATAGGGAGGCTACCGAGATCCCTCTTCACCTTCATGCCCTTTTCGCCGGCCTGCTACCTCCGTTCTTCGATTTCTTCAATGCCGTGCTCACGCACTATCAAATCCACGCGCTGCATCTTGATCCCGTGTCTGTCGTTCTTCTCTCCGCCTTCGCGTTCCTGTGTGAGGCCTTTGTGGGCATTGCCCCGTCTGTGGCCCTGCTCCGTCACTTCTTCTCTCTTCAGTTGGTCGACGGCGAGCAATGCTCGGGGTGCATGTCACTTTAGGCGGTGGCGGTGACTACAGGCTCCGGCATTGACGCCTCGCTCCGCCCAAACACAGAGGGATTCCAGAGGCAGTGGGTGTACGTAGACGCCACCATGTACAGCCCCCTGCTCCTGATCCCGTTCGCCCCTGCAGAGCCGAGCTCCAGATGGGAGCACGCGGAGCTGGTCGATCCACCCCTCGCTCGGGTCTTGACCAGGCCGGCCAACCTAAGGAAGGCAGGGGTGACGATGGCGATGGTGGTGAGGGAATTCGTCCGGCGGCGCATCGCTCCGCTCCAACGCCACTCCCGTCCGATGTGGGCATTCACCGGCCCTGCAGAAAACATGAGACTTCAGGAGCCTCCCCTTCCTTCTAGCATGTTGCACGGAGTGCTCCGCCTCCTGACTGGTGAGGAGCCTGCCGAGCTCCCTCCAAATGGGTTCCCCCTCTATGATCACCCAAACTGGGGAGCCTTCGCCAAGAAGATGCCGCGCTTCGATGAGTGGGGGCTGCCCCCCGAGGGCCACATGGGGCCTCATGACAACCCCCTCCTGGTGACCCCAGGGCGCGAGGGCCCTGAGGTGCGCGCTCCCCGGGCAGCCGCAGGGGAGCGCGCTCCACCACATGCTCCTCATGTTGGGAAACGTTGCATGGAAAAAAAAAATTCTACGCACACGCAATGATCTATCCATGGAGATGCATAGCAACGAGGGGGAGAGTGTGTCTACGTACCCTCATAGACCGTAAGCGGAAGCGTTTTACAACACGGTTGATGAAGTCGAACTTCTTCGCGCTTCAACCGATCAAGTACCGAATGCACGGCACCTCCGTGTTCTGCACACGTTCAGTTCGGTGACGCCCCTTGCCTTCTTGATCTAGCAAGACGTCGAGGTAGTAGATGAGTTCCGTCAGCACGACGCGTGGTGACGGTGATGGTGAAGTGATCTCCACAGGGCTTCGCCTAAGCACTACGAAAATATGATCGGGGGTGTAAACGGTGGAGGGGGCGCCGCACACGGCTAGGCAATTGTCTTGTCTGTGCTAGGCGCCCCCTCCCACATATATATAGGTGGGAGGGGGAGGGAAGAGGCCAGGGCGCGCCCTAGGGCTGGCCGCCGGCCCCCTAGGGGCCCTGCCTTGCCCTGCGCCCCCCTGCCATGTTTTCCTAAGGGGGAAGGAAAGAGGGGGGAGAGGGAAGGAAGGGGGAATCCTATTCCACTCTTTCCTTTCCCTTCCCCTCTTTCCTTCTCCTCCTAGGCTGGCCCATATGGGGGGCGCACCAGCCCCTTGTGGCTGGTGCGTTTCCCCTCCTGGCCCATAAGGCCCATATCTTTTGCCGGGGGTGCCCGGAACCCCTTCCGGTGACCCGATAAGTACCCGGTGACCCCCGAAACACTTCCGATGTCCGAATACCATCGTCCTATATATCAATCTTTACCTCTCAACCATTTCAAGACTCCTTGTCATGTCCGTGATCTCATCCGGGACTCCGAACAACATTCGGTCACCAAATCACATAACTCATATAATACTATATCGTCAACGAACGTTAAGCGTGCGGACCCTACGGGTTCGAGAACTATGTAGACATGACCGAGACACCTCTCCGGTCAATAACCAATAGCGGAACCTGGATGCCCATATTGGCTCCTACATATTCTACAAAGATCTTTATCGGTCGAACCGTTATGACAACATACGTAATTCCCTTTGTCCATCGGTATGTTACTTGCCCGAGATTCGATCGTCGATATCTTCATACATAGTTCAATCTCATTACCGGAAAGTCTCTTTACTCATTCCATAATACATCACCTCGTGACTAACTCCTTAGTCATTTGCTTGCAAGCTTATGATGTGTATTACCGAGAGGGCCGAGAGATACCTCTCCGATACTCAGAGTGACAAATCCTAATCTCGATCTATGCCAACTCAACAAATACCTTCGGAGATACCTGTAGAGCATCTTTATAATCATCCAGTTACGTTGTGATGTTTGATAGCACACAAGGCATTCCTTCGGTATCCGGGAGTTGCATAATCTCATAGTCGAAGGAATATGTATTTGACATCAAGAAACCAATAGCAATAAAACTAAACGATCATTATGCTAAGCTAACAGATGGGTCTTGTCCATCACAGCATTCTCCTAATGATGTGATCCCATTATCAAATGACAACTCATGTCCATGGTTAGGAAACGATAACCATCTTTGGTCAACGAGCTAGTCAAGTAGAGGCTCACTAGGGACACGGTGTTTGTTTATGTATTCACACATGTATTTAGGTTTCCGATCAATAAAATTCTAGCATGAATAATAAACCTTTATCATGAATAAGGACATACTGCCTTCGTCCCAAAATTCTTGTCTTAGATTTGTCTAGATACGGATGTATCTAACACTAAAATATAACTAGATACATCCGTATTTAGATAAATCTAAGACAAGAATTTTGGGACGGAGGGAGTATAAAATAACAACTTTATTATTGCCTCTAGGGCATATTTCCTTCACCTCAGGCATTCGCCTTCAGTCCTGCGGGTGGCGGGGGAGGTGCCCCGCCTATAGATGCAGCTGCCGCCCTCGCCGTGGAGGGCTACGCGCCAGGCCCCAGTGCATCCCCTCCGGACCCTTGAGTGGTCCAGAAGAGGAAGGAGCTCGGGAGCCGCCGCAGTCCTGCCTCAGGGGCCCTGAAGAAGAGGAAGTGGATCGCCATGGACGAGTAAGCGCCTTGCCTCCTTCTTGATCCTTGCATTCTGCATCACTTCCTGACTCTTGTCCCTAGGGTCCCTTCCGACGAGGGGCGAGCGCGCCCCGAGCACCGCCTCCGGAGGGCACCGGTCCCGCTGCGACCTCGTGCCTCATGAGCCACGTGGTTATCCGCAAGGTGGCGCCCGTACCCGAATCGAGGCCGACCCTGGGGGGCCTCGGTCCTGCATTCCTGGCGTCCTTCTTTCAGGGAGGCCTCCCAGTCATGGGGGCCGTGCCAAGGGCTCCGCCACTGATGCTCGTCGGTAGCCGAGCGGCTTGTGGGACAGCGCCATCCCCAAGCAGCGGGGTGAATCCATGTTGGGCCCCGCCCCGGGCCGGAGGAGCGGGCGAAGGAGCTCCAGCCCCCGGGCTCCTGGCGGGGATGGGCGAAGGAGCTCCAGCCCCCAGGCCCCTACCGGAGACGGGCGAGTCTTCGCGTGCCTCCGTAGCCGACTGGGGCGCGGGGGAAAGCCCCGGCCGAGCATTGGAGCTCGCGCGCCGGCGCAACGCCGTCCGACACGGCCTTCTCCAGGAGACAGCGAGCGCTCGGGCGCCTCGGGGTGGAGCTCGGCTACGTCGACACGTGCCTTGAGGTGGAACGCTTGCGCCTGGCGCGTGAGTGGCACCAGCTCGGGGTCGCCTTCAACTTCGGTCGCCTGCAGCGCGAGCACGCTCATGCGGAGGTGGAGGAGTCCCTTGCCGCGGAGAAGGAGGCTCGTGATCATGCCCTGGAGGAGGCCTGAGCCGCAGACTGCCAGCACGAGGCGGCCGAGAAGCGCGAGAGGGAGATCCAAGCTTCAAACGCCACCCTCGAGCGACAGGTCCTGGTGCGCAAAGTGGTGCTTTCCGCCTTGGCGGGCGGGCCGCCTACGGGCAAAGCGAGGCTCTGCACGCTCGAGGACACACTGACGCTGGAGGCGCTGGAGCAGAGCCTGGAGCGCGAGCGTCTGGAGGTGATGGAGCGCCAGGTGGCCACCGCCGAGGACGCTCTCGCCTCTCGGGAGGCGAAGATCCGAGAGGAGGCTGACGAGAGGGTAGCGGGGGTCCGCAGGGCCCTTGCTGAAGAATATCGCCGGAAGCTGGAGCTTCACGAGGCTCGCTTCTGCACGCGGCGCGACAAGCTGAAAGGCGAGGCCGACGGCCTCAAGGAGAAGTTAGCCGCGACGGAGCGACGCGAGAAAACTGCGGCGGATGCTCGGGCTGCCGCTGAGGCCGAGTTGTCCTTCCTTTTCAAGAAGGTGGAAGGCGTTTCCTCCCTCGTGGAGAAAGCTTCAGACGAGGCAGGCCGAGCCCGAGTGCTGCAGCATGAGCGCTCCCAGATGTTCGAGGCCCTCGAGCGCAGGGCCAACCAGGCCCAGAGCAGCATTTGCGACGAGAACGTCTCCAGCCCGCTTGTTGCTGATGACGCCGGCTATCTCAGCTTCTTCACCAAGGTCGTGGCATGCCTCGAAGGTGGGGCCGCGAAGGCGCACCGGCTCATCGAGGAGAGGAGCCGCGACCTTCTTGCTCGTGCGCTCTCGCGCGTCTTCAGCCACCTTCTCCGCTCCGATCCTGACTTCGACTTCAAGGCCACGATAGCCCCCATGCCCGGAGCAATCCAAGGTGCCCTAGCGGACTGGGTGGAGGATCATGTGGATGACCTGATCATGGAGCTTGCCCCTGCCGAGGATGTGGGTGCGCCCGTGGTTGAGGAACGCGGGGCTGACAAAGATGACGATGGCAGCAACGACAGTGACAGGGCGTCTCCCTAGGCTTGTTTTCTCCTGCTTTCCTGTCAAGACTTTGGATGTGACCCCACGGGGATGCGAAAGTATTTTTTGGAAGAATCTTCTCTATGATGTATTAAATAGTATTGCACTCCCTGATGTCGCCTTTCCTTTACTTTTCGCGCGCCTGTGGCCCCTGAGCAGGGGCAACCGTCATTGTCATGCCGGGTTGCGATGCCCAACCAAAGTCTGGAGGTGGACACTTGCCGAAGGCCCCAGGCCATACGTACCCGCTGGCTCGCTTGGGAGCGCCACGCGAGGATCCGGACTCTGAGGTCCCGGAGGGGCATGCGCGCGGGCAAGGCCGCGGCTGCTGTGGCCTGAGCCCTTAGGGCATCTTCAGCGCCGCTAGGCTGACTCAAGTGTGCGCACCGTGCCCAGCCCCTACTCGCGGGGCACGATGGAGGGAGCCACGGGTGCCCGCCGTCTTTCGCAAGGACAGAAATTAAGAGAGGAAGCATCGCAAGAAGAAAAAAGCGAGCCCTCCCCTTTTTTTAAAAGATGAAGACGCAAGAACTTCAAATTCACTCCAAGAAGCAGTAAATTTGGTTACAAGAGAAAGCAAAGAATAGCCGCGTCCGGCACCTATGCTAGTCTTCTAGTCTTCCCGCCAGCGTGGAGCATGGGGCTTCCACCAGGCATGGGCATAATCGCTGATTGACCGTGTCGTCAGCCAGCGCGGAGCATGGAGCTTCCACTTGGGCGTGGGTGGGAGCCCCCGTGAGGCTCGAGGGCAGCGCTCAGGAGACTCCGTGGTGTGTATAGCCCCACTCATTATTACGTGAGAGTTTCACGGGCGGAGACTGGAGGAGTGCAAGGCAGCCACCTTCCTCCCCGGCGGGGACCCCAACCCTTAGTCCTCGGATCGCACGCCTGCGAATCTGAGGCGCGGGCGGCCTCGGGCAGGGTCGCCGACCTGGCAATCACCAGTGGGCAGCGCGATGCGCCTTCTTGCTGCCCACGGGCCACCCGTCCGACTTGCTGCGCAGGCTACGGACCCCTCCCAAGCCTTTGGGTCTCTGGGGTCCTGGCGTTGAGTGGTTGCGGCTCAGGAGACCCCGGGCCCTCATGAGGCGTCTTAGCCTTGTGGGCCCTTCAAGTCCTTGGGCCCCCCTGGGACCCTGTCCGCGCTCGGGGTGCACCATGCATCCAAAAGTTAGCACATACGCTCTGAAAATACTTGTTGCAGCGGGGGAAGGGCATTTGACGGCGCGGTTGGGGCCCTGGAGGCCACCCCTGCCGGTGGGTCACGATGGCCACGAGGTGGTATGTCGTGGCGCATCCCCCGGGGGGCACCTACCCTGCCCGAAGCTCGTGGGAGCGCTTCTTGGGCTGGGAGGGAGGTCCCGCCGGGCTCCTTTCCGCCACTCGGCCCACCAGATCCTCCTGAGAGGGGTGAGCAAACGCAGCAGGGGCACGCTCAGGCCCATTACGAGGGTCGCGGCATGGGCGGGGGGCACAAGGGCCCCGTACCCTGGCAGGCGACGTCGAGCAGCTCAGCGACCCGATCGAGCAAGACGGCATGGTCACCGTTGGCGGGGTGATAGCGCAGTAATTCGCGCGCCGCGAGGAGCGCGGCCTGCATGCCCGTTAGCCCTCACGTAGCATGGAGGGACAGCACCGCGGCGACGCCTATGGAGGGCGCGGCGGCACACCCGCTGCGCCGCGCAAGGGGTGATGGCGACAAATCCTGCTGTTGGCGACGACGTGACGAGGAAGGCGGGGCACGGCGGGAGACGCTGCGGTCGTAGGGCGCCATCCGATCGGAGCACACGGCCCACCGCTCGGCGCGGGCTCGGTGGTCTTTGTCATGAGTGTGGCAAGGCGAGGATGGAGCATGGCTGGTGAAGAGGCGGGGCTTCGATACGCCCCTACCTGGCTCGCCAAATGTCGGATTCAGGCCTCCGCAGACCCAAGAAGGTTCGAACTCTTGGGCGTGTGTGAAGATCTCAACCTCTCAAGCCTAGAGCCCGTCGCCTCATAGCCTAGCCTAGCCAGACTTGTGTGAGCAAGGAAGAAGATGAACATGGCAGTTTACCCAGGTTCGGGCCACCTTGCGGTGTAATACCCTACTCCTGCTTTGTGGTGGATTGGCCTCACGAGGGGCTGAGGATGAACTAGTACAGAGGATGAACAACCTCGCGAGAGCTCGGGGGTGAGAATGAGTCGACCCCTTCTATGGTGGTGGCTAACCTATATTTATAGTGGCCTTGGTCCTCTTCCCTCGAAACTTAGGCGGGAAGGGATCCCACAACGGCCAATTTGAAAGGGGACAAGGAGTACATCTAATCCTGATGAAAGGTGGTCTTCGCCTGCAAAGCTTCTGGTCATGACGCAGCGGTGGGCTTGGTGATGACCTCCGCCTTGCCGAGCCTGTGGTCTTGGTCTTGTAGCACCGGAATGGAAACCTTTGGGAGATTCCTCGGGAACCCACGCCTGTCCTTGCCTCCTTAGCACCAAAGAGGAAACTGCCTCCTCTGCGCCCGCTGGCGCCCGCCTGGCCTTGATCGTCATGGCTCACGTCACCTCAGCCTCATGAGGTGGGGTACCTGCATAGAAATCTCCGCTCCTCGGGAGGCCGCCTGGGGATGCCGCTCCCTCGGGAGGTCTTGGTGTCGTCCGCCTCGTGAGGCTAGGCCCCTCATGAGGGTCTTGTCTTGGTGGTCTTCGAGATGGGCCGTACCAGGCCATCGATGAAGTCACGCCGTGGGCCACAGGTAGGCAAGTCTGGGTACCCTGGTTCCCAGAACGCCAACATTAGTTATGTAAATTTTTGAAGGGAGATAAAACAACTATATATGCTAGCTCATTGAAGGGTTCAACTTACTTGAGGGCAAGCAAATAAATTAATCCTCTGCTAAAAATAACTTGGGAAATGAAGTCTCTCTAAGAAATAAGGCTGGCTTGCACTTTAAGTTTATCTTAAGCCTTCGTATGATTCAATGAGGAAAGACTGAACACTTTCTAATGAAAACTTTCTACAAGAAAAATAAAGGAAAGAGAAAATTGCTTGCCCGATTGAAACAACAATGAACTAGGATATGAAGTTGTTACTTGTCCTCAGTAAAATTAAATGATAAGATGTGGATGCCTGCATGATCATCACAAGAGTAAGTATGGGATATTGTTTGCCACATGTACTCATCAATAAACGTCCCCCTTGGAAGTAATGAACTCATACCTTTTGATATTCGTATCTTATAAACACAAGGGTGACATCGTTATTTACACGCCATGGCACTTGCTCAAGGACGAGCAAGACTTAAGCTTAAGCACTCTGCGAACAGCACCGGGGCAGCGCATGAGGGCAATGACGACGCGTTGTCCGCCACTAAGAGGAAGAGGAAATGGGCCGCCCATGACGAGTAAGTGCCCCGGTAGCCTTTTTGTTGTGAGGTCTGTGACGTCGTTCAACCCGGGTTGACTCTATGCCTGCGCACGGGCCAGGGTGGCAGCCAGAAGAAGAAGAAGATGATGATCGATGCAAAGGTGGCCCCTCGCCCAAAGGTGGCACCGACATCCAACCAGAGTCCTGGGGGCGTAAGGTCGCCTCACACCGCCTAGCCGCTGCGACAGGGCCCTAAGGTGCCGGAGCGGTGCCCAACACCCCTCTGAAGCCACGAGGGGGCTCGGCTGCCCAGGACGCAGATATCCAGCCCCAGGTGCCGCTCTCTAAGGGCAAGGTCGTGCCCCCCATGAAGACCGCGATGGAGGGGGATGTAGCGGTGACGAGGGGAGAGGCACGCGAACCCCCGTCAGCTACACGTAACACTGCGGGGGGAATGACGCGGGGCGCGATGCGGAGCACTGCTACTTCTTGTGCTTGCGTTGATTTTTCCCTTGAAGAGGAAAGGGAGATGCAGCAAAGTAGAGATAAGTATTTCCCTCAATTAAGAACCAAAAGGTATCAATCCAGTAGGAGGCACAAGCAAGTCCCCAATAGATGCACATGCACAAACTAACAAACACTTGCACACAATGCGAAAAAGGGTTGTCAATCCCTTCACGGCCACTTGCAAGAGTGAGATCTAATAGAGATAGATATAAAAGATAAGTAAAAGGCAAAATAAAGTAAATATAAATAAATTACAGCAAGGTATTTTTGGGTTTTTGATTTTATAGATCTGGAAATAATATGATGGAAAATAGACCTGGGGGCCATAGGTTTCACTAGAGGCTTCTCTCTTGAAGAAAGCATACGGTGGGTAAACAAATTACTGTTGAGCAATTGATAGAAAAGCGCAAAGTTATGACGATATCTAAAGCAATGATCATGAATATAGGCATCACGTCCGTGACAAGTAGACCGACTCCTACCTGCATCTACTACTATTACTCCACACATCGACCAACTCCTGCCTGCATCTAGAGTATTAAGTTCATAAGAACAGAGTAACACCTTAAGCAAGATGACATGACGAAGAGGGATAGATCCAATCAATATGGTAAAAACCCCATCTTTTTATCCTTAATGGCAACAATACAAATACGTGCCTCGCTACCCCTACTGTCACTGGGTGAGGGCACCGCAAGATTGAATCCATCACAAAGCACCTCTACCATTGCAAGAAAAACCAATCTAGTAGGCCAAACCAAATCGATAGATCAGAGAGAAATACAAAGCTATCTTAATCATGCATAAAAGAGTTCAGAGAAGACTCAAATAATATTCATAGATAATCTGATCATAAATCCACAATTCATCGGATCTCAACAAAAGCACCGCAAAAGAAGATTACGTCGAATAGATATCCAAGAACATCGAGGAGAACATTGTATTGAAGATCATAGAGAGAGAAGAAGCCATCTAGCTAATAGCTATGGACTCGTAGGTCTGTGGTAAACTACTCACACATCATCGGAAGGGCAGCAAGGCTGGTGTAGAGGCCCTCCGTGATCGAATCCCCCTCCGGCGGAGTGCCGGAAAAGGCCCCAAGATGGGATCTCACAAGGACAGAAGCTTGCGGTGGCGGAAAAGTATTTTTGGTGTGCCCTCTGACGTAAGGGAAATATTTGGGAATTTATAGTGCTGGAGTTAGGGTTAGAAGAGCTGCGAGGGGCCCACAAGCCCTGGGGCGCACCCCTAGGGCTTGTGGCCTCCTCGTGGGTCTTCTGGCCACCTCCCGAAGCTTCCTAGGTGTCTTGTTGTCCAAGAAAAATCGTCAAAAAGTTTTGTTCCGTTTGGACTCCGTTTGGTATTGATTTTCTGTAAAAGACAAAAACAAGGAAAAAACATCAACTGACACTGGGCACTAGGTTAATAGGTTAGTCCCAAAAATGATATAAAATAGCATATTAATGCATATAAAACATCCAAGATAGATAATATAATAGCATGGAACAATAAAAAATTATAGATACGTTGGAGACGTATCAAGCATCCCCAAGCTTAATTCCTGCTCGTCCTCGAGTAGGTAAATGATAAAAACAAAAAAAAATATGTGAAATGCTACCTAACATATTTATCAATGTAATTCTTCTTATTGTGGCATGAATATTCAGATCCATAAGATTCAAAACAAAAGTTTAATGTTGACATAAAAACAATAATACTTCAAGCATACAAATAAAGCAATCATGTCTTCTCAAAATATCATGGCTAAAGAAAGTTATCCCTACAAAATCATATAATCTTTTCATGCTCTATCTTCATCACACAAAGTATTTATCATGCACAACCCCGATGACAAGCCAAGCAATTGTTTCATACTTTTAATGTTCTCAAGCCTTTTCAACTTTCACGCAATACATGAGCGTGAGCCATGGATATAGCACTATAGGTGGAATAGAGTATGGTGGAGGTTGTGAGGAGAAGACAAAAAAGGGGAAAGTCTCACATCAACTAGGCAAATTAATGGGCTATGGTGATGCCCATCAATTGATATCGATGCAAGTGAGTAGGGATTCCATGCAATGGATGCACTAGAGCTATAAGTTTATGAAAGGTCAAAAGAAAACTAAGTGGGTGTGCATCCAACTTGCTTGCTCACAAAGACCTAGGGCAATTTGAGGAAGCCCATCATTGGAATATACAAGCCAAGTTCTATAATGAAAAATTCTCACTGGTATATGAAAGTGACAAAATAGGAGACTCTCTATCATGAAGAACATGGTGCTATTTTGAAGCACAAGTGTGGCAAAAGGATAGTAACATTGTCCCTTCTCTCTTTTTCTCTAATTCATTTTTTTATTTTTTTTATTTTTTCTTTTGGGCTCTTTGGCCTCTCTTTTTTATTTTATTTTATATGGGCTCTTTGGCCTATTTTTATTATAAGTCCGGAGCCTCATCCCGACTTGTGGGGGAATCATAGCCTCCATCATCCTTTCCTCGCATGGGACAATGCTCTAATAATGATGATCATCACACTTTTATTTACTTACAACTCAAGAATTACAACTCAATACTAGAACAAAGATATGACTCTATATGAATGCCTCTAGCGGTGTCCCGGGATATGCAATGATCTAACGTGACATGTATAAAAAATATGAACGGTGGCCAAGCCACAAATACTATGCCAACTACATGATCATGCAAAGCAAAATGACAATGATGGTATGTGTCATACTAAACAGAACGGTGGAAGTTGCATGGCAATATTTCTTGGAATGGCTATGTAAATGCCATAATAGGTAGGTATGGTGGCTGTTTTGAGGAAGGGTACATGGTGGGTTTAATGCACCGGCGAAAGTTGCGCGGTACTAGAGAGGCTAGCAATGGTGGAAGGGTGAGAGTGCGTATAATCCATGGACTCAACATTAGTCATAAAGAACTCACATACTTATTGCAAAAATTTATTAGCCATTGAAACAAAGTACTAATACGCATGCTCCTAGGGGGATAGATTGGTAGGAAAAGACCATCGCTCGTCCCCGACCGCCACTCATAAGGAAGACAATCAAAAATAAATCATGCTCTAACTTCATAGCATAACGATAGACCATATGCGCATGCTTCGGGAATCACAAACTTTAACACAAGTATTTCTACTAATCCACAATTACTCTCTAGCATGACTCTAATATCACCATCTTTATATCTCAAAACAAATGCAAGGAATCAAACTTCTCATATATTCAATGCTCTTTATGAAAGTTTTTATTATATCCCTCTTGGATGCCCATCATATCAGGAACAAATTCATAACCAAAGCAAATTGCCATACTATTTTCAACACTCTCAAAATAATATAAGTGAAGCATGAGAGTTCATCAATTTCTACAAAATAAAACAACCGCCGTGCTCTAAAAAGATATAAGTGAAGCACTAGAGCAACTGCCTAGCTCAAAAGATATAAGTGAAGCACATAGAGTATTCTAATAAATTCACGATTAATGTGTGTCCCTCTCAAAAGGTGTTGATAACCCACAAGTATAGGGGATCACAACAGTTTTCGAGGGTAGAGTATTCGACACAAGCGGAGCCAAAGAATATTTGCAAGTATTAGTAGTTGAGTTGTCAATTCAACCACAACTGGAGATTAAATATCTGCAGCAAAGTGATTAGTAGCACAATAGTATGATAGTTTTAATAGCAGTGGTAACAGTAGCAATGATAATGGTAACAGCAGTAGCAGTTTTGTAGCAGTTGTAACAGTAGCAATAGCAATAGTATGTTAGCAAGAGCAATATGTGAAAAACTCGTAGGCATTGGATCGGTGAATGCGCTGGATGATATTCATAATATAACAGTCATAACCTAGGACGATACAAAAACTAGCTCCAGTTCATAAATTTAATGTAGGCATGTATTCCGTAAATAGTCATACGTGCTAATGGAAAAGAACTTGCATGACATCTTTTGTCCTACCCTCAGCGGGGTCCGTAAGGAAACTAAGGGATATTAAGGCCTCCTTTTAATAGAGAACCGGAACAAAGCATTAACACATAGTGAATACATGAACTCCACAAACTACGGTCATCACCGGAAAGTATCCCAATTACTGTCACACTGGGGTTTACGGATCATAACACGTAATAGGTGAATATGACTTGCAAGATCGGATCTAGAACATAGATATAATGGTGAAAACATAAACGGTTCAGATCTAAAATTATGGCACTCGGGCCCTAGTGACAAGCATTAAGCATAGCAAAGTCATAACAGCATCAATCTCAGAACATAGTGGATACTTGGGATCAAGCCCTAACAAAACTAACTCGATTACATGATGAATCTCATCCAACTCCTCACCGACCAGCAAGCCTACGAAGGAATTACTCACTCCCGGTGGGGAGTATCATGGAATTGGTGATGAAGGAGGGTTGGTGATGACGAAGACCGAAGATTCCCCTCTCCGGAGCCCCGAACGGGCTCCAGATCTGGCCTCCCGATGAAGAACAGGAGGTGGTAGCGGCTCCGTATCGTGAAACGCGATGAAACTTCCTCTCCTATTTTTTCTCCGAAAATAGGTATTTATGGAGTTGGAATTATCATGGGGGCCACGAGGGGCGCGTGCCCTGGTGTATCTTGGCCAGCTAGGTCACCCCCTCCAGTGGTTCTTGGTTCTAGTATTTTTTTTATATATTCTAAAATAAATCTCCAAAAAGTTTTGTCCGAATCCGAGAACTTTTATTTCTGCACAAAAACAACACCATGGTAGTTCTGCTAAAAATAGCGTCAGTCCGGGTTAGTTTCATTCAAATCATGCAAATTAGAGTCCAAAACAAGAGCAAAAGCGTTAGGAAAAGTAGATACGACGGAGACGTATCAACTCCCCCAAGCTTAAACCTTTGCTTGTCCTCAAGCAATTCAGTTGACAAACTAAAACTGAAAAAGAAAAACTTTTACGAACTCTTTTGTTCTTGTTTACATAAATAAGCTTAAGTAGCACCTAGGTTTTCAGCAAAGATTATGACTAACTATGTCAACAATAACTCGTAGAAATTATATTAACTCATATCAATGACATAAACAACTAGCGAGCAATAATAAAATATCCCAAGTGACAACACTTTGTCAAAACAACCATGATATAATATGACAACAGTGGTATCTCGCTAGCCCTTTCTGAGACCGCAAAACATAAATGCAGAGCACCTCCAAAGTTCAAGCAGCGACTAAACATTGTAATTCATGGTAGAAAAGATCCAATCATGATGCATCCAACATTAGCTATACACAATGCATGAGGATGACAAGAGTGCTCTTAGGTCTGGTGCTTGTTTGAGAAGGTGATGAATCAACATAAAATTAAATAGATAGTCCCTTCGCAGAGGGAAGGAGGGATTTGCAGAGGTGCCAGAGCTCAAAGCTTAAAACAAAGATAAATATAATTTTGGGAGGTACACCCTTCCTGTCAACGTTACGACCAAGAGTTATCAATGTCTTCCATGCTAAACACATTAGCGGCGGTTCCCAAGCGATAAAAGTAAAGGTTTACTCCCCCTCCACCAACAAACACACTCCACGGCTAGCCGAATCCACGGGTATCGTCCTTACCAACAACAATCCTAGGGGAGTTTTGTTTATTTGTAATTTTTGAATTCGAGACTGGGCATCCCTATTACCGCCCCTCTCGTGCAAGGACGAGTGAATAAACACTCATCATGAGAATAACCCGCTTAGCATGAAAGATACTGACCGCCCCCTATCGCTCCATGAGCGGTCCAGGCACACAAAACAGATGTTCATTTGAAATTTTAGAGGTGGCACATGCAAATTTACTTGGAACGGTAGGGTAATACCGCATATAAGTAGGTTTGGTGGACTCATCTGGAATAACTTGGGTTTAAGGATTTTGATGCACAAGCAGTATTTCCACTTAGTACAGGTGAAGGCTAGCAAATAGGATGAGAAGCAGCCAGCTAGAGAGCGAAAACAGTCATGAACATGCGTTATGCATAATCAACATTGAATACTAGCATGAGTAGGATATGAACACCATGAACATAAATATTATAGAGGCTATGTTGGTTTTGATTCAACTACATGCATGAACATGTGCCAAGTCAAGCCACTTGAAACATTCAGAGGAGGATACCATATCATCATACTACATCACAATCATTTTAATGCATGTTGACATCCAAGATAAATTATTATCCCCTCCTAGCTACTTAAGCATGGCATGAGAAACTATAATCTCTAATTGTCATCACAAACATGTTTGATCATAATATGTTGAATCATGGATACTAGGTTAAAAATATTTACAAAAACAAAACAAGTTGAGTTCATATCCGCTTCTCTCTGCCACAGTCACTTCATCAAATATCGTTATTATTGCCTTTCACTTGTACGACCAAACGATATGAAAATAATAATAGTGCCAGAGTGTCGTGGACTAAGCTGGAATCTGCAAAGATTTTATTCAAAAGGAGAAGACAAGGTAATATGGGAGCCACTCCACATTTTCATCGTGGTCTTCTCCTTGGTATGACTCAATAAAAAGAAAAGAATTTCAAAGAAACACACCGAAATATTTTTGGAGTTTTTAGTTTTTCTTGAAGAAAGCAAATTAAAGAAGGAAAAACAAAATGAGAAAAACTATTTACACGGGAAAGCTCCCAACAAGCAAAAGAAGAATCGAGAAATCTTTTTGGGTTTTCTTTTAATACTACAACTAATTAAACTAAAAAGGAAACCCGAAAAGAAGCAAAAAATATTTTTGGATTTTCTCAAAGTTTTTCAAACATACAAGAAGAAAGCGAGAAAATAAATCTAACATGGATAATACAATGAAAAAGTATGAACACCGACAACTGGAATGAAATGTGTAAACATGAATATAATATCAGTGGAAATACATACTCCCCCAAGCTTAGGCTTTTGGCCTAGCTTGGTAATCACCATCCGTAGTAGCCTTCCGGTCCCATGTAGAAGTGTTGTGGCGGCGGCACCTGAGCGTCCCACTCCTAGGGCTCCTCCTCTGCTGTTGCCTGTTCATTTCGGTAGGCAATGATGTCCTCTGGCTTGAACCTGTATCCGCCCCTGGCAATAGAATCAAACAAAGCAGGTGTAGGCAATGGAATAATATCACGGGAATCCACACTGAAAACCAGGTTGTAACGAATATTATGAAGAGAGTCAGCATCATCAGTAAACTGGTGAGCCACCATAACCTGGTGATCTAGATAAGCTCGAGGCAAAGGATAATCATGTTGGCGTATCTGAATGTTAAAGTGACTCGCTAGGCGAGTGGCATAAATACCCCCATGAATTTTGCCCTTAGTTCTGTTAAGGTGCAGATGACGTGCAATAATAGCTCCTAGGTAAAAGGTGTGATCATTGTGTAGTGCACGACGTAAAATGGCAAAGTCGGGGGCACTGAGTGCACCAACCTTTTCCCTAGCAGTCAAACACTTCGCTATGAATAAAGCAAAGTAATGCACAGAAGGAAACTGCAAACTAGTGGTGGTGACATTCGACACGCCTCTCTCATCCCCCACTGTCAGAGTGCGGTAAAAGTCCTCAAACTTTGCAGGTCTAGGCTCTCTTAATTCCCCATCAGAAGGGATTAAACATATATCACAAAAGTCAGTGAGCGGTATCTGACGGGTTTCAGCGTATAAATTAAACTGCACCTCACGGGGATTGTTCCTACTCAGAAAATGAAAAATTTACACAAAGGGATTTGTAAGGAGATGGTGTTGGTCACACTCAGCTGCGAGGAACTCGGTCAGCCCAGCATTTGCAACAAATTGGGTGAACTCTTGATGGAACCTGGCCTCCTCCATGAAGGCATTATGCGGCCATTCGCACGGCCGCACCTCCGCCGTCCTTGGAGTGTTGAGGTCATTGTCTGATGATTCCCCAATGACTCCCTTAGCATTCTTCTTGGAAGAGAACTTCCTAAAGAAACTCATCTTATTCCTATAAATAAAATTCTAAAAATTTTAGTCCACAAATTTTTTGTCAACAAAACTTCATAAGATTGATAGCAACTACTCATATGGATGCCTAGAGGCCATAACAAGCATTCAAACTACTTAGAACTCTAAGAATTCAACATGCAAGCACATCTACAGCAGCACCAAGAGTAGCTAATTATTCAAAACATAAACCACTAAAGCAAAAACTAATTGGAGCAATGGAGGAGTCACATACCAAGTAGCAATCCCCCAAAACAGTTTCGGAAACGGAGCTTCGAGCAAAGAGATCGAAATCCGCGGGTTTGAGAGCAAGCACACGAGAGAGAGAGCTATGGTGATTTTTTTCTGGAGGTAGGAGATGACATGGGCTAAAGGGATAAGTGAGGGGACCCATGTGGGGACCACAGCCCACCAGGGTGCGCCTGGGGTTGCCGGCGAGCCCTAGTGTCTTGTGGTCACTAGGAGCACCCCCTCTCATGTTATTCATACAAAAAATTCAGAAAAAATCAGAAAAAATCGTATTAAATTTTCAGGGCATTCTGAGCACTTTTATTTTTGACCACTTTTTTATTGCACGGAAAATTCAGAAAACTGACTAAACATGGCACTTTATTTTATTTAACTAAGAAAAATAGGAAACAAAAGGTAAGGGCAGAAAGTGGTTCTCACTAAATTCATCAACTTCATACCTCTCAAAAATGATTCATTAACAAGGTTGATCAAGTCTTATTAACAACCACTTTCGATTAGCAAGAAACCGAAGAACTTTCGAAAACACTAAGTTACCTCAACGGGGATATGCATATCCCCAACAATAAGTATTTCATATTTCTTTTTGGTAGTAGGTAGAGGTAGTTGAAAACTTCCAATAGTAATTATCGGAGACTTTTCAATAACATTAATACCACCTGGAATTGTTTCTTCGAAAAATGCACCGTATGCTCATTACCATTGATATGAAAAGTGACCTTGCTTTTATTGCAATCAATAATAGCCCTTGCAGTATTCAAAAAGGGTCTACCAAGGATAATCAACATGTTGTCGTCCTCGGGCATCTCAAGTATAACAAAGTCTGTTAAGATAGTAACATTTGCAACAACAACAGGCACATCCTCACAAATACCGATAGGTATGGCAGTTGATTTATCAGCCATTTGCAATGATACCTCAGTAGGTGTGAGTTTATTGAAATCAAGTCTTTTATATAAAGAGAAAGGCATAACACTAACACCAGCTCCAAAATCACACAAAGCAGTTTTGACATAATTTCTTTTGATGGAGCACGGTATAGTTGGTATTCCTGGATCTCCAAGTTTTTTAGGTACTCCATCCTTAAAAGAATAATTAGCAAGCATGGTGAAGATTTCAGCTTCAGGTATCTTTCTCTTATTAGTGATAATGTCTTTCATATATTTTGCATAAGGGGCCATCTTTAAAATATCAGTCAAGCGGGTGCGCAAAAAGACTGGCCTAAGCATTTCAGCAAAGCGTTCAAATTCTTCATCATCTTTTTTCTTAGTTGGTTTAGGTCAAAAGGGCATGGGTTTTTGAACCCATGGTTCTCTTTCTTTTCCATGTTTTCTAGCAACAAAGTCTCTTTTATCATATCTTTTATTTTTAGGTTGTGGGTTATCAAGATCAACAGCAGGTTCTATCTCAACATCATTATCTGGTTCTTTATCATTGTCTAGTTGGGTGTCTTCATGAACATCATCATTATCTTTTTCATTATCACTAGGTGAATGTTCATTACCAGATTGAGTTTCAGCATCTGAGATAGAGACATCATTATTATTTTCAGGAAGTTTTTCTATTTCAGGTTCACTAGAGGTGTGCAAAGTCCTATCATTTTTCTTTTTCTTCTTCTTTTTAGGAGGACTAGGTGCATCAGCATTAATTCTTTGAGAGTATTGTTCAATTTTTTTAGGGTGTCCCTTAGGATAAAGTGGTTCCTGAGTCATTTTACCTCCTCTAGTTGCTACTCTAACAGCAAAATCATTCATGTTATTATTCATTTCATTAAGCAACTCTCTTTGAGATTTAGCAACTTGTTCAAACTGGGTTTGAACCATAGAGGCATATTGTCCTACACCTCTTACATCATTAGTAATCCTAAATAACAAGTCACTCAAGCAAGCAATCATATCAGAATTATATTTCAATTGTTTCATACCATTTGCATTGAAATGATCTTATTTGATGATGTACCTATCAAATTCATATAGGCATTGACTAGGATTTTTATTGTAAGGGATGTCACTTTCATCAAACTTTATAAAAGAATTTACCTCTACCACCGGTGGTGGTGGTGTGTCAAGTCCATGTATTTCTTCAATAGGTGGTAAATTATTAACATCTTCAACTTTAATACCCTTTTCCTTCATACATTTCCTTGCCTCTTGCATATCTTCAGGACTGAGAAATAATATACCCCTCTTCTTCTGAGTGGGTTTAGGCGGTGGTTCAGGAAAAGTCCAATCATCATAATTCTTCAATATATTATTCAATAATTCTTCAGCTTGTTCAATAGTTCGTTCCCTGAAAACACAACCAGCACAACTATCTAGGAAGTCCCTAGAAGCATCGGTTAGTCCATTATAGAAGATATCAAGTATTTCATTTTTCTTAAGAGGATGATCAGGCAAAGCATTAAGCAATTGGATAAGCCTCCCCCAAGCTTGTGGGAGACTCTCTTCTTCAATTTGCAAAAAGTTAAATATTTCCTGTAAGGCAGCTTGTTTCTTATGAGAAGGAAAATATTTTTCAGAGAAGTAATAATTCATATCCTGGGGAATACGCACACAACCAGGAGCAAGAGTATTGTACTATATCTTAGCATCACCCTTTAATGAGAACAGGAATAATTTGAGGATATAGTAATAGCGAATTTTCTCATCATGAGCAAATAGGGTGGCTATACCATTTAATTTAGTAAGATGTGCCACAACAGTTTTAGTTTCATAGCCATGAAAAGGATCAGATTCAACCAAAGTAATTAACTCTGGGTCGACAGAGAATTCATAATCCTTATCGGTAACAAAGATAGGTGAAGTAGCAAACTTAGGATCACATTTCATTCTAGCATTCAAAGATTTTTCTTTCAGTTTGCATAGTAATTTTTTAAGATCATCTCTATCATTGCAAGCAAGAAAGCCTCTAGCTATCTCCTCATCCATAACATAACCTTCAGGTATCTTAGGCATTTCAAATCTAGGAGAGCTAGGTCTAATAGGTGTTTCAAGATTTTCAGTTTCAAGTACTTCATCAGTTTCAATAATTTCATCAGTTTCAGCATTCTCAATATCTTTAGCTCTAGCAATTTGTTCATCAAGAAATTCACCTAGTGGCACATTATCATCAAGCAAGGTACTAGCATCATCATAAGCATCATCCATAGCAGAAGTAGCATCATCAATAACTTGCGACGTATCAGTTTTAATAGCATGTGGTGGTGTTGCAAGTTTACTCAAAATAGAAGGTGAATCAAGTGCAGAGCTAGATGGCAGTTCCTTACTTCCCCTCGACTTAGAGACAAAAATCTTGGTTTTGGTATCCTTCAGATTCTTCATAGTGATAAATAGATAATAGTCCCAAGTGAATCAACAAATATAGCTATGCTCCCCGGCAATGGCACCAGAAAAAGGTCTTGATAACCCACAAGTATAGGGATCGCAATAGTTTTTGAGGGTAGAGTATTCAACCCAAATTTATAGATTCGACACAAGGGGAGCCAAAGAATATTTGCAAGTATTAGCAGTTGAGTTGTCAATTCAACCACACCTGGAGATTAAATATCTGCAACAAAGTGATTAGTAGCACAGTAGTATGATAGTTTTGATAGTAGTGGTAACAGTAGCAATGATAACGATAACAGCAGTAACAGTTTTGTGGCAATTGTAACAGTAGCAATAGCAATAGTGACTTAGCAAGAGCAATATGTGAAAAACTCATAGGCATTGGATCGGTGAATTCGTTGGATGATATTCATCATATAACAGTCATAACCTAGGGCGATACAAAACTAGCTCTAGTTCATAAATATAATGTAGGCATGTATTCCGTAAATAGTCATACATGCTTATGGAAAAGAACTTGCATGACATCTTTTGTCCTACCCTCCCGTGGCAGCGGGGTCCATAAGGAAACTAAGGATATTAAGGCCTCCTTTTAATAGTGAACCGGAACAAAGCATTAACACATAGTGAATACATGAACTCCTCAAACTATGGTCATCACCGAAAAGTATGCCAATTACTGTCACACTGGGGTTTACGAATCATAACACGTAATAGGTGAATATGACTTGCAAAATCGGATCTAGAACATAGATATAATTGTGAAAACATAAACGGTTCAGATCTGAAATCATGGCACTCGGGCCCTAGTGACAAGCATTAAGCATAGCAAAGTCATAACAACATCAATCTCCGAACATAGTGGATACTAGGGATCAAGCCCTAACAAAACTAACTCAATTATATGATGAATCTCATCCAACTCCTCACCGACCAGCGAGCCTACGAAGGAATTACTCACTCCCGGGTTGGTGATGACGAAGAACATGAGGTGGCGGCGGCTCCTTATTGTGAAATGCGATGAAACTTCCTCTCCTATTTTTCTCTCCAAAAATAGGTATTTATGGAGTTGGAATTAGTGTCAGGGGGGCCACGAGGTGGCCACAACCCACTAGGGCGCACCAGAGGGGGGGCGCCCTGGTGTATCTTGGCCAGCCAGGTCACCCCCTCCAGTGGTTCTTGGTTCTATTATTTTTTATATATTCTGAAATAAATCTCCAAAAAATTTTGTCCCAATCTGAGAACTTTTATTTCTGCACAAAAACAACACCATGGTAGTTCTGCTGAAAACAACGTCAGTCCGGGTTAGTTTCATTCAAATCATGCAAATTAGAGTCCAAAACAAGAGCAAAAGCATTAGGAAAAGTAGATACGACGGAGACGTATCAGGTGTGTACAGCACGGATGATTGTGGCAAACTAAAAAGCAAAGACTCATATAATACAAGATGCTCCAAGCAAAACACATTCATGTGGTGAATAAAAATATAGCCTCAAGTAAATTTACCGATGGATTGAAGACAAAAGAGGGGATGCCATCCGGGGCATCCCCAAGCTTAGATGCTTGGTTGTCCTTAAATATTACCTTGGGATTCCTTGGGCATCCCCAAGCTTAGGCTATTGCTACTCCTTATTCCGTTGTCCATCAAAACTTTACCCAAAACTTGAAAACTTCACCACACAAAACTCAACAGAAAAATCATAAGCTCCGTTAGTATAATATAGCAATTCACCACTTTAGGTATTGTTGTGAACTCAATGTAAATTTATATTGGTGCTATATCTACTGTATTCCAACTTCTCCCTGGTTCATACCCCCGATACTACCCATAGATTCATCAAAATAAGCAAACAACACAATGAAAACATAATCTGTCAAAAATAGAACAGTCTGTAGTAATCTGAAAATTTTGTATACTTCTGTAACTCCAAAAATTCTAAAAAATTAGGACAACCTAGGCAATTTTTATATCAATTTTGTGTAAAAAAATTCAGATCAAAACCACCCTTCTGTGATTTTCTACAATTCCAGCAATGAGCGCAAAAGTTTCTGTTTTCAGCAAGATCAAATCAACTATCACCATAGACCATCCCAAAGGTCTTACTTGGCTCAAACACTAATTAAAACACTAAAACACAATTAATACAGAAGTAATATTGTGTATTTATTTAAGAACAGAAGCAAAAAACACAAAATAAAATTGGGTTGCCTCCCAACAAGTGTTATTGTTTAACGCCCCTAGCTAGGCTTAGATAATTTTAATGATGCTCACATGAAAGACAAAAAAATTGAAGCACAAAGAGAGCATCATATAGTATGTGAAAAACAAGTTCAAGTCTAACATACTTCCTATGCATAGGTATTTTATAGGTAATAGATTTATCAAGACAAGCAAAAACTAGCATATGCAAGGAAGAAGAAAGAAACAATAGCAATCTCAACATAACAAGAGTGTCGGCGTACGACACCTATGGGATTGCGTGGATCCCTTTTACGGTTCGGCAGGGAGAGAGGTATGCATGAAGAGTAGATCCAATGATCAACGCGAGGGGATTTTTAACCAGGTTCGGGCCGCTGAGAAGCGTAATACCCTACTCCTGCTTTGGTTTATTGTGGGTGTTTAAACCCAAGCTCCAGGAGCGCTTGCGGTGAACAGTATGTTCGAGCAGCAGCTACACATGCAGAATGGGCCAGAGAGTCCTCTCCCCTATAGCTATGCCTTGGGCCTCCTTTTATATGTCCAAGGGGTCACCAACAATGGCGTACAGTACATACAAGAGGTGTAAAGTTGCTACAGTGTTTACATGCTTATCAGTGACGTCTTAGGACAAACGCATTAAATGCTCCGTTTAGGTGTCCCTTACTTTCTTGGGGACGGAAAAAGGGCCTGTCCCATCAGCACCGCTTAAGCCCGTCCACCACAAGTGCCATGACACGCATCCAGGAGGACAAAACCCAAATAACAGGCTGGCCGCTGCACTGGAGCAGTGGCAGGGTGGCGGAATCTTGCCGGGTGCGAGTCTTGCCGGGTCTTCGCAAGCCATCCCGGCAAATATCTTGCCGGGGATCCGGCCTTTGGGCTTCTGTCTTCTGGTCACTGGTTTGAATGCCTCCTTGATAGTCTTGCACTTGCTTCCAGCCGTCCCCTGGCAGGCATTGCCGCTGGTATGGCTACAACCGTCTGTGCACAAGTATGGGGTACTAAAGGACCCAAGATTTAGTACACCGACAGGAGCCCCCGGGCCTAGGCCATACACGGGTGCAAGGCATTGTTGGGCTAGGCCCAAACAGTGCACGGGCACGCATGGCGGGAGTTAACTGTTGCAATTACCTCGTTTACCGCGCTTCCCCACGGTGCATATTGAATGCACGACGCGGGATATGTGCGCGGAACGACTGCTGTAGCGGCGCGCTCGCGAAAGCGCATTCACACTGATTAGAAAGGAGGCAGTCCCGCGCCTTCCCCATAAAAGGGAATCCGCAGAGGCGTTGTTCATTTACCTTTCATCCTTTCCAATCTGGAAACCGCCGTCGCCTTCTTCCTCGAACTCAAAGTAGAGCCTCTCCCATCCATCCGTCGCCTCCACCCTCTCATCGCCCTCGGCCCCTGCTTCCTCAGTCGCCATGCCGCCCAAAGCGAGCAAGGGCAAAGAGGTGCACCGCTTAAGCCCGTCCACCACAAGTGCCATGACACGCATCCAGGAGGATAAAACCCAAATAACAGGCTGGCCGCTGCACTGGAGCAGTGGCAGGGTGGCGGAATCTTGCCGGGTGCGAGTCTTGCCGGGTCTTCGCAAGCCATCCCGGCAAATATCTTGCCGGGGATCCGGCCTTTGGGCTTCTGTCTTCTGGTCACTGGTTTGAATGCCTCCTTGATAGTCTTGCACTTGCTTCCAGCCGTCCCCTGGCAGGCATTGCCGCTGGTATGGCTACAACCGTCTGTGCACAAGTATGGGGTACTAAAGGACCCAAGATTTAGTACACCGACAGGAGCCCCCGGGCCTAGGCCATACACGGGTGCAAGGCATTGTTGGGCTAGGCCCAAACAGTGCACGGGCATGCATGGCGGGAGTTAACTGTTGCAATTACCTCGTTTACCGCGCTTCCCCACGGTGCATATTGAATGCACGACGCGGGATATGTGCGCGGAACGACTGCTGTAGCGGCGCGCTCGCGAAAGCGCATTCACACTGATTAGAAAGGAGGCAGTCCCGCGCCTTCCCCATAAAAGGGAATCCGCAGAGGCGTTGTTCATTTACCTTTCATCCTTTCCAATCTGGAAACCGCCGTCGCCTTCTTCCTCGAACTCAAAGCAGAGCCTCTCCCATCCATCCGTCGCCTCCACCCTCTCATCGCCCTCGGCCCCTGCTTCCTCAGTCGCCATGCCGCCCAAAGCGAGCAAGGGCAAAGAGGTGAAAGCCATCGATTCGGGTGCGCAGGCGGAGGAGAGCGAGCTGGTGAAGATGCGGAAGGAGCATGTCGTCTTCGCCCCAACTGTCGGTGTAACAAACACTGGGTCTGTTGCCCTGACTGTGCACAAGTACGAGAAAAAGATTACAACACCAAGGTTGTGTCAAGATACAAGTAACCAAGATCTTCGAAGAACCAGCATGTTGATTAAGAAGGTCAAGGCCAAAACAGAGAAGCGAGACACCACCAGGAGAAAAGCCTCCCTTGCCGGGCAGGCGGACCTGGCAAGGACAAGGGCTCCCCTAGAAGAAAGCATTCAAGGTGTCCCGGCAGGGCCTGTCGGGACTCACGAGGGCAAAGACACCTCACCAAGCCATCTCACCATGACCCACGTCGTTAATCAATGCGGTGTCAAGCCGCAAAGCGACTAAGTGGCAGCTATTCGCCACATGGCGGCCTCTTTCTACAGGGAATACCTACAGATGACACCCGTCATGCGGCGTGTCAAGCAAGCAGGCATGGAGCTGGCAAGACGAGCCCAGCAAGGCTTGCTGGGCAAGCAACAATCTGACATTGAGCGGTGCATTTAATGCACTCTGTCAGCCTGTAGAATTAGGTATGATAGCACTGTTTGCTATCTTATCAGTGCATAATGACTGTTTTGCCACTGTGGTGACCCCTTAACCTATAAAAGGAGGCCCATGGCATCCGTAGCAAGGGTTGGAAAGTTGAACACCCCCACGCTCGTACGCGCGTAGTCACTGCCTCCCCAGGGCGAGCCTGCCGGGCAAGTGTACTACGCTCCACCACCACTTTTCCACCATCAATCCACCAAAGCAGGAGTAGGGTTTTACGCCTCGCGGCGGCCTGAACCTGGGTAAAATTGCCCGTGTGATCTCTGTCGTGCTGCCCCACGTTCTTCTGCTCTTTGTGCAACGCGACATCCCCCCTGCCGAACCAGCAAGGGGCCCCTTGGCCCCATAGGTGGCCGTGGTTTCCCGCGACATCTTTGGCGCGCCATGTAGGGGATCGCTTGCGCGAACCTGAAAGCGTGTGCAGCGCGTCATCTTCATCACCATCTTCGTCTTCGATGGCGCCGTCGACAATGGCACCCAAGAAGAAGCCCTATGCTGCTGCTCAGCCATCCACCTCAAACGCGCCGCCGCCCACAGCCACCAATGCTGC
This sequence comes from Thinopyrum elongatum, assembly GCA_011799875.1. Classification (NCBI taxonomy): domain Eukaryota; kingdom Viridiplantae; phylum Streptophyta; class Magnoliopsida; order Poales; family Poaceae; genus Thinopyrum; species Thinopyrum elongatum. The sequence continues at coordinate 261,867,972 of CM022303.1, forward strand.
AGGGGACGTGGAGGCGCACGAGAGTGTGGACGCCGCTGGGGCTGTGGTCTGGGCAGGCGGCACCGTCACCACTTCCCCTGCGGTCGAAGCAGGAGCAGTAGACGCCGGAGGAGAGCAACATCAGCAACACCCCGATAGCCACACTCCGCGAGGTACGGGTGAAGGGGCTACTCCATCCACACTCCTTCCCCTCGCCGACGGGCACAGCCGCAGCGATGGTGCTCGGTACGGGGCAAATCGCCGCCCTTCGGCCGCCCCCACCACAGGGGCGGCCGCAGCGCGTGCACCTCCCCCGGGACGAGTCGGCCAGGCTGCTGCGCCTAGTGGAGCTGTTGACCCTCAAGCGCCATCACCGCGCCACCATGCCATCCATGTGGTCGCCCCGCAACAGCGGGGACGTGATACGGTCGCTACTAGCCCTGTCAGGAGCCGAGCGACGGCGCGATCTGCGTCATCATCGCCCATACCAAGTACCGCTACGGAGGCCATGGTGTGGGCTCAACTGCTGCTGAGGTTTCCGCCAGCAGCCGAGCAGATGGATGAATGGCGTGCCACCATCAAGAGCCTGCTCGGCTTCGCCGAGGCTGGGGGCTCGCAGGGAACTGGCCCGCTACGGCCTCCCCAAGCAACGACAACGGCCCGTGCTGCTGGTCATACGGAAGGTGCCACCCCCACGGTACAATCCCCGCCATGGCGGCCAGCGCGGGCGCAGCGGAATCAAGAACCTGATGGCGTCTCAACGGCCTCTTCTGACCCTCGAGCGTGTCCAGGCCGGCAGCGTGCCCCGGAGGACAGCCAGGGGGGAGACACGCGCGTTGTCGTTGAACAACGCCGCTACGCCCACCGCCGGGCCAATGGGTGCGACGGTCCCAATGTCGACGAGCCTGCACTCGATACTGGCGGGTACCTACCTTTCGAGGTTGGGTGCCCTGCCTTTACTCATGAGCTGCGTCAAGTCAGTTGGCCGTCCGTCCGCACGTTCAAGCCAGAGATACCCAAGAAGTATGATGGGAGGCTGAACCCGGCAGAGTTTCTAAGCATCTACACCATAGCTGTTCAAGCTGCTGGGGGAAGAGATGAGAAGGTATTCGCCACCTACTTCCCTTTGGCTCTCAAGTCCAATGTGAGGTCTTGGCTGATGCACCTGCCAGAGAACTCCATTTCATCATGGGCTGATTTGTGCCATGAGTTCATTGGCTCCTTCACTGGCGGCCATCAAGAACCAGGTCGGCCCAGCGATCTGCAGCTTCTTCAGTAGAAAGAAGGAGAGACTCTCCGGAAGTATTTGCAGAGATTTAGCAGAGTCCACAGAAACATCCCAAATATCCATCCAGCAGCTGTGATAGCCGCCTTCCAGTCCAATGTGCGCAACCGGAAGATTCGTTCCAAGATGAATGTACGGTTGCCCAAGACTGTGAAGGAACTTTACACCTTGGTGGATAAGTGTGCTCGGATGGAGGAGGGAAGAAAACTGCCCGAAGAGGAGGACTGCATTAATGTTAATTCAGAGGATGATGACGAGTCCACCAGTCAGAAGAAGAGCAAGAAGCGCAATAAGAAGCGCAAGGATAAGACGGTAATGTCTGTTGAAGGGTCGGGTATCCCTAGTACCGGCAAGAAGGTTAAGGCCGAAACCCCCGGCAAGGAAGCTGCCGTGTGCTCTGACTGCCGGGAGGCCGCGACCGCCGAAAAGGCCAGGAAAGGTGATGGGCCGTACTGCAAGATCCATCGGACCAAGGGCCACGACCTTCAAGAGTGTTATCAGGTTGAACAGCTTGTCAAGAGACAGAAAGCAGAATATGAGAAGCTTGACAAGGAAAAGGGACAGAATGTTGCTGGCGGTAAGGGTCGTGGCGGTGAAGTAAATCGCCCCAGCAGACCTCTTTGGAACAAAGGGAAACCCGCCAGGGATCGGGAGAAGGAAGCCTGAGGTGATGAGAGTGATGAAGGGGATGAGGAGGAAACCAGTGAGCAGGAGTTCCAAAAGGCCACTGACGCACTGTGCATTGACAGGGGTGCGTCGCTACACGCCTCTCACCGCCAACTCAAGCGGTGGGCGCGTGAGGTTAATGCCGTGAAACCAGCACCAGGGGCCCGGGAACCACTCAGATGGTCACGCACGCCCATCGTTTTTTACGAACAGGATCATCCTGACCGCACCACTGCGGTAGGATGTTTGCCGTTGTTGGTCTCTCCAACAATCCGCAACCTCAAGGTCACGAAGATGTTGGTGGACGGTGGGGCCGGGTTGAATCTGATTTCCCCAAAGGTTATCAGCAAGCTTCAGATAGCAGAGGATGAGTTAAAAGTCACCGGCATGTTTCAAAGAGTTAATCCCGGCAGGGGTCATCCTAAGGGAAAGATCACGTTGCCTGTGACGTTTGGGGGAGAGCTGAACTACCGGACTGAAAAGATTGTGTTTGATGTGGTTGACCTCCCCTTGCCGTACAATGGAATCCTTGGACGCCCAGCCCTGGCTAAGTTCATGGCGGCATCCCACTATGCCTACAATGTCTTGAAGATGCCAGGGCCAGTTGGAGTCATTTCCGTCCCATCAGATGAGAAAGACGCAATCATTTGTGTGGACAAGATGTACCGGGACGCAGTCGCGGCAGAGGCAGCGGCAGCGGCAGTTCCCACCAAGGAGCATAGAGGGAAGAAGAAGGATAGTAAGGGCTCCGGCAAGGAATTCGGGAAGCACGCCTCTTCGGAGTGCGCTGCGCCTGTTGATGACTTGCCGGAGAGTTCCAACAGCAAGAGATCCAAGGTTGCTGCTCCACAAGTGAAGAAGGTCCCGGCCGGGCTGGCTGGCGTTGATGGTACTTTCACCATCAGCGCCACCCTTGATGACAAATAGGAAAGCGTGCCCGTTGCCTTCCTGCGGGCGAATATCAATGTGTTTGCCTGGCAACCATCTGATATCCCCGGTGTTCCCAGGGAGGTAATCGAGCACCACCTTGCTGTCTGCCCACATGCCCGACCTGTTAAGCAGAAAGTCCGAAAGCAGGCCTTGGAGAGGCAGCAGTTCATTACAAAGGAGATCAAGAAACTTGAGGCAGCTGGTTTGGTCAGAGGAGTGCTGCATCTAATGTGGCTAGCAAATCCAGTGGTTGTCCAGAAGGCCAATGGGAAATGGAGAATTTGCATAGACTTCACAGATCTCAACAAGGCTTGCCCGAAAGACCCATTTCCCTTGCCGCGCATCGACCAGATCGTGGACTCCACTTCAGGCTGCGATTTGCTCTCATTTTTGGATGCATATTCTGGGTATCATCAAGTCTTAATGTCCAAGGAAGACGAAGAGAAGACCTCGTTCATCCCCCCGTGTGGTACGTAGTGTTTTATCTGCATGCCTTTTGGATTAAAGAGTGTCGGGTCTACTTTTGCAAGGGCAGTCCAGATTAGTTTTGGGCCACAGCTGCACAGAAACATTGAGGCTTATATGGATGATATTGTGGTCAAAACCAAGGACAGATCAACCCTTATCCAGGATTTGGAGGAGACATTTGCCAATTTGCGCAAGATCAACTTGAAGCTCAACGCGGAGAAGTGTGTATTTGGTGTTCCCTTCGGCAAGCTGCTCGGGTACTTTGTATCCCATCGGGGGATCGAAGCCAACCCCGATAAGATCCAAGCCATTGAATAGATCCAATTACCAAAGACGGTCAAAGATGTAAGGCGTCTGACAGGGTGCGTTGCCGCGCTAAGCAGATTCATTTCCAAGTCTGCCGAGCGCGCCTTGCCGTTCTTCAAAATCTTGAAGAAGGCAGGACCCATGAAGTGGACTCCAGAAGCAGATGCGGCTTTGCAATAGTTGAAGGCCTACCTATCTTCTGTGCCCACCTTGGTTGCTCCCAAACTGCAAGAGCCGTTGCTGTTATACTTGGCGGTAACCAATCAAGTGCTTAGTGCAGCCTTGGTGGCGCAGCGGGAAGTGGATGAAATAGAGAGTGAGCAAAGACCGGCAGAGTCAGATAGGGATCAGGACAGAGATAAGCACGACAGCAAAGACAACCCCAAGGACACGGCAAGGAAGAAAGTGGTGCAGTGCCCAGTGTACTTCATCAGTTCCCTGCTATAGGGGCTAGATCGAGGTACTCTGGCGTGTAAAAGTTGATCTTTGGCCTCATCATGGCCTCAAGGAAACTGCGCCACTACTTCCAAGCCCATGAGATCATGGTTGTCACTCGCTTCCCGTTGCAAAGGATACTCCGGAACCCTGAGGCTACTGGTAGAATAGTCGAGTGGGCTTTGGAGTTATCCAATTTTGGTTTGAAGTTTGAGAGCACATCAACAATCCAGAGCAGGGCATTGGCAGAGTTTATTGCAGAATGGACGCCAACCCCTGACAAGGAAGTGCCAGAAACAGTTAACCCCGGCAAGGAGGTGCCCCAAGAATGGATTATGTATTTTGATGGTGCATTTTCCCTACAAGGTGCAGGGGCTGGCGTGCTTCTCATCGCTCCCTCCGGGGAACACTTAAAGTACGTCATCCAGATGCATTTTTCCCGGGAAGAGGCAACCAACAATACAGCAGAGTATGAAGGGCTCCTTGTCGGGCTCAGGATTGCCGCAGAATTGGGAATCAAGAAGCTGATCATTCGAGGAGACTCACAGCTTGTGGTGAGACAAGTCAACAAAGATTACCAAAGTCCATTGATGGAGGCGTACTTTGAGGAAGTGAGAAGATTGGAGGAGCGCTTTGACGGGTTGCAAACAGAGCACATACCTCGTGTGGAAAACAGCATAGCTGATCACCTGTCAAAGTGTGCTGCCCAAAAGCTTCCTGTGGAACCAGGAACTTTTGTTCTCCATCTTACTCAGCCCTACGTATCCCCAGCAACAATGGCCCGGAAAAGGAGAAGGCTGGACTCTGGTAAGCCTCTCCCGGTAGAGCTATCCGCTCCTGGCAGGGACCCTGCCGGAAACAACTCCTCACAACCTGCCGGACCGCACCCTCCAGCCGGACCCATGGTCCCTGCGAACGAGGAATGTGCCCCCGCAGTTAAGGAGGTGCCGCTAGTCCTTGTTGCCAAGCCCCAGGCTCCAACTTGGGCAAGGCACATAGTCCACTTTCTCCAAACTGAAGAACTCACCAATGACCAAGATGAGGCTGAAAGAGTAGCCCGGAGGGCCAGTATATACCAGTTTGTCGATGACACTCTGTATAGAAGGAGGCCCAACGGTGTGAAATTGAAGTGCATCTGCCGGGAAGAAGGGAAGGAACTGCTGGCTGAGATACACAAAGGCATGTGCGGCTCCCACATTGGATCAAGGGCGCTGGTTGGGAAAGCATTCCGACAAGGATTCTATTGGCCCACAGCCCTCCAAGATGCGGTTGAGCTAGTCACCAAATGTGAAGCCTGTCAGTTCCATTCCAAGAAAATCCACATGCCTTCCCAAGCTCTTCAGACAATCCCTTTATCATGGCCATTTTCGGTCTGGGGGCTCGATATCCTCGGCCCTTTCCCCCGAGCGATCGGGGGCTTTGAATTCTTGTTCGTTGCTATCAACAAGTTTACAAAGTGGCCGGAAGTTGCTGCCGTGAGAAAGGTGACTGCTCAATCAGCTATCAAGTTCTTGAAAGATTTGGTGTGTCGTTTTGGAATCCTGGCAAGGATCATTACCGACAACGACACCCAATTCACGAGCCGCGCCTTCATGCAATATGTTCATGCCCTCGGAAACAAGATCTCGTTTGCTTCTGTCGCACATCCCAGAAGCAACGGGCAAGCTAAGAGGGCAAACACTGAAGTGCTACGGGGACTCAAAACAAGAACCTTTGATACGCTGCAAAAGCATGGCAGGCGGTGGATCGATGAGCTGCCGGTAGTTCTATGGTCCCCCAGAACGACACCAAATCAAGCTACCGGGCAGACTCCTTTTTCCCTGGTCTATGGGGCGGAAGCAGTTATCCCCACGGAACTCATTTATGGGTCGCCTCGAGTGCTTGCCTACGACGAAGTAGCGCAAGTTCAGCACTGGCGTGACGACGCTATGCTACTCGAGGAGAACCGTCTTCGGGCTGCTATGCGTGCTGCACGCTATCAACAAGCCATGCGTCGCTATCATAGCCGCAGGGTTCATGCCCGGTGTTTTGAGGAAGGCAACCTTGTCCTTAGGCGCGTTCAGTCCGCCAAGGGTACAAACAAGTTGACGCTGAAGTGGGAAGGCCCTTACCGGGTAGTACGAGTCACCAGCCCTGGCGCAGTCCATCTGGAGACCGGAGATGGCATTCAATTGCAAAACTCATGGAATATTGAGCATCTCCGCAAGTTCTACCCGTAAGGCGTGGCTGTCGGGCCCTGCCCGGCAGCCACCCTTTTGTACAGGCCTTGCCTCAGTTGCATGTAACCCCTTGTACAAAGCCAGGCGATGACCCTGAGCACTAGAGAAATAAACGAAGCGCTGGGGGGCCCCCGACCAAGTTGCATGCATGCATAAGCATTCCAAGAGCATTTGCATAAGCATTTCATGAGCATTTGCATATGCATATAGATAGGATCGCATCCATTTGCATATGCATATAGATAGGATCGCATCCTGCATCATTCTCATCTGCATAAAGCTGCAGGTTCCTGCCAAGAACTCGGTTTCTGCAAGAAGATGGGGAGATGAACCAACGCTGTGATCCCCGACGAACCAAACAGATAAGTTCTACCTCTTGTCCATAGGTGTTCTGTAAGCTAAAACTTGTGCATAAGAAAACCCCGCCACTCTTCGAAACTTAGGTGCTCCCATCCCTGGCTTGAACGTTGATTCGGCCTGGATGGTTGTAGTGGCCTTTGATGAAAAGAAGTTGGCGGGGGGCTGGTCCCTCTATTTCTTGCCGGTAGGCTCAGTTCCCCGGCAACGAAGGAAGGGTACCGGCAGGATAGCTTGTCGGGGAAAACTCGTTTATTTAAAATAAAGAGGCATTTCACCTCTGCATGGACATATACATGCACGAGTTCCCGGCAAGGTTCATCTTTTTCATTAATATGCTGATCATACAAGTACAAACCTTACAAAACACAGACATGGACTCGAGAGATTACATTATTTGAACTAAAATTTGGCAAGTGCCGGCAAGTTTAAGATTGAAAAAAGATAAATGCTCTGTAAACTCCTCTCCCTGTCCCTCTTATCCCAGGTAATGCGGTGGGAAGAGAAGAGGATAGGCAACGCATCGACACAACGCCACCCCGATCCCCATCAAGGGCTGCCAAGCACAGCCTGACAAGATCAGGAGTGGCGAGGCTGCGAAGGAGGAAGACGTACGGAGCACCTCAGTGGCTCCCTGGTCACCACTTCCAGAACCAGGCAGAAGGCTCCAGCACAGGCGCCGATAAAGAGGGGCACCGGGGGTCGGCCAGGAGACCACTGGAGGAAGCGGAAGTGCCAGGGGAGCAACCCTTTCCCCGTTCACCAAGAAGACGGTGATGATGGTGTCGGGGAAGGGGAAGGGGAAGGGAGGACGGAGGGATAAGGCAGCAGGTCGCCAGTACAAGACGAACGTGTCGATGCAGTCATGCTCCTACTGGACGGCCTGCCTCCCGCCTTCTCCGTATTCCCCAGCTTCATCTTCATCAACACCGCTCCGGGGGAGCGCCAGGACTCCAACCCGACGCCTCCCCCGGAGAGACGGCGAGCGACCAAAACGGCCAGGGAGCTCGGGACACGCCCCTCCCCGCCTTGGCGGGCAGGAAGGCGCGCCTCTCGTCGACATCATCCCAGCGGCTCCCGGATGGGGCAGTGCTGGGTTTACCGACGATCCCCAGCCCTGCCTCCCGGGCACGCTCCAGAGACGCCAAGGACCCGATCGCCAAGACCACGAGCGGCGGTGACCCGAGGCTGGACACCGCACTACCCAACGGGCAGACGACCATGCCAAAAGGAGTAAGCATTCCCTCACAACGGGAGAGCTTGGTATCTCCCTCACTACGAGCAGCCCGTCCACGACGTCTTCTCCGAGCATGGACCAGGCTCACTCCCCTAACGCCAACACTCAACAATTCTAGGCGCAAGCTGGAGCCCGGAGCTTGGCCTCGGGCCCTTCTCTTCAACATGACCAACGAAAGGTAGAAACAGGGGAAGAAAGGATCCGGAGATGGATGGCTCGGCTCTCCCTCTGCCCCTCCTTTTATAGGCGAAGCAAGAAAGGGAGCCGCTCCCACAACAGGCAATCGCCGCCCCCTCTCCGCCAATTCAAGAAGACCGGGCCCTCGCCTTGATGCTCTCCCGTGCCACGCGCCTCCGTTACCTACTTCGCGCGATGCATGCCGCATACGTGGCTAAGGATAAGGGCGTGGTGGGAAGAGTGAATTGGCAGTTTCTACCCCGTGCGTTAAAGTCATTCACGGGCCATTGCAAAGATGGCCCCACCACGATTGGCTTTACACGACACACGACACACGGGAAAACCGGAAACTAGCCCAGAGTCAAGATTAATGAAGAAGCAAAGAAGACTCCAAGAGATCAGCCTCTTCAGCGCCCCTGCCTGTGCACTTATTAGGACCTACCCCGATGATGCCCGGCAGCGCAATCGGGATAGGCCTGGGGGCTTCTGTCGGTGCAACAAACCCTGGGTCTGTTGCCCTGACTGTGCACAGGCACGAGAACAAGATTACAACACCAAGGCTGTGTCAAGATACAAGAAACCAAGATCTTCGAAGAACTAGCATGCTGATTAAGAAGGCCAAGGCCAAGACAGAGAAGCGAGACACCACCAGGAGAAAAGCCTCCCTTGCCGGGCAGGTGGACCTGGCAAGGACAAGGGCTCCCCAGGAAGAAAGCATTCAAGGCATCCCGGCAGGGCCTGCTGGGACTCACAAGGGCAAAGACACCTCACCAAGCCATCTCACCACGACCCACGTTGTTGATCAATGCGGTGTCAAGCCGCAAAGCGACTAAGTGGCAGTCATTCGCCACATGGCGGCCTCTTTCTACAGGGAATACCTATAGATGACACCCGTCCTGCGGCGTGTCAAGCAAGCAGGCATGGAGCTGGCAAGACGAGCCCGGCAAGGCTTGCCGGGCAAGCAACTATGTGACATTGAGCGGTGCATTTAATGCACTATGTCAGCCTGCAGAATTAGGTATGATAGCACTGTTTGCTATCTTATCAGTGCATAATGACTATTTTGCCACTGTGGTGACCCCTTAACCTATAAAAGGAGGCCCATGGCATCCATAGCAAGGGTTGGAAAGTTGAACACCCCCACGCTCGTACGCGCGTAGTCACTGCCTCCCCAGGGCGAGCCTGCCGGGCAAGTGTACTACGCTCCACCACCACTTTTCCACCATCAATCCACCAAAGCAGGAGTAGGGTTTTACGCCTCGCGGCGGCCCAAACCTGGGTAAAATTGCCCGTGTCATCTCTGCCGTGCTGCCCCACGTTCTTCTGCTCTTTGTGCAATGCTACATCCCCCCTGTCGAACCAGCAAGGGGCCCCTTGGCCCCATAGGTGGCCGTGGTTTCCCTCAACACCAACGCTCGACGCGAGCGCCTTAAAGGATCGGTATATGTGCATGTGGGGGAGGGAGACGAAGGCTCACCCTGCTACTCGCGTGAATCCTGCTTCCTCCAAGGGTGGCCCAGATAAATTCCCTTTCTTTGCCGCCTACTTTTATTGCGGGCTCTGCCCTCCGTTTTCTGATTTCTTCATCGACATCATGTACACATACGGCTTCCGTCTCTTGGATTTCACGCCGAATGCTGTGACATGCATGTCAGTCTTCGCCCATCTCTGTGAAAATTTCGCCGGAGTAATCCCCAGCACAGCCCTCTTTCACCACTATTTCATTCTCGGTATCGAAAAAGGAGACGCCCTTTCCGGTTCTATCACCTGGATTCCAAGGGCATGGAATAAAGAGATATACCCAGAAGGGCTCTACCGTACGAAGTGGGAAGAATGGCGGGGCGAATGGTGCTGGATTAAGGAGAAAGATCCCCAACCTTTCTGTCTGCCCCGACAAACGAAAGTGGCCCGCGGCAATGACTGGAGTGCCCTCGATCCTCAAGACGAGAAGCTCACAATCGCAATTACCAGGATCCACCGTCTCAAGGCTGCCGGGCTCACAATAGAAATGGTTGGCGCTGATTTCCTTTGCCGCCGCATCGCCCCTCTGCATAACAAAGGGAGACCAGCCTGGGAGTTTCGGAATGCGGCAGATATCATGAGGCTGCATCCTGGTTTGAACAACAACTTGACGATCATGCAGCACACAGCTCTCTGCCACAAACTATTCAGGCCCGGCGGAAAATATAAGTTGCCGGCGAGCGTAATTCCTCTGTGCAACAACTCCGCTCTGACCTCAATCATCACCATGATGCCTGCGTGTAGTGCTCACGGCCTTGACGGAACTTGGGTCGAGCCATCCGCAAAGCAAGCACAGGGGTTCTTTGACAATCTGTCGGAAAGAGCCATCCGGGAAGAGACAAATCTCATCCGCCCCACTACTGACGAAGAAGTGGCATATATCGCCAGCAGGGCGGAAGAGCCGAATCTTGCCGCGGAGGCCAGCAGCGCTGGCTTCATGGAAGGGGAAGCCAGCGAAGAAGAAGTAATGTCAGAGGAAAATCTTGCCGAGTAGGGTGAGACTGCCGGGGAGCAGAGCGGCACAACTGCCGGGAGCCCTTTTGTCGAAGACACAGCTGAGGAACAGCTGCACGAGGAGCCCCCAGCTCCAGAGAAGAAGAAGCGTGTTCTTCGGAAAGCCATCTCTGGCGTCCCAGCAAATCAACCTCCCTCGAGCGGTGAGGTTCCCGGCAGGAAGGCGGCCGGCGAGGCTGCGCAGTGCCAAGAAGCTCAACAGCAACCCACGCGACGTACGAGACGCACGACGGCGGCAACAACTGGAGTGGCGAGGGTGTCTCATACGACAGCACCAACAGTCGGAGCAACAGGGTCACATCGACCTGCCGCTTCTGTCACATCCAAGTGACCCAGGACCCCTCCTCCACCCCTCGCACGGGTACTGTAATAGAGGCCGACTTCGACATCTCCGCTTTTAGCCCGAAAAGAGAAGAGTAAGGGTCCTGTCACATCTCTTAACTTCTGAGTTTCTGATTTTGCTTAACTCATCTGTCTTGCTTTGGCCTGTCTCCGCAGTGATACGAAAACATTGGCGCAAAGGATGGCGAAGAGGGCAAAGACTTCAAAGGGTGACGAGCCCCCGACAAGCACCGTAAGTGCACCAGAGCCCATCGTCATCAGCCCGGAGCTCAGTCCTCAATGCAGCCCCCAACTCAGCCCCCGGCGTGAGTCCACTACTCATTTTCCGCTGGCGAGCGTTGAGATGTTTATCTTTGCTACTGACATCTCCGGGCTCGCAGGAGAAGAACGGCAACAAGGAGAGCCATCGGAGGTCGTCCCCGACGTGCTGCCTCCGTCAACCACGCCGCCCAGAGATGAATCTCCGGCAAGAGCTTCCACTGACGAGCCCATTCGTGTTGAAGAGGAGCCGGCAAGCACGGGCACTGGCAGTCCTACATAGGCAAATAATGTTGCCAAGAAAGGAGAAACCACCCCTCAATAGCTCGACACAGGTAAACCACTTGCCTCTAAGTACTTGTCATTCTTTCTTTATTTTTGTCTTCTTGAACTTCAACTTTGGTCTCATCTTGTTTCCCTTCCCCGGTCTTCAGATCTTCCTTCGATGGAACAAATGGATGTTGATATTGTCATCGAGGAGACTGGCAAGAATGCTGCCGCTGAGGCCAACAAGATCGCTGCTGATGAAGCTGCCAAGGTTGCACAGGAGGAAACCGCCAAGGGGTCTGCTGAGAGGGTCGGCAAGGAGTCCGGCGACCATACTGACAGCATTCCTATCGCAGGAGCGCCTAGCGCTACACCGGTCATGGAGCCCCCAGTTGCCGGCGAGGTGGTTGTCAAAGATCAACCGTCAACATCTGAGGTCCCCCCGTCAAGCAGATACCTTAAGGTTGGTGACAACCTGTTCATCAGCATACCAGGGACGGCAAGCGCTGGGGTGCCAACCGAAGGGGAATTTTTTCATGAAGACATCATCACCACTGCCAGACTTGAGATCGTTGACAAGCCACGCGCCAGCAGCAGCAAGTCCAAGGAAGAACAGCTCCTCCAGACCATGAGCGACAACTTCCAAAAGCTCCAGGCGCTTCACCGCACTCGAAAGGAGAAGTTGGACTCCAGGGCAGCAGTTATTGAAGCGGCGGAGGCAGATTTCCAGAAGCGTGTCGAGGAAACGCAAGTCTGGTATGCCGAGGCTTTCCAGGAGCTGATGGCCAGCCGGGAACAGCTGAATCAAAGTTGAAGCGAGTTCCTCTTAAAGCAGTCCGACGCCGAGAAGGCACAGGAAGAGGCCGCGCAGCGGGCCGCTGCAGAGGAAGCTCGCTTGACGGAACACCGCGTCGGGCTTGATGCTCATGAAGAAGACCTTGCCGCTCGCGAGGAGGCGCTTGCCGCCAAGCTCCGCAGCAAGGATGAGGAGATCGAAAGGCTTGTCGCACAGCAAACCCAGGAGCTGGAGCAGAAACACAAGGAGACGCTCGAAGCTCTGGCCATAGATCACGCCGGCAAGTTGAAGGAGGCCATCGATGCCGCCGAAGCTGCAGAGACCGCCAAGAACAAGCTGGGCGACAGAGTAAAGAGGCTGGAGGCGGATCTCGAGGATCATGGCAAGGAGCTCTCGTCACTCAAAGCCGACAGAGAGAAGACTCTCTACAGCTTGGCGGAGATGCAAACTACCATATCCGACAAGACCAAAAAGCTCACCTCAGCCAATGAATCCATCGCTGATCTGAACCTGAAGCTGACCACGCTGGAGAAGTCCCTGGAGGACGGCAAGGCTCGCGAGAAGGCTTTGATCAAAGACCTCCGGAATGAGAACGACCTGCTCAAGAGCGTCGCCGCCTCTTATAATGACTTTGAGAAAGGTGTGAAGATCTGGACCGAGCGCTTGGTTGACGTCGCAGAAAGGCTTGGAGCAGAACTGTCCACCATGGGCCTACAGAACTTCAGCTACTCTTCTGATGACAGGGTGTCCTCGAGCGCCAAGCTGACCATGTTCTTCAAGAGCGTCATTGATGCCCTGAAGTTGCTCCATTCTAAACGAGCAACCCATCTGGCCAACGAATCCTGCAAACTCTGCCGGGCCGTCCTCCTGAAGGTGCTCGTCAAAGTGGTGCACAAGAACCCTGGCATCAACCTCACCAACGTTCTCGACAGCTTGCCGGAGAATGTCGACCTCGAGGCACTCAAAGAGCTTGTCGCGCCCATCATCGACAAGGTGAGCCAAGTCAAGAGGGTCGAAGGCCAGCGTAGGGACTAGCCACTTCGCTTCATCTTTGCCGCCACCATTCCATGCCAAAGACAATTTTATCTTAGGTTAGAATCGCGGCGACTATCAATGTAATGTAACTTGCTATATTTTGGATGAATGCACGCTATTTCCCTTGTCTGATTTCTTCCTGTATGGTACATGCCCTACGCTTATTGGAAAAAAAACTTGTCGGGGCGCGTGCCCTTGCCACGAGCACTTCGAGGAACGGATCCTTAGCAGCCTGCTGGAAGTGTCGCTACCGGCAAGATACCTTGACGTTTTCAGTGCAGCCACCTAAGCTGTTGAGCGGACTCGAAACAGAGTAAGGGCGCAATCGATCATGACAAAGTTCCTTCACGTGCAGGTTTTCCATACAAAGGTCGAAATCGTTCAAGGAAAATAACCTTAAAGTAAAAAAAATTACTCAAAGTTCTGCAACTTAGCTTTTTGTTGATGTGCCCCTTCCTGCAAGATGTCAACCTTGAACGTCGCCTGTCGGTATCCATACCATCACTCCCCCCGGCAAACTTGCATGCGAGGGAACCTTCTATCCTTTGAGAAAAAGAAAGAAGAGAAGACAAGGATATGGAACCTTGGCGGTTCGTTAACGCTTACCGGAAGCAAGTGTAATACAATATCTCAGACAAGCATGCATATAGATTAACATGAAAATCGACAGGAATTGTAAAACACTTAAGCTTATTCAACTATGCACAGGGACTGCGCCTGGCTTTGTACAAAGGATCACATGCCTTGCCGGCAAGACTCGTACAAAAATTGGTTGCCGGGAGACCCGGCAACCGCACCTTATGGGTAGAACTTACGAAGATGTTCGATATTCCAGGAATAGCTTACTGGAATGCCATCCTCGGTCTCCAGACGGACAGCGCCAGGCCTGGTGACTCGTACTACCCGATAAGGGCCTTCCCACTTCGGCGTCAACTTGTTGGAATTCTTGGCCGACTGAACGCGCCGAAGAACAAGGTCGCCTTCCTCAAGATTTCGGGCATGAACCTTGCGGCTATGGTAGCGGCGCAAGGCTTGCTGGTAGCGTGCAGCTCGCACAGCAGCCTGAAGATGATCTTCCTCAAGGAGCGTAGCGTCATCTTGTCGCAGCTGCTCTTGCTCAAGCTCATCATAAGCGAGTGATGTCTACTACACAACTTGTTCTTGTAGACTCGTGTTGGGCCTCCAAGCGTAGAGTTTTGTAGGACAGTAGCAAATTTCCCTCAAGTGGATGACCTAAGGTTTATCAATCCGAGGGAGGCGTAGGATGAAGATGGTCTCTCTCAAACAACCCTGCAACCAAATAATCAAAAGTCTCTTGTGTCCCCAACACACCCAATACAATGGCAAATTGTATAGGTGCACTAGTTCGGCGAAGAGATGGTGATAAAAGTGTAATATGGATGGTAGAAATATATTTTTATAATCTGAATAAATAAAAACAGCAAGGTAGCAAGTGATAAAACGGAGCACAAACAGTATTGCAATGCTTGAAAACAAGGCCTAGGGTCCGTACTTTCGCTAGTGCAATCTCTCAACAATGCTAATCTAATTGGATCACATAACAATCCCTCAACGTGCGATGAAGAATCACTCCAAAGTTCTTATCTAGCGGAGAACATAAGAAGAAATTGTTTGTAGCTATTCTTTCCGATCGATCTATCCAAGAGTTCGTACTAAAATAACACCAAGTTATTCTTTCCGATCGATCTATCAAGAGTTCGTACTAAAATAACACCAAGTTATTCTTTCCGATCGATCTATCAAGAGTTCGTACTAGAATAACACCAAAGCAAATTCAGATTCATAATACTTAATACAACACAAAGAACCTCAAAGAGTGCCCCAAGATTTCTACCGGAGAAACAAAGACAAGAACGTGCATCAACCCCTATGCATAGATTACCCCAATGTCACCACGGGAATCCGCGAGTTGAGTGCCAAAACATATATCAAGTGAATCAATATGATACCCCATTGTCACCATGGGTATTCATAGCAAGACATACATCAAGTGTTCTCAAATCCATAAAAGTATTCAATCCGATAAAATGAAATCTCAAAGGGAAAACTCAATTCACAACAAGATAGAGAGGGGAAAACACCATATGATCCGACTATATTAACAAAGCCCGCGATACATCAAGATTGTGACATCTCAAGAACACGAGAGAGAGATTAAACACATAGCTACTGGTACAAACTCTCAGCCCCGAGGGTGGACTACTCCCTCCTCATCATGGTGGCCGCCGGGATGATGAAGATGGCCACCGGTGATGATTTCCCCCTCCGGCAGGGTGCCAAAACGGTGTCTAGATTGGTTTTTTGTGGCTACAGAGGCTTGCGGCGGTGGAACTTTTGATCTAGGGTTACCCTCGAGGGTTTTGGAATATTCGGCAATTTATAGGGTGAAGAAGGGGTACGGGAGGCCATCGAGGTGGGCACAACCCACCTGGGCGCGCCTGGCCCCCAGGCGCACCCTGGTGGGTTGTGCCCCCCTCGGGGCACCCCCCAGGTACTGCTCTGGCCCATTGGATGTCTTCTGGTCCATAAAAAATCCACAAAAAGTTTCGCGGTATTTGGACTCCGTTTGATATTGATTTCCTGCGATGTAAAAAACAAGCAAAAACAGCAACTGGCACTGGGCACTGGGTCAATAGGTTAGTCCCCAAAAAATGATATAAAGTTGCTATAAAATGATTGTAAAACATCCAAGAATGATAATATAATAGCATGAATACTTCATCAATTATAGATACGTTGGAGACGTATAAGCATCCCCAAGCTTAATTCCTACTCGTCCTCGAGAGGTAAATGATAAAAGAAATAATTTATGAAGTGTGAATGCTAGCAAAGTGCATAAGTTTGATCAATGACAATTTCAATCACTTTTCCTAGCATCATAATAGCAATTCTTTCTTATAAAACTTCTCATGTTAAAGTAGCAACCAATTCACATGTTAAGGTTCAAACAATGAATTCTCTTGAAACTCAACAACCTATGTTCTCAGTCACCAAACAATTGCAATTCAACTTATTCAGCAGAGTCTAAGTAAGAGCTCCACATACTCAACCATCATATAGTCTTCTATGATTGCTAACACTCACCGCATACAAATGAGCAAAACGTTTCAACCGGACACATAGAAAGATAGGGGCTTATAATTTTGCCTCCCAACATATTCACCTCAAGGGTGATGTCAACAATAATAACTCATGCCACCCATATCCAACTGGACATATGTGCCTAGATCTTTCCTCACCACATGATGCTTGCCAAAGGAGAAAAATAAAAAGGAATAGAGAGAAAAACTTTGACTCTTGCATAAAAGTAAAAGATAGGCCCTTCGCAGAGGGAAGCAGAGGTTGCCATGCGCTTTTTGTATGTATGCTCAACCCCTTAGTGCAAAGGAATGTCACGTTATATTGCCCCTTGTGATGGCAACCTTTATTATGCAGTCTGTCGCTTTTATTTCTTTACCATCACAAGTTCGTACAACGCTCAATTTTCTCTTACACTAAATGATCATACACTTTTAGAAGCAATTTTTATTGCCTTATTGCACCGATGACAACTTACTTGAAGGATCTTACTCAATCCATATGTAGGTATGGTGGACTCATGAATTAAGATTTGGGTTTAAGGGTTTTTGGATGCACAAGTAGTATCTCTACTTAGTGCGGAATTTTTGCTAGCAAAGATGGGGGGCAAGCACCACATGTTGAAGGATGTATGACAATATAACTTCTATCTGAATATGAACAAACATAAATCATTACGTTGTCTTCCTTGTCCAACGTTAACAATTTTGGCATATAATATTTTGATGGGGGCTCACAATCACAAAATATTTCCAAGATAGTGTATTTGCATGTGAAAGTTCTCTTCCTTATAGTAATCATTCATTGCTTGTATGACCAATATTGTGATTGTCAAGCTTCAAAAGATTTCACTTTCTAAACCCAATGTGAAGCTACCACTAGGCATGATATGAACATATAATTTCAACTTCATGATATTCAATTCATTCAACAATTTACTCATAGGATACAAGTGAAGCACGAGAGTAAATGACAAACTACTCCAAAAAGATATAAGTGAAGATCAAGCGAGTAGTTAAGTAAAGGGGTAGCTAATTGAGGACCCTCTCTTATTTAAAACTTTTAGATCTAAGTATTTTATTAAAACAGCAAGCAAAACAAAATAAAATGACATTCTAAGAATAGCACACATCATGTGAAGAAGCAAAAACTTAGGCTCAACCGATACTAACCGATAATTGTTGATGAAGAAAGGTGGGATGCCTACCGGGGCATCCCCAAGCTTAGATGCTTGAGACTTCTTGGAATATTAACTTGGTATGCCTTGGGCATCCCCAAGCTTGAGCTCTTGTGTCTTCTTCATTCTTCTCGTAACACGGTTTTCCTAATTCTTAAAAACTTCATCCACACAAAACTCAACAAGAACTCGTGAGATAAGTTAGTATAAATCAATGCAAAAACCTTATCATTCTCTACTGTAGAAAATCACAAAAATTATTATTCAACATTTCATACTAAATGCCTCTTCATATTTAATACTCCTATCCTCAAATAGAATCATTAAACAAGCAAACATATGCAAACAATGCAAACATAACAGCAATCTGCCAAAACAGTACAGTCTGTAAAGAATGCAAGAGTATCAATACTTATTTAACTCCAAAAATTATGAAAATTTACCACACTGTATAAAATTTATCAGATATTACTTTGAAAAAAGTTTCAACATTTTATCATGTTCTGACTTTTCTCGGGAATTTTTGCAACATCGATAAACTTTCTGTTTTGAAATAGCAACTCGTATACTTGCAAAATGTGCATGGTAAAGGCTATACTTGAAATTTTTATTAAAGTAAAAGATGAAAAAATTATTCTAAATAACAGAAAACAAATCCTAGAAAAATAAAATGAGGCTCCAAGCAAAACACATATCATGTGACGAATGAAAATATAGCTCCAAGTGAGGTTACCGATAATGTTGGAGACGAAAGAGGGGATGCCTTCCGGGGCATCCCCAAGCTTAGTTGCTTGGATATTACTTGAATATTACCTTGGGGGTGCCTTTGGAATCCCCAAGCTTAGGGTCTTGTCACTCCTTATTCTCCTCATATCGATATCTCACCCAAAACTTGAAAACTTCAATCACACAAAACTTAACGGAACTTCGTGAGATGCATTAGTATAATAAAGACAAATCATTCACTTTGGTACTGTCAAGATAAGATTCATAATTGTTTACACATAATTCCTACTGTACTCTACAATTTCCATAATTTATATTAAGTAATATAAGCCATAGAAACCATAAAACAAGCAAACTATGCATTGCAAACAGAATCTGTCAAAAACAGAACAGTACGTAAAGATCTGAATTAAGGTCATACTTCTGTAACTCCAAAATTCTGTAAAATTGGGAAAACGTAAACAATTTGTATACCCATCAACTGTAAAAAATTCAGAATTTTTCCACGTTCCAGTAAAATATAAGAATTTCTGCACTGGACGCAAAAGTTTATGTTTTTGCACAGAATCAAGTCAACTATCATCCACACTATCCCAAAGGCTTTACTTGGCACTTTATTGAAACAAAAGCTATAAAACAAGATTACTACAGTAGCCTAACCATGTGAACACACAAAAACAATAGGTAAAAGTGTTGGGTTGTCTCCCAACAAGCGCTTTTCTTTAATGCCTTTTAGCTAGGCATGATGATTTCAATGATGCTCACACAAAAGATATGAATTGAAACATGCAAGAGAGCATAACGAATCACATGGCAAGCACATTTAAGCCTAACCCACTTCCTATGCATAGGGATTTTGTGAACAAACAATTTATTGGGGCAAGAATCAACTAGCATAGGAAGGCAAAATAAGCATAGCTTCAAAACTTTCAACATAAAGAGAGGAAACTTGATATTATTGCAATATGTAAAAGCATATGTTCCTCTCTCATAATAATTTTCAGTAGCATCATGAATGAATTCAACAATATAACTATCACATAAATCATTCTTTTCATGATCCACAAGCATAGAAAATTTATTACTCTCCACATAAGAAAATTTATTCTCATGAATAGTAGTGGGAGCAAACTCAACAAAATAACTATCATGGGATTCTTGATTGGCATAGTCAAATTGAACATTAAAATTATGATGACAAGTTTCATGGTTATCATTATTCTTTATAGCACACATGTCATCATCATAATCATCATAGATAGCAACTTTGTTGTCATAACCAATTGAAACCTCTTCCAAAATAGTGGATTCATCACTAAATAAAGTCATGACCTCTCCAAATCCACTTTCATAATTATCACAATAAGATTCAACACCCTCCAAAATAGTGGGATCATTAGTACCTAGAGTTGACACTCTTCCAAATCCACTTTCATCAATATAATCGTCATAAATAGGAGGCATGCTACCATTATAACAAATTTGCACATCAAAACTTGGGGGACTAAAAATGTCATCTTCATCAAACATAGCATCCCCAAGCTTGTAGCTTTGCATATCATTAGCATCATGGATATTCAAAGAATTCATACCAACAACATTGCAATCATGCTCATCATTCAAAGATTTTTTTTCAAACATTTTATAGAATTCTTCTACTATCAATTGAGCACAGTTTTCCTTTCCATCATTTTCACGAAAGACATTATAGAGATGAATAATATGATGCAACCTCAATTCCATTTTTTTTTGGAGTTTTCTTTTTATAAACCAAACTAGTGATAAAATAAGAAACTAAAAGATTCAATTGCAAGATCTAAAGATATACCTTCATGCACTCACCTCCCCGGCAACGGTGCCAGAATAGAGCTTGATGTCTACTACACAACTTGTTCTTGTAGACTCGTGTTGGGCCTCCAAGCGCAGAGTTTTGTAGGACAGTAGCAAATTTTCCTCAAGTAGATGACCTAAGGTTTATCAATCCGTGCGAGGCGTAGGATGAAGATGGTCTCTCTCAAACAACCCTGCAACCAAATAATCAAAAGTCTCTTGTGTCCCCAACACACCCAATACAATGGCAAATTGTATAGGTGCACTAGTTCGGCGAAGAGATGGTGATAAAAGTGTAATATGGATGGTAGAAATATATTTTTATAATCTGAATAAATAAAAACAGCAAGGTAGCAAGTGATAAAATAGAGCACAAACAGTATTGCAATGCTTGAAAACAAGGCCTAGGGTCCGTACTTTCGCTAGTGCAATCCCTCAACAATGCTAATCTAATTGGATCACATAACAATCCCTCAACGTGCGATGAAGAATCAATCCAAAGTTCTTATCTAGCAGAGAACATAAGAAGAAATTGTTTGTAGCTATTCTTTCCGATCGATCTATCCAAGAGTTCGTACTAAAATAACACCAAGTTATTCTTTCCGATCGATCTATCAAGAGTTCGTACTAAAATAACACCAAGTTATTCTTTCTGATTGATCTATCAAGAGTTCGTACTAGAATAACACCAAAGCAAATTCAGATTCATAATACTCAATCCAACACAAAGAACCTCAAAGAGTG
Source organism: Thinopyrum elongatum (assembly GCA_011799875.1). Lineage (NCBI taxonomy): Eukaryota > Viridiplantae > Streptophyta > Magnoliopsida > Poales > Poaceae > Thinopyrum > Thinopyrum elongatum. The sequence goes on from CM022303.1 coordinate 261,888,840, forward strand.
CCCCAAGATTTCTACCGGAGAAACAAAGACAAGAACGTGCATCAACCCCTATGCATAGATTACCCCAATGTCACCTCGGGAATCCGCGAGATGAGTGCCAAAACATATATCAAGTGAATCAATATGATACCCCATTGTCACCACGGGTATTCATAGCAAGACATACATCAAGTGTTCTCAAATCCATAAAAGTATTCAATCCGATAAAATGAAATCTCAAAGGGAAAACTCAATTCACAATAAGATAGAGAGGGGAAAACACCATATGATCCGACTATATTAACAAAGCCTGTGATACATCAAGATTGTGACATCTCAAGAACATGAGAGAGAGAGAGAGATTAAACACATAGTTACTAGTACAAACCCTCAGCCTCGAGGGTGGACTACTCCCTCCTCATCATGGTGGCCGCCGGGATGATGAAGATGGCCATCGGTGATGATTTCCCCCTCCGGCAGGGTGCTGGAACGGGGTCTAGATTGGTTTTTCATGGCTACAGAGGCTTGCGGTGGTGGAACTTTTGATCTAGGGTTACCCTCGAGGGTTTTGGAATATTTGGCAATTTATAGGGTGAAGAAGGGGTACGGGAGGCCACCGAGGTGGGCACAACCCACCTGGGCATGCCTGGGCCCCCAGGCGCGCCCTGGTGGGTTGTGCCCCCCTCGGGGCACCCCCCAGGTACTGCTCTGGCCCATTGGATGTCTTCTGGTCCATAAAAAATCCACAAAAAGTTTCGCGGTATTTGGACTCCGTTTGATATTGATTTCCTGCGATGTAAAAAACAAGCAAAAACAGCAACTGGCACTGGGCACTGGGTCAATAGGTTAGTCCCAAAAAAATGATATAAAGTTGCTATAAAATGATTATAAAACATCCAAGAATGATAATATAACAGCATGAATACTTCATAAATTATAGATACGTTGGAGACGTATCAGCGAGCACTCGAGGTGACCCGTATATGAGTTCCGTGGGGAGAACTGCTTCTGCCCCGTACACTAGGGAGAAGGGTGTATGGCCAGTGGCTCGATTTGGTGTCATTCTGATTGACCAAAGAACCGCCGGCAGCTCATCAATCCAGTGCCTTTCGCACTTTTTCAGCTTGTCGAAAGTCCTTGTCTTGAGACCTCACAACACTTCAGCATTTGCCCCTTCCACTTGGCCGTTGCTCCTCGGATGAGCAACAGAAGCAAAACAGATTTTGCCGCCAAGGTCTTGAACGTATTGCATGAAGGTGTGGCTCGTGAACTGTGTGCCGTTGTCGGTGATAATCCTATTTGGCACACCAAAACGGCAAACTAGTCCTTTGAAGAACTTTATGGCTGATTGCGCTGTCACCTTTCTCACTGCTTCCACTTCCGGCCACTTTGTGAACTTGTCGATTGTGACGTACAAGTACTCAAAGCCCCCGGTAGCACGGGGAAAAGGGCCCAATGTGTTGAGCCCCCAGACCGAAAATGGCCAGGAAAGAGGGATTGTCTGAAGAGCCTGAGCTGGCTAATGCAATTTCTTTGAATGGAACTGGCACGCTTCACACTTGGTTACTAGTGCAGTTGCATCCTGGAGGGCGGTGGGCCAAATGAAACCTTGCTGGAATGCCTTACCGACAAGAGCCCTTGAGCCTATGTGGGAGACACGTATGCCTCCGTGTATCTCTGCCAACAGCTCCAGTCCATCTTCCCAAGGAATGCACTTCAATTTCACGCCGTTCGATCTCTTTCTATACAGGACATTGTCCACGAATTGGTACATACTAGACCGACGGGCTACTTTCTCCGCTTCTTCCTGTTCTTCGGGGAGTTCCCCTGTTTGGAGGAACTGGACGATGTGATGTGCCCATGCTGGAGCCTGAGGCTCGACAGCAAGGACTAAAGGCATGTCTTCTGTCGCGGGAGCATTTGTCTCTAAAGCAAGGGCTCGAGGCCCTGCCGGAGCCTGTTGCTCCCCGACAAGCTTGGCATTGTTCCCGGCAACTTCCTTGCCAACGGCTTCTGGGAGCTCTGCGGGAAAGTACTGGCCGGAATCCAACCTCCTCCGTTTATCTTGCCTCGCTGATGGTGTTACAGATGGCTGAGTCAATCAGAGCACAAAAGTACCTGGTTCCATAGGTAACTTGAGGGCAGCATGCTTTGACAGGTCGTCAGCAATGTTGTTCTCTGCTCGAGGAACATCCTCTGTCTGCAGACCATCAAAGCGCTCCTCCAATTTCCTCACTTCATCTACGTATGCTTCCATCAACGGGCTCTGATAGTCTTTGTTCACTTGCTTGACGACAAGCTGTGAATCACCTCTGACGATGAGCTTCTTAATTCCAAGGTCCACCGTGATCCTGAGACCAGCAAGCAGCCCTTCATATTCTGCAGTGTTGTTTGTTGATCTCTCCCGGGGAAAGTGCATCTGAATTACATATTTGAGGTGCTCTCCAGTGGGTGCGACAAGCAGCACGCCAGCACCGGCGCCTTGCAGCGAGAAAGCCCCGTCAAAATACATAATCCACTCTCGATCTGTTTCCTTGCCGGGGAGAGTTGTCTCTTGACTTTCTTCGTCTGGCATTGGGGTCCATTCTGCAATGAACTCCGCCAAGGCTCTACTCTGAATTGTTGAAGTGCTTTCAAACTTGAGACCAAAGCTTGATAGTTCCAATGCCCACTCCACAATCCTGCCGGTCGCATCTGGATTTCGTAAAATCCGCTGCAATGGGAATCAAGTGACGACGGTGATTTTGTGTGCTTGGAAATAATGGCGCAGCTTCCTCGAGGCCATAAGGAGGCCGAAGAGCAACTTCTGCACACCAGAGTATCTTGACCTAGCCCCTGCAAAAGGGAGCTGACAAAATAAACTGGTCACTGCACCATCTTCTTCCTCTGTGTTGCTTCATTTGACTTTGCAAATCCTGCCTTGTCGGCACCAGACTCTGCCGGGGAAAATCCCGGCTCGTCGTTTGACGGTCTTGCCGCTGCCGCTATTTCTTCATCGACTTCTCTCTGTGCTACTAAATCAGCACTAACCACTTGATTTGTCGCCGCTAAATATAGCAGCAACGGCTCTTGTGGTTTAGGTGCGACTAGTGTTGGCGGAGAGGAGAGGTACCTCTTCAAATCTTGCAGTGCTGCCTCCATTTCCGGAGTCCATTTCATTGGACATTTCAGCAGATTTGGAGATGAACCTGCTCAGAGCTGCGATGCAGCCGGCAAGTCGGCGCACATCTTTGACGCATCTCGGTGCTTCAATCTGCTCAATTGCCTTGATCTTGTCAGGATTTGCCTTGATCCCATGTTGAGACATAGAGAACCTGAGAAGCTTGCCGGATGGAACGCCAAACACACACTTCTCGGGATTGAGCTTCAAATTGATCTTGCGCAGATTTGCAAATGTCTCTTCTAAATCTTGTATGAGCGTTGCTTTGTCCCTGGTTTTAACCACTATGTCATCCATATAAGCTTCAATATTTCTATGTAGCTAAGGCTCAAAACCAATCTGGACCGCTCTTGCAAACGTTGAACCAGCACTTTTCAACCCGAAAGGCATATGTAAGAAACAATACATACCACACGGGGTGATAAATGCGGTTTTCTCTTCGTCTTTTTTGCCATGAAAATCTGATGGTACCCTGAATAGGCGTCGAGAAACGATAACAAATCGCAGCCGGCAGTGGAGTCCACAATCTGGTCGATGCGAGGCAAGGGGAAAGGATCTTTTGGTCAGGCTTTATTGATATCTGTATAGTCGATACATAGCCTCCATTTTCCATTCGCCTTGCGCACTACAACTGGATTGGCCAACCATGTTGGATGGAGCACTCCTCTGACCAAACCTGCCGCTTCCAACTTCCTGATTTCTTCGGCAATAAATTCTTGCCATTCCAAAGCTTGCTTCCTAACTTTCTGCTTGATGGGCCGTGCATAAGGATAGACAGCAAGATGGTGCTCAATTACTTCCCTGGGAACACCGGGGATATCAGATGGTTGCCATGCAAACACATCGATATTCACCCGCAGGAAAGCAACGAGCGCGCTTTCCTATTTGTCATCAAGGGTGGAACTTATGGTGAAAGTTCCTCCCGTACCATCCTCCTTGACAGGCACCTTCTTAGTTTCTGGTGGAGCTGCCTTGGATTTCTTGCTCTTGCCGATGGAGCTCTCCGGCACATCCTCAACGGGAGGGCAGCACTCCAAGGAGGTGCGCTTGCCGGAGTGTGTGCTAGAGGTCTTGCCGGTCTTCTTCCCCCCGGGAGCTTCAGCGGCAGGAGCAAGTGCCTTGGTGGCAGATGCTGCAACTGCCTCCCGGTAGAGTTGGTCGGTGCAGATAAGCGCATCCTTCTTGTCGGAGTTGATAGTTATGACGCTCATCGGCCCGGGCATCTTCAATACATTATAAGCGTAGTGCGAGGCCGCCATGAACTTGGCCAGCGCTGGATGGCCCAGAATCCCGTTATATGGTAACGGAATCTTGGCGACATCGAAAATGATCTTTTCTGTTCTGTAATTCAGCTCACTACCAAATGTCACTGGCAGTGTGGTCTTGCCCTTCGGCTGGCTCCTTCCTGGATTGATCCCTTGAAATGTGCCCGTTTCCTCGAGATCTTCATCAGGAATTTGCAACCTCTTGATCACACTAGGCGATATCAAGTTCAAACCGGCCCCATCGTCAACTAACATTTTTGTCACCTTGAGGTTGCGAATCATTGGTGAAATCAACAATGGCAAACACTCGACCGCGGTTGTGCGATCAGGGTGATCCTCAGTGTAAAAAATGATAGGCGTGTTGGACCATTTCAGAGGCTTTCGGGCATCGACTGACGGCTCTGTCGCATTAATCTCGCGCACCTACTGTTTAAGTTGGCGGTGAGAAGAATGCAACGAGGTGCCTCCGTCAACGCACATAGCTTATGTAGCCTTTTGGAACTCATGCTCGCTGGACTCGTCATCCTCTTCATTGTCATTGTCACCCCCTCTTCCTTGTCGCGGCCTCGAGCGGGCCTCTCCTTCTGTTGCTTGGCCTTGCTGCGGCGGCCTCCTCGGCCACTGCATTTCTTGCCAGACCCTTCAGCACCATCATGGGCCCTCTCCTTATCTCGCCTTTCATACTCAGCCTTCTGCCTCTCAACAAGCTGCTCAACTTTCCGGCAATTCTGGAGATCATGGCCCTCGGTGCGATGGATCTTGCAATATTGCTTGTCGGAGCCCTCCGGCTTGTCGGCAGCCGCCAAGGCCTGATAGGAGGCACACCCGGCAACCTCCTTGCCGGGGCCATCAACCTTGATCTTCTTGGCGGCGCCGGGGTTGCCGGATTCCTCGACAGCAAGCACAGCCTTGCCCTTGCACTTCTTGTTACGCTGTCGGCCTTTCTTCGTCGAGGCGACAACGTCTTCGCCTTCAGAGTCGATTCCTGCGCCAGCATCCTCGCCGGGGAGTCTCCTTCCCTCTTTAGCCCGAGCACATTTGTCTGCCAAAGCATAGAGCTTGGCAATATCCCTGACTTTGTTCATCGCCAGCTCTTCCCGCATCTTGCTATTGCGAACGTTCTGATGAAACATGCTAATAACAGCGGCAGGATGAACATCTGGGATATTGTGCTGTATACGGCTGAATCTCTGTATGTACTTGTGCAAGGGCTCGCCCTCTTTCTGAGGGATGAGATGTAAATCGCTTTTCTGGCCAGGAGCTTGGTGGCCTCCGGTAAAGGCGCCAACAAACTGATGACACGGGTCTGCCCAGGAGGAAATGGAATTCTCCGGCAGATGCATCAACCACGACCTGACGTTGGGCTTGAGCACCAACGGGAAGTAGTTGGCGATTATCTTGTCGTCTCGAGCCCCGGCAGCTTGCACCACAATGGTGTAGATGCTCAGGAACCCCGACGGGTGAGACTTGCCATCGTATTTCTCCGGGACCTCCGGTTTGAACGTTCGGGAATTGGGCCACTGGACTCGCCGCAGCTCACAGGTAAATGCTGGACAACCCACCTCATAAGGTAAGTCGCCCGAATACCCTGGCGCAGGCTTGTCTACAGTGGGCCCCGCGCGTCTATCAGATTGATAGCGCGCTTCCCGTCGCTGCTCGATGGTAGTTCGAGCGTCTTGTTTGCTTCGCTCCCGAAGAACTTGACGTTGATCACGGCGTGTTCGCGGATCGGACAACGCCATGGAATCGTCATCACAACCGTCGATCCGCCGAGTTAGCGATCGCTGTTGTCGTCGTGGAGGAGAGTGCACCGTAGCTGTTTCACCTCCAGTCTTTTCGCCATCGGCATGTGTCGGCTCGATGGACCGCCACCGCGAAGGCTCCGCCTGCTGTGGCCCATCTCTGTTAGCGAAGCCGATGAGACTCTGAATAGTAGCTCTCCATTCTTCGAGCTTCTCCAGAGTGGGAGGGAAATCCAGGAGTAGCTGCACTCACGCCAACGCTTTTGCTGGTGTAGGCGGCGGCGAAAGGTGCGAGGAACGTGAGGTGCTCTAACTCCTAACCGTATTAGAAGGAGCTCCATCACGGTCCCGCGATCGCGCCGTGCTTCCACCAGCATCTTGGTGTGCATGCTGGCCCTGCACATCTCGGGAATGATGCGCAGGGGTCTTTCCTTGGGGACGCCTAGAACCACCGACGTCACGGCGCTGTTCATTGCGCATGACCTGAGAAGGCCGCCACGCATGCGCCGGCGTGGGTGTCTTGGAAGGCGCCATCCCGTCCTTGGAGTTCGCTGTGCCACCTGTAGGCGGCACGGCTCCGTCCTTAGACCTAGCGGCGTGCGGGTTGTTGTCGTCGCTGCGAACAACGCCGCTCGCCTGGCTTTGATCGCCAGAACATCGTGGAAGCTCAAGACCTCCACCTCCTCCACCTGCATCCACGCCATCGCCCGTCCATGAAGGCACAGGCAAACCGAACGTGGATGTACCAACCACCGCAAAACCCTTCTTCTTGGGAGCCATGGCGACGAAAATGATCAAGAGACTGATGCGCTAATCGCTAGATCAAGTTCGTGCAACTCGCCTCCCTACCTGGCGCGCCAAGGATGTCGGCGTACGACACCTATGGGATCGCGTGGATCCCTTTTACGGTTCGGCAGGGAGAGAGGTATGCAAAAAGAGCAGATCCAACGATCAATGCGAGGGGATTTTTACCCAGGTTCTGGCCGCTGAGAAGCGTAATACCCTACTCCTGCTTTGGTTTATTGTGGGTGTTTAAGCCCAAGCTCCAGGAGCGCTTGCAGTGAATAGTATGTTCGAGCAGCAGCTACGCATGCAGAATGGGCCAGAGAGTCCTCTCCCCTGTAGCTACGCCTTGGGCCTCCTTTTATACGTCCAAGGGGTCACCAACAGTGGCGTACAGTACATACAAGAGGTGTAAAGTTGCTACAGTGTTTACATGCTTATCACTGCCGTCTTGGGACAAACGCATTAAATGCTCCGTTTAGGTGTCCCTTACTTTCTTGGGGACGGAAAAAGGGCCCGTCCCATTAGCACCGCTTAAGCCCGTCCACCACTTGTGCCATGACACGCATCCAGGAGGACAAAACCCAAATAACAGGCTGGCCGCTGCACTGGAGCAGTGGCAGGGTGGCGGAATCTTGCCGGGTGCGAGTCTTGCCGGGTCTTCGCAAGCCATCCCGGCAAATATCTTGCCGGGGATCCGGCCTTTGGGCTTCTGTCTTCTGGTCACTGGTTTGAATGCCTCCCTGATAGTCTTGCACTTGCTTCCAGCTGTCCCCCAGTAGGCCTTGCCACTGGTATGGCTACAACCGTCCGTGCACAAGTATGGGGTACTAAAGGACCCAAGCTTTAGTACATCGACAGAGAGGTAATTTAGTAACATGAAATTTTCTACAACCATATTTCCCTCTCTCATAATAATTACATGTGGGATCATAATAAAATTCAACAATATAGCTATCACGTACCATATTCTCTACATGATCCACATGCATGCAAAGTTGACACTCTTCCAAAATAGTGGGATTATCATCAACTAAAGTCATGACCTCTCCAAACCCACTTTTATCAAAAAAAAATCATAAGATTGAACATCTCCAAATATATGGGTTTATTTTTAGCTAAAGTTGACACTCTTCAAACCCACTTTCAATATTATCGCAAACATATTCATCATGAGGCTTAAATAAATTTTCAAGATCATCAGAAGCATTATCACCCCAATCATGATCACTGCAATAAGTAGTGGACATAGCAAAATTAGCATCCCCAAGCTTGGGGTTTTGCACATTGTTAGCATAATTGACATTAATAGAATTTATAATAACATCATTGCAATCATGCTTTTCATTCAAGGAGCTATCAAGTGTGGGTGTAATAGCAATAATTTCATGTTTAACATAAGGAACCATAGCAAGTTCATCTCCATGAGTATAATTAATATTGGCACCATGGCCATAAGAATAGCAAGCATCATGTTCATCAAGGGGGGATATTTCAACCAAATCAACGGAATCATATATAATTATCCATAGATTCATGTGTATCATTATTTTCTCCCAAAGCAGCGGACATTCTCTCAATAAATTCTTTAACATAGGCATTAGAAGCATAGTTTTCATAACAATATTTAAGTATGTCAAAATTTTCAGATTTGTAGAGAGTAATATCATACTTTTCAATCAAAGAAGCAACTTCATAAGCACCCTTAAAAGCAACAAATTCTTCAATTTGTTCGATATCATAGTAACTATAAACACCTTTGGCATAAGAAGATAAGATTTCATTATCATTAAACTCACATAGGTAGGGAAGGTGTTTTTTAGGGTTCTCCCAGCAACAAGTAAAATCATAAATTTCACATAGATTCCAAGCATAGCATAGCAAACAATTTATTTGATTCCATAAGAGTCCCCCTTTTGAGACAAACGATGACGCACAAAATGAGCATGCTCATCTAATGTTTTTCCTTCAACTAAACTAGTTGGGGTTTCAGCATGAGCACATATGGATCGAAGATGATCCAAGTAGAAAACTTTAAGTGGATCCATATCAATAGATGTTTAGCAAGCAAAGATGCAAGCAAATAGAAGGCACATGGCAACACAAGCAAAAAGGCAAACGGGAAAAAAGGCAAATATTTTTGTGTTTTTCTGAAAATGTTTTAGAAGTGGGGGAGAGGAAAATGAGAGGCAAATGGCAAATAATGTAAGTTCAAGAGATGAGAGTTTATGATAGGTACTTGGTAGGCTTGATGTAGAACCTCCCCAGCAACGGTGCCAGAAATTCTTCCTGCTACTTCTTGAGCATGCGTTGATTTTTTCCTTGAAGAGGAAAGGGTGATGCAGCAAAGTAGAGATAAGTATTTCCCTCAGTTAAGAACCAAGGTATCAATCCAGTAGGAGGCACAAGCAAGTCCCCAATAGATGCACCTGCACAAACTAACAAACACTTGCACACAACGCGAAAAAGGGGTTGCCAATCCCTTCACAGTCACTTGCAAGAGTGAGATCTAATAGAGATAGATATAAAAGATAAGTAAAAGGCAAAATAAAGTAAATATAAATAAATTGCAGCAAGGTATTTCTGGGTTTTTGATTTTATAGATCTGAAAATAATATGATGGAAAATAGACCTGGGGGCCATAGGTTTCACTAGAGGCTTCTCTCTTAAAGAAAGCATATGGTGGGTAAACAAATTACTATTGAGCAATTGATAGAAAAGCGCAAAGTTATGACGATGTCTAAGGCAATGATCATGAATATAGGCATCACGTCCGTGACAAGTAGATCGACTCCTGCCTGCATCTACTACTATTACTCCACACATCGACCGACTCATGCCTGCATCTAGAGTACTAAGTTCATAAGAACAGAGTAACGCCTTAAGCAAGATGACATGATGTAGAGGGATAGATCCAATCAATATGGTAAAACCCCCATATTTTTATTCTTAATGGCAACAATACAAATACGTGCCTCGCTACCCCTACTGTCACTGGGTGAGAACACCGCAAGATTGAACCCATCACAAAGCACCTCTCCCATTGCAAGAAAAACCAATCTAGTAAGCCAAACCAAATCGATCGATCGGAGAGAAATACAAAGCTACCTTAATCATGCATAAAAGAGTTCAGAGAAGACTCAAATAATATTCATAGATAATCTGATCATAAATACACAATTCATCGGATCTCAACAAATGCACCGCAAAAGAAGATTACGTCGAATAGATCTCCAAGAACATCGAGGAGAACATTGTATTGAAGATCATAGCGAGAGAAGAAGCCATATAGCTACTAGTTATGGACCCGAAGGTCTGTGGTAAACTACTCACACATCATCGGAAGGGCAGCAAGGTTGGTGTAGAGGCCCACCGTGATTGAATCCCCCTCCAGCGGAGTGCCGGAAAAGGCCCCAAGATGGGATCTCACAAGAACAGAAGCTTGCGGCGGCGGAAAAGTATTTTTGGTGTGCCCTCTGACGTAAGGGGAATATTTGGGAATTTATAGTGCTGGAGTTAGGGTTAGAAGAGTTGCGAGGGGCCCAGAAGCCTAGGCGGCGCGCCCCTAGGGCTTGTGGCCTCCTCGTGGGTCTTCTGTCCTCCTCCCGAAGCTTCCTAGGTGTCTTGTTGTCCAAGAAAAATCATCAAAAAGTTTCGTTCCGTTTGGTATTGATTTTCTGTAAAAGACAAAAAGAAGGAAAAAAACAGCAACTGACACTGGGCACTAGGTTAATAGGTTAGTCCCAAAAATGATATAAAATAGCATATTAATGCATATAAAACATCCAAGATAGATAATATAATAGCATTGAACAATAAAAAATAATAGATACGTTGGAGACGTATTAAGCACCCCCAAGCCTCGCCCCCTCTTTTGGCCCCGGAGGCTGGCACGGCAAGTCCCCGTGGTGTCTTGCCGCAGCCAGCTACGGGGGTGACTCCTGAGCCCCCCGCTCCCTAGGCAAGCACCATCGTGGCCCCCCAAACCGGACAGCCATGGGCATCAACGCGCTGGACCCGGGCCGGGCCCTCGCGCTTGTGAGCTGCGGCGCCTTGCTCGGGCGCGGAGCCCTAGCCGATGCCCAGGCCGCGCTTGAGTGGCTCGGGGGCGACCTCCGGGACGCTGAGGCGCGCCTTGCCAGAGAGCGCTTGAGGCTCGCCAACGGGTGATGCTAGCTCGACGTGGCCGCGAAAGAGGGCCAACGCCGAGTCGAAGCGATCCACGCCGAGAGTGCCAGGGAGGTTGCCGAGGCCAAGGCGACACGTGAAACTGCGCTCGCGGAGGTCCAGTCGGCCTCCAAGCACTGTGAAGAAGCGGAGGCCAGCTTGATTGCCTTCCAGAAGGAGTGGGCCTCGCAGTCAGGGTTGCTCCAGTCGTGGGAAGAGGGCCTCAAGGCTCGCGAGGCGAAGCTCGAGGACCGTGAGTCCAGCTTGTCGAAGGTGGCGGATGAGAAGGCCGCGGAGCTTGAGTGCCTGGAGACGCTACAACGCCAGGTGGCCGACGCTCAGAAGGCCCACGCAAAGCATGTCTCCGAAGCCAACGCTAAGCTAGACGCCCTGGAGAAGAAGATCCAGGCGGACGCTGATGCAAAGACGGAGGCGGACCGCACCACTCTCTCCTTTCTCGAGCTCAGGGCTTGCAAGGCCCTGAGTTCCATATGCAGGGAGAAACTTGAGGCCCTTCTCGTAGCCCGCGATGCCGGCTATGCCGAACTCTCCTCTAAGCTCGTGGGGCAGCTCGAGGACGGGGCCCAGAAGGTGGATGGCATCCTGGAGGAGGAGTGTCGCGACCACTTCTTCATGGCGGCGACCCACGTATTCAGTCGCCTTCTTCATCGCGACCCCAACTTCGACTTCGGCACGGTGATAGGCCATGTTCCTGAAGAATCCCACGATGGCCTTGCGGAGGCCGTAGAAGGCCAGATCAGCGTGCTACTTGGGAAGTTTTCCTGCAGCGGCGGTGAAGAACCTGGTGAGGCCGCGATGGTTGACGACGACGGCGGCAACAACCCTTCTTCCTGAAGCTCTATTTGGTCACCCTGCACTAGACCGACCCTACCTCGCGGAGGTGTGAAACAATGGCTTTATTTATTAGAACACTTAATGCCTACAATTAATGTTTTCGATCTTGTGGGGTTTTCTTTCCTTGCTTGCTTTTCCTTTTGCTTACCTTTGTGCTCTACGTCGACAGGGCCCAACCCCGTGTGGACCTCAGCCGTTGCTGGAATGTCAGGTCACGATGCCTAGACAAGGCCAGGAGGTGAGGGGCTCTGGGAGTTAGTGAAGGCTCCCGAGGCGCGATGCTCAGGAGTCCCCCTTTGACGCGCAAGCGGCCCACGTGGGAAAACACTAGCATCGGCGAAGCCGCCCCCTGAGGTGCCCAGACTTAGCTTTTTGCCGTGCCGGCGATTCGTTGCTTGCAAGATGCGCCTCGCGAAACCTCCTCGGTGATCCATCCTTAAGGGAAAACCTCCACACAAAAATTTCATGACGCGCGCTCGCTGGCTAGCATATGGGCGTTACGCGAGGAGACTAGACACCAAGGACCTTGGTGGGGTGACGTGCGTGGAAACAGGCCCGCGAGCCAGAGCCCGGTCCCTTGGGTTTTTCAGCGCTGCTGGGACTGGCCCGAGTGCAGGCACCGCATCCAGCCCCCGCTCGTGTGAGGCATGGGGGGAGCCGTGAGTGTGTGCCCATCATAAGTTATCCTGAGGTCATTGTGGCTCGTGGGGTGCTCTCAGTTGATTATCCACAAGCACGGAGCATGGGGCTTCCACTTAGGCGTGGGCATGACCATACTTTGATCGTTCCACCAGCGCGAAGCATGGGGCTTCCACTGGGGCGTGGGCGGGAGCTCTGTTCTAGAGTCTTCGGGGCGTGTACAGCCCTGTATCGTTCATACGCGTGGCGGGCACGACAGAACTTGCGGAGGTGTCGGATGCTCCAGGCACAAGGCTCAGGAGCTCCTTCCTCAGTCCTCAGGTGGGTTGCGCCTAGCTCTCGATGTAGCCGCATGCTCAAGTGACCTGTGACATGGGGGGCGATGATAACCCACAAGTATAGGGGATCGCAACGGTTTTCGAGGGTAGAGTATTCAACCCAAATTTATAGATTCGACACAAGGGGAGCCAAAGAATATTTGCAAGTATTAGCAACTGAGTTGTCAATTCATCCACACCTGGAGATTAATTATCTACAGCAATATGATCAGTAGCAAAGTAATATGATAGTTTTGATAATGGTAGTAACAGTAACGGTAATGGTAACAGTGATAGCAATAATTTTGTAGCAAGTGTAACAGTAACAATAGCAATAGTAACATAGAAGAAACAATATGTGGAAAATTTGTAGGCATTGGATCGGTGAATTCATTGGATGATATTCATCATATAACAGTCATAACCTAGGGCGATACGGCACTAGCTCCAGTTCATAAATATAATGTAGGCATGTATTCCGTAAATAGTCATACGTGCTTATGAAAAGAACTTGCATGACATCTTTTGTCCTACCCTCCCATGGCAGCGGGGTCCATAAGGAAACTAAGGGATATTAAGGCCTCCTTTTAATAGAAAACCGGAATAAAGCATTAGCACATAGTGAATACATGAACCCCTCAAACTACGGTCATCACCGGAAAGTATCCCGACTATTGTCACTCCGGGGTTTACGGATCATAACATGTAATAGGTGACTGTAACTTGCAAGATCGGATCTAGAACATAGATATAATGGTGATAACATAAACATTTCAGATCTGAAATCATGGCACCCGGGCCCAAAGTGACAAGCATTAAGCATGGCAAAGTCATAGCAACATCAATCTCAGAACATAATGGATACTAGGGATCAAGCCCTAACAAAACGAACTCGATTACATGATGAGTCTCATCCAACTCCCTCAATGACCATCGAGCCTACAAAGGAATTACTCACTCCCAGTGGGGAGCATCATGGAATTGGCGATGGAGAAGGGTTGGTGATGACGAAGATCGAAGATTCCCCTATCCGGAGCCCCAAACGGACTCCAGATCTGGCCTCCCGATGAAGAACAAGAGGTGGCGGCGGCTCCGTCTCGCGAAACATGATAATTCTTTCTCCTTGATTTTTTTCTTCGAAAATAGGATTTTATAGCGTCGAAGATAGGGTCAGCGGGGCCACCAGGTGGGCACAACCCACCTGGGCGCGCCGGGAGGGGGGCGCGCCCTGGTGGGTTGTGCTCACCCAGGGGCCCCCCTCCGGTGGTTCTTGGCTCCAGTATTTTTCTTTTATTTCATAAAAAATCTCCAAAAAGTTTCATTCCATTCCAATAACTTTTATTTCTGCACAAAAACAACACCATGGTAGTTCTGCTGAAAACAACGTCAGTTCGGGTTAGTTTCATTCAAATCATGCAAATTAGAGTCCAAAACAAGAGTAAAAGCATTAGGAAAAGTAGATACGACGGAGACGTATCAACTCCCCCAAGCTTAAACCTTTGCTTGTCCTCAAGCAATTCAGTTGATAAACTGAAAGTGAAAAAGAAAAACTTTTACGAACTCTTTTGCTCTTGTTTACATAAATAAGCTTAAGTAGCACCCAGGTTTTCAGCAAGGATTATAACTAACCATGTCAACTCTTAGAAATTATATTAACTCATATCAATGGCATAAGCAACTAGCGAGCAATAATAAGATATCTCGAATGACAACACTTTGTCAAAACAATCATGAAATAATATGACAATAGTGGTATCTCGCTAGCCCTTTCTGAGACCGCAAAACAGAAATGCAGAGCACCTCCAAAGTTCAAGCAGCGGCTAAACATTGTAATTCATGGTAGAAAAGATCCAATCATGATGCATCCAACATTAGCTATACACAATGCATGAGGATGACAATAGTGCTCTCAGATCTGGCGCTTATTTGAGAAGGTGATGACACAACATAAAATTAAATAGATAGTCCCTTCGCAGAGGGAAGCAGTGATTTGTAGCGGTGCCAGAGCTCAGATTTTTAAAACATAGATAAATAAAATTTTGAGAAATGCACCCTTCCCGTTTACTTCGTGACCATTGGTTATTGATATCTTCCATGCTAAACACATTAGTGGTGGTTCCCAAGCGATAAAAGTAAAGGTTTACTCCCCCTCCACCAACAAACACACTCCATGGCTAGCCGCATCCACGGGTACCGTCCATACCAACATCAGTCTTGGGGGAGTTTTGTTTAATTATTTGCAATTTTTTAATTCGGGACCGGGAATCCCTATTACCGCCCCTCTCATGCAAGGACGAGTGAATAAACACTCATCATGTAACCCGCTTAGCATGGAAGATATTGGCTACCTCCTGTCACTCCATGAACAATCCAGGCACACAAAAACGGATATTTATTTGAAGCTTTTAGAGGTGGCACATGCAAATTTACTTAGAATGGCAGGGTAATACCGCATATAGGTAGATATATGGTGGACTCATCTGGAATAACTTGGGTTTTAGGATTTTGATGCACAAGCAGTTTTCCGCTTAGTACAGGCGAAGGCTAACAAATAGGTTGAGAAGCGGCCAGCTAGAGAGCGAAAACGGTCATGAACATGCATTATGCATAAGTAACATTGGATACTAGCATGAGTAGGATATGAACACCATGAACATAAATATCATAGAGGCTATGTTGGTTTTGATTCAACTACATGCACGAACATGTGCCAAGTCAAGCCACTCGAACATTCGGAGGAGGATACCATATCATCATACCACATCACAATCATTTTAATGCATGTTGACATCCAAGATAAATCATTATACACTCCTAGCTACTTAAGCATGGCATGAGAAACTATAATCTCTAATTGTCATTGCAAACATGTTTGATCATAATAGACTGAATCATGGATACTAGGTTAAACATATTTACAAAAATAGAACAAGTTGAGTTCATACCCATTTCTCTCTGCCATAGCCAGTTCATCAAATATCGTCATTATTGCCTTTCACTTGCACGACTGAATGATATGAAAATAATAATAGTGCAAGAGTGTCGTGGACTAATCTGGAATCTGCAAACATTTTATTCAAAGGAGAAGACAAGGCATATTGAGCTCTTTGTTAGATCAACAATAATGCATATGAGAGCCACTCAACATTTTCATCGTGGTATTCTCCTCAGTATGACTCAATAAAAGGAAAAGAATTTTAGAGAAACACACTGAAATATTTTTGGAGTTTTTATTTTTTCTTGAACAAAGCAAATTAAAGAGAAAAACAAAAACGAGAAAAACTATTTACATGGGAGAGCTCCCAACAAGCAAAAGAAGAACAAGGAAATCTTTTTGGGTTTTCTTTTAAATACTACAACTAATTACACTAGAAAGAAAAACCGAAAAGAAGCAAACAACATTTTTTTTATTTTCTCAAAGTTTTTCAAACACACAAGAAGAAAACAGGAAAATAAATCAAGCATGGATAATACAATGAAAATGTGTGAACACCGACAACTGGAATGAAATATGTGAACATGAAGGAAATGTTGGTGGGCATACGTACTCCCCCAAGCTTAGGCTTTTGGCCTAGCTTGGTAATCACCATGTGTAGCCTGCGTAATAATCTGAATGATAGCTCACGGAGGCTCTTGGTGCAGCCTCCTCAGCCCGCCGAGCAGCCACAACCTCGGCATTGTGTGCGTGGGCCTCGCTCTCAAGAACATAATACCTTCCTTTGGTGTGAAAATCAAAGAGAGCAGGCGCTTTATTGAATAACAGGTTATAAGTATAATCATTGATTTCACCCTTAAGGAACTTATGGCGCTTCATGGCCTCAAAGTCTAAGTACTAAGTGGGAATGATGGGATCATTAGGCCAAAGTGATACACCAAACTGCTCTGCTAAACGTAAAGCATAAATCCCACCATAAAAATCTCCACTCCCAGCATTGTGTTGCAATCTGCGTGCAACAATCATTCCAAGATTATAACATTTAACTCCGGTGAGAGCAATGTGTATGAGGCTCAAGTCAGGAGCACATAGTGCACTACAGTCTTGCTTGCCTATGATGCATTTTCCATTAAACAGTGCAAAGTATTTAATTAATGGGAAATGAATACTTTTTATTCTACCTTGTGTCACTCCTCTATCTTCGCCATAACAAAGGTTAATCAAGAATGACTCATACTCAGACCTTGGTGGTTCATCCAACAAACCCCAATATTGGATTTTATACACACCATTAAACGCGTCTAGAGACATGGTAATTGAACGGTCATAAAGTTTAAACGAAACTCAAGATTCATGAGGATGAAATTTAAACTCTTTAGTAAACGATTCCGTGAGACTGAGATGTTGGTTGCACTTATCTTCTATGTTGGGACCGAGCTCGGCGTTGTGGATATATTGATCAAAATCTTCTTTAATACCTGCACTTATCATGAAATCGTCGCTCGACCATAGGCAGGATTTGGTAGCAGCTTCCCTTATTGAACTTGCGCTTGGTTCAACATAAGATTGACGGGTTGAGCCCCACCTAGAAGATACCTCTGAGGACCTCCGCCTCGAAGAACTCCTTCCAAAGAAGTTCATCATATTTGCGTTCAATTTTCTGAAAATTTTTGGGTCACAAAATTTTTGTCAACAAAACTTCACAAGATTGATAGCAACTACTCATAGGGATGCATAGAGGCTATATTGAGCATTCAAACTACTTAGAACTCTAAGAAATTTAACATGCAAGCTCATCTACAGCAGCACCTAGAGTAGCTAATTATTCAAAATATAATCCACTAAAGCAAAAAACTAATTGGACCAATGGAGGAGTCACATACCAAGTAGCAATCCCCCAAAACAATTTCGGAAACGGAGCTTCGAGCAAAGAGATCGAAATACGTGGGTTTGAGAGCAAGAACATGAGTGAGAGAGCAATGGTGATTTTTTCTG
The DNA here is from genome assembly GCA_011799875.1 of Thinopyrum elongatum. Taxonomy (NCBI): domain Eukaryota; kingdom Viridiplantae; phylum Streptophyta; class Magnoliopsida; order Poales; family Poaceae; genus Thinopyrum; species Thinopyrum elongatum. The sequence continues at coordinate 261,906,677 of CM022303.1, forward strand.
GAGGTAGGTGATGACATGGGCTAAAGAGATAAGTGAGGTGGTCCATGTGGGGACCATAACCCACTAGGGCGCGCCTGGGCCTGCTGGCGCGCCCAGGTGGGTTGTGCCCACCTGGTGCAACCCCTCTAATGTTATTTGCATCAAAAATTCTTAAATATTCAGAAAAAAAAATCGTATTAAATTTTTAGGGCATTCTGAGAACTTTTATTTTTGGGTCATTTTTTTATTGCACGGGAAATTCAGAAAACAGACAAAACATGGCATTTATTTTATTTAACTAAGAAAAACAGAAAACAAACGTTGGAAACAGAAAGTTGTGCTTACTAAATTCATCAACTTCATACCTCTAAAAAATGATCCATTAATAAGGTTGATCAAGTCTTATTAACAACCACTTTCGATTAGCATGAAACCGAAGAACTTTCATAAAACACTAAGTTACCTCAACGAGGATATGCATGTCCCCAACAATAAGGATTTCATATTTCTTTTTGGCAGTAGGTAGAGGTAGTTGAAAACTTCCAATAGTGAGTGTCGGAGATTTTTCAATAACATTAATACCGTTCCCTTGGAATTGTTTCTTCGGAAAGTGTACCGTATGCTCATTACCATTGATATGAAAAGCGACCTTGCTTTTATTGCAATCAATAACAGCCCCTGCAGTATTCAAGAATGGTCTACCAAGGATAATCGACATGTTGTAGTCCTCGGGCGTCTCAAGTATAACAAAGTCAGTTAAGATAATAACATTTGCAACAACAACGGGCACATCCTCACAAATACCGATAGGTATGGCAGTTGATTTGTCAGCCATTTGCAAAGATATTTCAGTAGGTGTGAGTTTATTAAATCAAGTCTTTTATACAAATAGAAAGGCATAACACTAACACCAGCTTCTAAATCACACAAAGCAGTTTTGACATAATTTCTTTTGATGGCGCAAGGTATAGTTGGTATTCCCGGATCTCCAAGTTTTTTAGGTACTCCATCCTTAAAAGAATAATTAGCAAGCATAGTTGAGATTTCAGCTTCCGGTATTTTTCTTTTATTAGAGATGATGTCTTTCATATATTTTGCATAAGGGGCCATTTTTAATATATCAGTCAAATGAGTGCGCAAAAAGACTGGCCTAAGCATTTCAGCAAAGCGTTCAAATTCTTCATCATATTTCTTCTTAGTTGATTTAGGTGGAAAGGGCATGGGTTTTTGAACCCATGGTTCTCTTTGTTTTCCATGTTTTCTAGCAATGAAGTCTCTTTTATCATATCTTTTATTTTTAGGTTGTGGGTTATCAAGATCAACAGCTGGTTATATCTCAACATCATTATCTGGTTGTTTATCATTGTATGGTTGAGTATCTTCATGAACATCATCATTATCTTTTTCATTATCACTAGGTGAATGTTCATTACCAGATTGAGTTTCAGCATTAGAGATAGAAACATCATTATCATTATCAGGAGGTTTTTCTATTTCAGGTTCACTGGAGGCATGAAAAGTCCTATCATTTTTCTTTTTCTTCTTCTTTTTAGAAGGACTAGGTGCATCAGTGTTAATTCTTTGAGAGACTTGTTCAATTCTTTTAGGATGACCTTCAGGATAAAGTGCTTCCTGAGTCATTTCACCTCCTCTAGTTGCTACTCTAACAGCAAAGTCATTTATATTATTATTCATTTCATCAAGCAATTCTCTTTGAGATTTAGCAACTTGTTCTAGTTGAGTTTGAACCATAGAGGCATGTTTTCCTACACCTCCACTACAAAAAAATCACTTCCGTGATGATACGTGTTTGTCACAGTAGGTCACGTTTTTTGTCATGCATATACATCCATGACGATTTTATGACAGAATCAAAATAGTCATACCTGTGCTGTCGTAGAAGTGTTCCATGACAATACCAAAACTATTATCACGGAAGTGTCCACTTCCATGACGATAAATGATGCGTCATGGAAGTGCTTTCGTCAAGGGTAACCGACACGTGGCATCCACCGTAACGGGTCGCCGTTAAGCTATCGGGTCCGGTTTTGGATCCGATAACCCGCTAACAGCCACGACCAATGGCGATTTTCCACGTGTAAAATTCTCATTGGCCGACGGAAGCATGTGGCAGCTCCGCGTTGGCACAGATGTCACTCATCCAATGGGCGAGATGCGCCTTTGATATGTTGACACGTGGACCGGCCCAAGAGTGGCCCATAAAGATTAAATGGGCTGGCCCAGCTAAAGGCACATAAGATTTTGCAGACCATAATGGGCCGGCCCAGCTAAAGGCCCACAAGATTTTGCAGACCATAATGGGCCGGCCTAGCTAAAGGCCCACAAGATTTTGAAGACACTAGTGGGCCGGCCCGTTAACACATGCCATGTTTGGGCCTAATTCCGGCCCATATTTGATCCAGTCCATTAACAGCCTGCCACATTCTGGGCCTAATAAGGGCCCATATCAGATCCGGCCCGTTAATAGCCTACCATGTTCTGGGCCATATTACGGCCCATATCAGATCCGGCCCTTTAAGAGCCTTTCATTCTTTGGGCTAAATTATGGCCCGTATCAGATTCGGCCCGTCAACTGGACGTTGTGCTTTTGGGCCCACTTGAGGCCCTGTTAGGATTTCTGTTTGCTAAAGGCCCATTTAATAGTACAGCCTAATATTAGTTTCGGCCTGTTAAAGGCCCGTTTGACATTTTGGCCCTATATTTATTTCGGCCTGTTAAAAGCCCGTTATATAGTTGGGCCTAATTATGGCCCGCTTTGCATCCGGCCTGCTCACAACCGATAATCTGATTGGGCCAAACAAGGACCGAGACAATTTTGGACTGTTAATAGCCCGTGATGTGATTGGCACAATCATGGGCCGGGGTCTATTTCGGCCTGCTGTCGGCCCGTGAGCTGTTCGACACGATTCAGGCCCAACCTACTTTTCAGCCTACTAAAAGCCCATTGAATTTTCTTGCCAAAATAGGGCCGGCGGTTTACTCGGCCTATTAAAGGCCCGAAACTACTAGTGGGCTAGTTTATATTTAGGCCTATTAACGGACCAAGATGACTGGGCCCATGATGCGGCCCATACATAGTGATTTGCATGACAGCCCGATTATGTACCGTAATTTTACAGTTTGGCCGGTTTACTTTTCATGGAGAGAAGACAGGATATATATACAGTAAAATAATTGCAGCATCGTGAATAAGAAAAAACCTAGACTATAAAATAAAGAAATTACGGCATATTACATCCACTGGGCATCAAAGTTCGCCACTATGATAATAAAGCACAAGCAGACAGCAGATTACATACACTGGGCATCAAAGATCGCCACCAGTGCAAATAAACACGTCGACAAAATAATATACAAAACCGACAGCACTTCAATAGAGTTCAAGAAAGGTTAGCCCTGCTCGGGAGCTGCAGCGCAAGCAGCTGAGCAAGCTGATGAGACTGTGCTTGTTTGACGCTTATATCCTCCTCACTCTGAAAGAGAAACAAGCAGACAGATGACAGGTTTTGCACATATAAGTATCAGTGCTGACAATTCATCACATTTCTTATTGGCGAATAAACTGACACAGTTTAAAATAGCATTAACACAATATGGTATTGTTCAGGTTAAGACATGGCAGGAAATGACATTGTGAAGGAGTTGGCAGCTTCACGACACCACTGGATTACAGATCAAGAACTCATAAGTATCAATGGTTAGTGTGCTGTCAATTTATCCCATTTCAAATTGGCAAATAAAGAGACGGTTTAAATAATAGTAGAATGATATGCCATTGTTCATAGTTAAGACATTGCAGAATATGACATTGTGCTATAGTGGGTAGTTTCACTACACCACTGGATTACGGATCAAGAACAGAAGCATACATGCAGTGCAAAAGAAGATCACTTGCTCTGTATAGTTTAATTTACATGGTATGAAGAAGGAACTTGGTTGTACAACTGAAAACTTAAATTGAGAAGGACAAACTTTTGTTTATGAACTTCGTAATAAAATTTAAACATGCAATTTGATGCAAACACCAAAAATAAACAGCTATTGCAGTCATGCCTAACCAAATATACACAACAAAGTTTGAAGGCTTGAGAAGGACAAACTCACATTAGTGGTGAAGACCGGCTCTATAAAGGCCTTGTCCATGCTGATGGGGGGGGGGGCAATTCAAGAAGTTTACCACAGAATCTTCTTCATAAGCATTGCCTTTATTCTACATTTTGTTAAGAGTAAATATAGATGTGATAATATAAGAAAAAATGGAGAATATTTAAGATAAGATGAAGAGTGATGCTACATAACCAAGTAGCTATAAATGTACGTACAACGATACAGGCAAAAGGTACAGCCAAGAGCAATGCAGAGCTAAACTTCTTCGGTACCATTGGTGTTATCCAACCTTATGGTAAGAGTAAATATAGATCTGATGTGTAGAAAATGGAGGGCAAAGGAAAATAAGCTGCAGAGTGATGGTACATGAACAACTAGCTGTCAATATAAGTACACTGATAAAGGACAGCAGGTACTTACAAGAACAATGCAGAGCTAAACTTTTTCATTGGTATTGGGTATATTCTACATTAATGTAACTATTAATACAGATATGATAATTTGGAGCGAACAATTGATAAGCAAGCTATCATGCATACTGTTGTCACATAATGAACCAGGTATGAGTGCAAGTACTGTGATACAGGACAACAGGTACTAACAAGAGCAAAGCAGCGGGCAGCATATTTGCGATATCCTGTCGTCCTTTTCAAACCGGAATTCTTCTTCGAGCAGATTTCCTGCAAAAGAGATCCGTAAGGCACATGCGGAAAAGTAGAAGTTCAAATTGTCATGTGATATCATAGACAGTACCTCATCCTGGGAACGAGACCAGTGCATACCAAGGTTTTTCCATTCAATGTCTTCTAAATTTAGCACAGGAGACTTCACCGGAAATTCATTTATAGACTTGCCATCAAAGTGTGATTTCCTCAGGTAACACCGATACTGCTGCAATGCTTCCTTGAAAAGCGCAAGCAAGCTTTGCTTGTCATGACTATCCAGATTGACCCTCGCCTACTTACAACAATGTAATGTAAATCATTGATGTGTTCAATCAGCAAAAAACAGGAAAATAATCACCATGAATAATAGCACTTACACGTAAGTGGGACAGGAAGATGTGAAAATGGTGTTTGTCTTCACTATAATCTTCCCATGATGGGAATATATGCACGTAGTCCCTAACAACATTGAAAGCATTGTCTTTTAAACTGGGAATAACTGGAATGGGCTTCCAATCTGCAGGAATTGGCCGTCTCTGCAGTTGGGATAGGTCTTCGGCCGGTGGACTTGCTATACTTTTTGCTGGAGTGGGATTTTTCTGTGGTACGGCTGGTGCTATGGCAACTGAAATCGGCATACCTTTTGCTGGAGTGTAGGTCATGTGTGGTGGGGCTAGTGGTGTGGCCAGTGAAGTATGGGTACAGTCTGCTGGAGTCGGTCCTATGTTTTGTGTCACTGGTTGTAGAGCCAATATAAGTGGGGTGCTATCTGATTTCTCCGGCACCACCATGTTTTTCAAGGACTTTGCTGGTGCTCCTTCAGGTTCGGCAATCACCCTCTTCCTTTTTGCTGGCTGATGCACAAGAACAGCATTTGAGTGGAAAAACATGGTATGATGACAGATGGAATATGTATTGATAATGGATGGGCATGGCATCTTGACATATATGATGAGTAAACTAAGCAGATGGCGGTGCAACAAAGTAGAAGAAATGCAAGACACCTTATGCAAGATACGCGCAATCAATAAAACCTTGCCAAATTAGAACACGCACCTTGATGGGTGAACAGGACAGGCCATCTGCCTTCGACTCCTCGAGGTCAGAATAGTCATTAGGATCATATTCTGAACGAGAATCTGCAGGTGGGGAGCTTATGAGTTTTATTGCATCCAGAATGGAACTCAATGCCTTGGTGCCAATTTTGTTAGTCATTGCAATGTTCCACAATATTCTTCTGATGCATGTATTCTGATATTCATTGTGATTACGTACAATATCTGAGAAGCATGAAAACATAAATAGTAGTGAGATTATCTTTGTAATGCAGAGGATATTCTAATATAGGGGCTCCCTGTAAACCCTTGTGTGCTATCACTGGATCCTGATGAGAGAGCCCATGTGTGCTGTAATATGGTGCGTGCATTAATATAATCTGGCACAAGTACACACAAAAATAGGCTCCAGAAGTAAGGATAGTTGGCAGATGATAGGTTCATAATATACTGTATAGAGAGTTTATTGCCTAACCATGATAACAAGAGCACACAGCAACTAGGCAGACCATAGTGTACATAAAAGGGGTACACCATAACCAGCATATATAAATCGGGAAAGTGAAACTGGCTGGAAAATACGGTGTTGTATTGCCGCTACTAATTGAAAGCCTATCGATCACGTACATGCTAGCTCTATCAGTTGTTGATTGCAGATGTCCCTGCTCCCCTTCCAAACAAGGAACATACTGTACGTACTAAATACAGAATAACAAAAGAGGAACATGTTAAAGAACAGAAGAGGAAGCATATTCTTGAGGTTCCGCTTCTTTCCATACAATGTTAGTTGCCCACTCATGATGAATCACAACGCCCAAAGAAATGCAATTCCATGCTGTCTCTCTATATGTGGCCACATGCATTTGGAAAATCAAGTGGGAGCATTAGCTGACCAATTAAATGTGTGTCTGTTAACTAATATCAATATCATAACACAATTCGTACTTGAAGAAGTAAGCTTTGGACTTATGACTGGTATGTTGTTTAGCTTCAAGAGTGGACTGCTGCTAGTGCGACAGAAAGCAGCTACACAGATCATAGTGTAGATATAACGGGAAAACCGTAAGCATCACAAGTAAAATCAGGAAAGTGGAACTTGCTGGAAAATATGGGCTACTATTGCCGGTACGGCTAGAAAGGCTTCGGATACCAGCTCTCTTCAACTGAAGGTGCGGTACTGTTAATATCAGTGTAACTCTCAAAGGCGACACAACTCCCCGCATTTCCTTGCTAATCTTATGGGATTCAAGTGGGCAGGCCACTACAATTCCTATTCCTATGTTTACAAAATCCTACGAATCAAAGAGGCCCGAAGAGTTGAAAGTGTCCATCACAACCGACCAAATAGACCTCTACACTGCAAATGTCCCTGCTCCTCTTCACTACAAGGAACATACTGTACTACTATCATACTCCCTCCGTTCCAAAATATAAGTCTTTGTAGAGATTTCCATTATGGATCACATACAGATGTATACAAATACATTTTAGAGTGTAGATTCACTCATTTTGCTCCATATGTAGTCCATGGTGGAATCTATACAAAGACTTGTATTTAGGAACGGAGAGAGTACTTATTAAAGAAGAACAGAAGAGGAACATGCTAAAGAAGAGCAAGCAGATTTTTGATAATAAAATGTTCGTTGCGCAGTGCCCACACATGATGAACCAGAGCGCATTAAGAATGCAACTCCTTGTTGTCTCTCTATGTGTGGTGCACGTGCTTTTCGAAAGTAAAGTAGGAACATTAGCTGACCAATTAAACATTATCTGTTTTAGTAATATCAGCATCATATCAGATTCGTATTTGAGCAACAAGTTTGGAATTATGAGTGGCACGTTGTTTAGCTTGATGGATTGAGGAGAAGTGCTAAGCAGCTACGATGATGGTACTGAATATAAAGGAATGTCTGCATGCAAGTCGCGTGACTTTCGTCATTTGGGTCAGTCGACCATTTCAGGCGGTTGGATGAAGATCCTACGTCTCATAGCCCTTCTTCTTCCTCGTCTCTGATTCTTCTCCTACAGAACATAGCACGGGCCACCGACCGAACCACCGGCCCCGACCCCCCCCCCCTCCCCTGAACCGCCTACCACCGCCTGTGTTCCTTCGCCACCCCCACCCCCGCCCACACCCACGGCAAGTTTTTTTTGTTCGACGAGGCCCCACCACCGCCAGGCCACCGCCCCCCACAACCACCATCCCCACCCGAGCCCCTTCCTTCCCTCCGGCGAACTCCGGCGAGCTCTCAAAAATCGACTGGCCCAATTTTAAAATTTAGTCTACTGTCATTTAACTAGTGTGGAATATAAAAGGGGAAAACCATAAGCATTGCGAGTATAGTGTTGAGCGTGCCATGGCGGATCCGAAGGTGCAAAACGGACAAAGGCAACTTCGCAACCAATGTTTGCTTTCAACTAATAAGTAAGATCCTAAGTGATGGACAAGAAATCACAGTAAAGCAGTGGCGATCTATTTTCTTGCTGCGATAAATAAGTTGAGCAGATACGAAAGAGTACCACCTCTGGTGCGGTGCCGTGTATGCATCTGCTGAGAATTTGATGGTGCTGCGGTAGCGATGGCTGTCGGCGGCGTGGAAGCAGATCTAGGAGGGTAGACGGTGGCGGTGGGGGAAATATCCCGGCGCGGTGGACGAGATGGTCGTAGGAGCGGCGCTGGCAAGGTGGATGACGGCGGGGATGAAGCGAGAGGACGGGATGCAAGGATCCTGGTCCGAAGCCGTGGATGAAAGAGGTCGATCTCTTGTAATGGACGACGGCGTCGGGGTATCAGCTCCGGCATGGTGGAGGAGGACGGCGGTGGATGGGGTGGCGGACGGAGGAGGCTGGGGTGGAGAGGGTGTTTTGGCGCCCATGGAGTACGAATGGGGAAATGGAGGGAGAGAGGTAGGGGGAACCATGTCTTTGGGACGCGCTTGTCTCAAATGCGGGGAAGGTTACCAACTTATCCCCCATTTAAAATTTCAGACATCACAGGAATATTGGGCTGCTGGGGATAGGACGGTAATCTTGCATACACCGAATGTTTGCCGACGGAGATTTCGGCTGAGGAGAGTTTGTTTTGGCGCCCCCCGTGTATGAATCCGGGTGAGAGGTGATTTTTGCTGAGGATACACGGTGTTTTGGCGCCCACCATGTATGAATCCGAGTGAGAGGTGGTTATGTCATGTTTGAGTGAAATTACAAACCTGCCCCTATCAAGACCTATTGAAATCGAGCCGACCTGTTGCATGTCAGGGACAGGCAGTAATTTCCATCTCCCATATTTTGGTTTCGGGCGGTTACTGCGAGTTTGGCCGCTTCGTTCAAATTTTTGAGAAAAAGCTTGCACGTTTACCGTGCCAACTCAATTCCAATCCATTTTGTATTCTTTTTTTTTGGGCAGGATCCATTTTCGATTTGAATAAAATTCTATATACATCATTTTTTTATATATACTTTCAAAAGCACAACAAATAATTCTGCTCCTTTATATATATAATATGATTTACAAATACAATGATCTCAAAATCATAAGGTTGAATTCAAAAAATTTAAACCAAATTATGTTCTACTCAAATGTATGGATCAGTAATATCTAGATATTAAATAACATAGATGTGCGTGAATTCATATGAGTATGCATGTTAGATAGATCAATTTTGGTTCGAGTATGAATTACATGTATCATCTTCTCAAATTCAAATATTTGAATCCCTTTTATGTTGACATTTTCTATACATGCAACTAAATATTTGAATCTCCTTTCACGCCCATCTCTCTCGCATGCTCCTTTCATGTAGCTATCACTCTCTTTTCTCCAGCTCACCCGCACGCTCACTTCATGTTTCTCCTATTTTTGCAAACATGGTCTCTCAACGTCTCCCTTGAGAAGTTTCACACTCTCCCTATCATTATACATTACACGGTTTTCACTATCTCTCACATCTCTATCATTCTCTGGTATCACTAGGTACCTAAGCTTTCTTTTTCACCGCCACACACACACTCTCACTCGTCTTTCACTTTGTCTTTATCTCTAGGGTTCTCTCACGCACCCTATATCTTTCTAGATATGACTCCTACCACTAAAATTACTCTCTCCCGCACACACAATGTTTGTTGCGGTCTCCTTTCCGTCTTCATCTCAGTTATAAAACTGACATTATTCATTTGTTTACCGATCAGACAAACTCTCCCCCCCTTTCTCTCTTTCTCTCTCTCTCTCTCACACACACACAACTCCTGCTTCCACTCCCCCTCCCGACTACCGTCTCTCACACACACACAAAACTCTCGCTTTCGCACCCCTGACTCGTATTTCTCTCACAAACATTGATTGACTAGCCTCCAGATAGGTTTATACATCCGCACACTCTTGCTTCCACTATCTCGTACATGTCTCTCTCGCGCTCCTTGTATCTATGTAGATTTGCCGTCCCTTCTTGAGATACGCCCTCTCGATCATGCACACACACACTATCGCCTCATTTTATGGTGATACCTCTCGCACACACACTCTTTGTGTCTTTGTCACACACGCACTCCATCCTCCTCCTCTCTCCCTCTCTCTCTCTCACACACACCACACACACACACATGGGCTTTTTGCAACAATATACCACTTCTCGAATCTTGAAACCAACCACATTCCTCCCTTATCTCATCAAAACCGTCAAAGGAATATATTTTGAGTGAAACATAACATATTTTTAGTGATATACGTATTTCAAAACTAGACTCTTTTCTATCAAATCGGTGAATATGTATTAATCTACTTTGAACGTGTGGCAACGCATTGGCACATTGCTAGTTATTACTACTGTATAATATTTTGGACACAGACAAACAGTGGAGTACATATATGAAGAGAAGAGGCGCACGCACGCAGTCGGTCTCTCGCTGTCTCGCACACATGAGAGTTACGTATAGGCACCGTAAACAAATAAACCCTAAAACCCTAGGTGCACGATTGTTGCATGCGCGGGTACCGGGTACATGGTGGAGCGCACCTTTGTAGGAATAGTCAGCTCGCGTGATAATTTGATCCGTAGGAGTTGATGGTCAGGACCACAGGTGAACGACCTGGAGGCGGTGGCTCGCCAGTCGCCACTGATCGAGTAGCCACGTTTAAAATATCATTTTTTTAGCGGGGTAAGAGTTCTGATTTTCAATGGCGCATTATACTAGTTTTTAGAACGATTGGTATGGAGCGAAAATGGAATTCATAACTACTACCTCCGTCCTGGTTTACTAGTCCCCATCGTATTTTGGGTCAAAGTTTGTCCATGAATTTTACTTGTAAAATGTGAATGGAAAATGAGATTTTGTTATACCCAAACAAAAAAGGACTGGAGGGAGTGATTGCTCTGACACGAACGTGACCTCTCATAGCGCGGGCATTGAACCGGCCCGCCGGCCAAGAGGGCCCCACTCGCTGCAGGCCAGGCTGAACACGCCTCCTCGCCGCATGCGACCGGCTTCAGACTGCCCCGCCTGCCTCCATTTAATCTGCGCGTGTGCTGGCAACACGTCCTTCCGCGAGCCGGCCGGCATTTTAGAACACAACGCCGGTTGGCTCCTCTCGTCCGCCTACTATTTAAACGAGGCTAGACGCCTGGCAAGAACCGCACCACACCGCCGCTTCACATATCCTCCTTGCACCATTTTCTCAACACTCTGCATAGCATCCGGTGAGCAGGAAGACGAGTTCTCTGGCATAAAAGCCGGCTGGGTGCCCCGACGAGCCAGGCAACTCGTTGCCCCACCTCCCTCCCCGCCCCAGGCCGTCAGTACCATGGGTGAGGCTGCAGGCGGGCAAGCGGAGGAGCAAGCCACCGCTCCAAGCTGGCCCCTGGTGCATCAACTCGACGCTCCAAGCCTGCTTGCAGAGGAGTGGCCAGTTGCTGCACGCCGGCACACGAGGGACCACGGCGTCCAGTGCACCGTAGTTGGCCGCGCCATCTGACGCAAACGTTGGCGGAACCGCGGCATGCTGGCGGAGGTGGCCAACACGTCTGCGGCCACCGCCGACACCGAGGAATAGTAGACCATGGGAGCCGCCGCCGCTCCGAACCGACGAATGCTACGACCACCGGGTCGCCGGCAGACACCCGGTGTGTTGCCCGGTTTGGCTCAAAACATCATGGACCCCAGCCGCGGCCGGCATTAGAAATTATACCTGCTTCCAGAAGTTATTCGTGTTTAGTCCAAAAATGTCCAAAATATAATTAATTATGTATGGTCTTGACTTGTTGTGCTCACACTGGTAGTAGGAACTAGAGATTTTTCTTTATTTGTAACTCTCCTCACATTTTTTTTGGCTTTGAAGTGAATCATGGTTGTGGACATTATCTATGAATGTGCAGATATCTATGAACATGAGTGTGATGTGGAAGTTGAACTTGGAGTGTTGGGCTTGCGTGTGAACTATACCATGTCCAATGCTTCGTCTATTATTGTTTGGAAAGTAATTGATGTTATTACATGACCCGGAAAAAAATTATTTTGTGCCACATCAGTAGATGCACACATCACAACAGGCATGCTAACTCGATAAACATTTGAACCTAGCTATTATGAAGGAAAATTTGTACTGACAACGGTTTTAGATAGCAGGAGACACCTAGCCTGCTTTGCCTCTGCTAGCTTCTTTCTGGCTTCTTCCATCTCTTCTATGGCTTGGGTGAAGAGAGCATCTAATTGCTCTTTTCGCTTCTTTAGGAACTCAGCTACATTCTCAAGGGCTGATGCACGCTTTCTTTCAGCCTTTACTAGAGCCACGAGAACACGAACAGTTGACGACTCCACCTGGCTTGTGTGTAATCCAGCATCATCTGGGAATTTGCACCTTGTGTCTAATCCAACATCATTAGGGAACGGGCACCTTGTGTGTAATCCAGCCTCATTTTGGAAACATGATCTCGAGGTTGACCATACTTCCCCTTCTCGCAGGAACTGCATCCTGACATGAAGTTACTTCTTTTTTAGATCAATAGTCAGAGCAACCCAGATCCATTTAGTAGAAGCCAGATAAACAGGACTCGGAGAAGTGAATTCAAAAGGAGAAATATAAAAACAGACTCCAAGGTGAGAACACCCACTTCCAACATCAAGCTAAAAACAAAAGCATTAGGACGATTAAGACTCTTCTTATTACACATCGAAGAACACGAGGCTAAGAGAAATAGAAACTACAACATATACACATCGAAGAACACGAGGCTAAACGAAAGTAATTGAAAGAGTGTTACTTACCAAAGCTCGTTCTACAGGTTCGGTGCATCTCCTCTTTAACTTGCCACGTTCCTTGAAGATGTCCCCAATATTCCGTGTTTGGTCTTCATTGCTCCTCTGCATGTTCGCACTCGTAGTTTTAAAATCTCAACATGGCAAGAAAAATATAGTAATACTCACGCATCTTGTGGGCAACATTAAAGCACTCAGCTGCCATGTTAGAGCATCTCCAACAGAAGCGCAACGTGCGGCGCGTTAAAAAAGTGTTTACAGCATCGGAATAGCCAGTTTTTGCGGGCCGCGGAGTGCTGGCTCCAGCAGCCACTGCAAAAAATTGCGTGCGCGCGCCGCTCCAGCAGACGCGCTATATTTTTTCTCCTTTCTACTCTGACTCGATACGCATTCGACTCCGAGTCGATACTGGCATAGATAGATACATAGATAGTTCTTAGCATAGATAGATAAAAAAATAGATAGTTCAACTAGTCCTCGTCGTCCGACTCCACCTCGGTGATGTCCTCCTCCGACGTCTCAATGTAGGCGTCAAGATACTGATCGTCGTCGGAGTCCCAGGGCGACGCTGCTCCTAGCTTGATGTTGAATTGAACGGCCGCCTTCCGTGTACGCCTGTCCTCGCGATAGGCGGCTCGCTCCGCCCACCTCTTCTCCCTCTCCGCCCTTCTTTGTGTGTAGAACTCGCGCTCGTTGATGATGTCCTGCGGGAAGCGTTGGTGCCACAGCGCCATGGCTTCCTTGTCCATCTCAGCGATGCTGAGACGGTGCTCCAGCCTCCGGTTGTCGCGACGATCCTCGTCGGTGATAAGCCACGGCAGAGGCGCGAGCTCCTGCGCCCGCTCCCGTGTCGGCACGTTTTGGAAGTTCATGTCCCTACGAGGCCGCCGGAGGTGCCACGCCGCCGCGTCGTACGCGCGGGTGGCCTCATGGGCGATGTCGAAAGTGCCGAGGCCGAGGCGCATCTCGCGGAACCAGATCTCGGCGGAGAAGCCGCCAGAGGGGCGCGCGCGGACGCCGCGGTAGCCCCAAGTTTCCCGGCGGCATGGTGGCCCGGCGGCGGCGAGGCGAGAAAGAGTGGGGAGAGAGCGGTGGCGAGGCACAGAGCGGTGGAAGGGCGTTGGATTTTATAAAGCGCGCCGGATGCCGCGCGCCCGGCCGCTTTTTCCCGCGTGCGCGATCCTTTCCCGACGTCCCTGCTATCTCTACTCTCTTCTCTACTCTTATATATATATATATATATTTTTTATATTTATTTTATATTTATATTTATCACTACTCTTATAAAAAACAGAGTTGGTGATGATGGTGTGCCAGCCATCCTGCAATATAGGCCGTCCGATTTATATCTGACGGATAGGAAGGAAACTATGGCAATTTTGCAAAAAGATACCTGCACCTCTCTCCACGTTTGCAAATAAGGCCTTCCTCGTTCATCCTTTTCTCCCACAAGATAAACTACTCATACAAATGCATCTTGATGTTCCGTGCAACGCATGGGCATCTTGCTAGTTCTAAAAAACTTTCCATCATTTGCCACACTACTGGTTGCAGATGAAGAACCTACCCAAGCACAACGCAATACAGGAGCGACGCACAATTACAAGGTGATATTCTATTGGACAATGCAAGCTATAACCAATTACTTTTACGGGAACAATAGCAACCAGGAAATTTGAAGGGTAGGTATGAACAAAATTGGAACTGCACATGTACTGCTAAGAGATTCAATATACACATTACCAATCGAGGATGAGTACGATGGTCGTGGCGGCCTCTGTGCATCATGGTTGGCAACGGGAGTTAGTTCATTGTCCACGACGGTGGTGCTTCTGCGCTTGGCGTCGGCTTCCAGGAAGCAGATCCGAGACCGTGGAAGACGGTGCCGGGGAAGAGGCTCCGTGTACGACGACGATGGTGGGCTGGCCCTAGTGCGGCGTACGACGTCGTCGATGAGGCAGATGCGCTGCGGTGGACGAGTGCGCCGATGTAGAAGGGGAGGAGCACGAAGGCTGTGGTGGCGTGGAGAAGTCTATTTTGCGGTGGGGATAGAAAATGGGGAGTATTCAGGTGTACTACTCTGGGTGCCGGGATGGGGTTGGCTGGGTAGGGTGAACCTGAAGTTACCAAAACAGCCCCCTACCCACCAGCATCCGTAGGCCTGTTCCGAAGGGTATGATGGTAACTTCGCACTGCTCAAATCAGGGTCACGGGAGATTTTCCCGCCGACCTCAAAATTTTGTAACACTGAACTCCCTGTTTGGCGTGTTGGGTGATTGGGCTAAGCAACTAGCGAGTAGTACTAGTAACTACTAGTACTCCCTCCGTTTTTATTAACTCTGCATATTAGGTTTGACCGAAGTCAAACTTCCTAAAGTTTGACCAAGTTTATAGAAAAATATAAACATTTACCATAGCAAATATGTATGATGTGAAAGTACATTCAATAATGAATCTAATGGTATTTATTTGTTATTGTATATGTTAATATTTTTTGTTATAAACTTTGTGAGAGTTTACAAAACTTGACTTTGACCAATGCTAATATGCGGACTTAAATAAAAACGGAGGGAGTACACATTTGTTTTCTTAGTTTGTAGTGGAATTAATCATTTGTTGTAATCGTGAAATAAATATATTAGGCTACTGACTTCGAATGTAATGGTTTATACAATTCAATAGTTAGAATCATTGTTGAATTCCAAGATGTATACGAGGTCTATAGTACTTCACAATATGCTCAAACTCACATAATCCCAGTCAAATGAAAATCTAAATGCATTTCATAGTTATTACTTTGTAGGATGCAACAAAACCAACCATAACTCTACATGATCCATTATAAAGCAACATTTTGAACACATCCCAATGTGTGAATGAAACATGTAGAGAGAGCTTGCGAAGATGGAGCAAATAGGGTGGGAAAGATTGTATGTATGTGGGCGAGAGAGTAGGAGACAAACCTAACGAGAGAGAGAGAGAGCGAGAGAGAGAGGAAGAAGTTAGGTCTGTGAGAAAGATGGAGACATGCAATATACGTGAGATGCGTGTGCATCTGGATTTTGTACATGTGGAAGGAGAAGAGACAACGGGTTTGATGAGAGAGCTGGAAAAACATGGATGGGAGGGGAAGGATCTCGTGGGTTGAGGGATTGATAATTTTGTGCGGGAGAGAGAGGGGGGAGGAGTCAGTCAGCCGTCATCACATCATCCTGCTTCCAAATGGCCCCGCATTCTCTAGTGCAGTGTGGTCGCCGTCTTCGATCTCCTCGATGCCCTCTTTGAAGATTGAGGTGGTGTGCATGCTGGGGTGCAGAGAAGCACAAGCGAGAGTGGTCGCGATATAACCTTGGATGGGGATGAATTGTGTGCTCGGGGCAGGGGGGAGTGTGTGTGTGTGTGTGTGTGTGTCAGATATTGAGAGAAATCAAACCTATGGAGAGAATGTGTGTGTATGTGATGGAAAGCTACATGATAAATAGGGTTTTCACGAAGAGATTGTGCGTGCGAGATAGAGAGCGATGTGCGGGCCTTGAGGTGGGCAGGGACCGGGTGAGGGTGTCAAAATGTGTGCGTTGATGCATGTGTTACATGCGATCGTGCGAGGGACGGACGAATCGAGAGAGATGGTTGTTGTGTTACGGATGCTCCTCTCTCTCTCTCTCTCGCACACACACAAGTACAAATAGAAGACCGTTCTCTCATGTATACACAACATATCGGCATCTCTCTATGTCTCACTCATGCATGATCATTTGCACATTCACACCTCTCTATGTCTCTATCACACGCACACCGTCTCCACATTGCCCTTCCGCAACAACACACATATGGACACATACACGCATTCTCTCTCAGTCACACACACAGAATCAGTATTAAAAAAATGTCTAGGGCGCACCTAAAACGTCCAAATCCAAATAAGCATGAACTGAAGCTAAATTCAAATATATGGAAATATTGTAGCATGAAGAACTTTTCCAGGAAAAAAAAGTAGAGTAATATTCGGGGATTGTTTTCACACACACAAAAAGGTTCGGTGGATGTCCTTCGAGCACGACACGGTGATGCACCGTTCGATCGACCGCACGGCCGCGGTGCACGCGCTTGCACAGGATTCCGTATCGATGTTGTGCTAACTAATGTGGTAGTATAAGCGCTGCCTCAGTCTAATGTTTACGTGTACTAGTACGATGTTCTTTTAAGTTTGACCAACCCTATATAAAACTAAACTAAGCTCCCATACACGCACTCATCAATATGCCGCCGCCATTGCGCATGCCGGCGCCCACCTGCTCCGGCCGACCATTTCTCGCCCATCACCGTCGTGTCCCCGTCATCCCTGTGCCATGAAGCCGAAGGCTCGCCCGCTCACGTCGTCTGCAGTCCATCCTCGCGATGCCGCCGCGCTGCCAAGCACGCGAGCAGGTGGAGCCGCGTCTATGCCCGCAGCGTACAAAGAGGAGGACGAGCGCATGCTCCAGCACGCCGGCGAGGAGGAGCTAGCGTGTCATTGTCGTCTCCGCTCGCGCGGAGGAGGCGCGCATGGTGGCTGTCGCGGCGGAAGCCGGTCGCGCCCGCGCCGAGCCCGCAAACCGGGTGCGGACGTGGAATCTACCTTCGAGACCTTGGATGCCACGTGGATCCTGCAATCTGAAGGAACAATTTGGGTCAGTCGACTCTTGTGAGCCGTTGGATGCAACATGGATGGCCAGAAGGGCTTCTTCAACCTCCAAAATTGATGCACTGTTCATCTTCTCTCTCAGGCATCGAGCCGCCAGCCCGCCATAGGCCTAACCGCCTGCCGCCGCCGCCGCGCCCTCCCCTGAACCACCTGCCACCGCCATGATCCCCCCCACCCCCGCCATCCGTTTAACCCCAGGCACGATCCATTTTTTCGGTGAACTGCATTCCACACCCAACACTCATAAGATAGATCATGGGCACCCTGCCACCCTAATATAGATACTGGGGTAGCTTCTCTGTCGTCTTCTTCCTTCACTCCGTCGAACTTCTTTCACAAATCGACTGACCCAAATTATACTACTAGTACGTATTAAGTACAGTAGGAACGCGAAGATACGAGTAGTAGTACCAACTACAAGAAGAATAGTAGTAAGACATACTAGTACTATACGTACTAAAGAGTTCAAATAACGAGAAAGAACATAAACATAGTTCTGCTGGGGGCTCAGCACAACACACCCCTGAAATAAAACTAAGCAACTAGTCCGCTTGACACTGCAGTAGAATCAGCATGAGCAACAACACTGCCACCTCACTCGGAGTCCGAGTCCACATCCTCGACTTCGTCCTCGTCCCTCTTCCTCTTCCTCTTCGCCGACACTTCTTTGCTTGAACCGGACACTGGGCTCTGCTTCTTCATCCAACCCTTGTAGATATTTAAACAAAGGTAGGCATCCGTTGCTGCGTACACGATGTGATCTTCATCTATTGTCTTCGACTCCCATGCATGATGAAACTCCGGGTGAGGTTTCTTCAGTTGAGCGTACGAAGGATCAATCATGGATGCTGCCAGGGTCAGCATTGAAGGCTGAGAGGAGGACACCAGGCTTTCCTTCTGGAGATCGAAGGGCTGGCCTACAACAAGGCCTATCCGACCCAGGACTCTCCTGTCGTTCGTGAAGTCTACAGTAACAAATTTTACTCTTTTGTCCTTGAGGAAGAACTCAAAATACTGGCACCTAACGTCGGCATAGCATATGTGGTAGACCAAGCACATGTTATGTACGCAAACCTGGATCACGACAGGCTTCTTCATCTTTGCCTCCTTTAGAAGCTTCTCCCTTTCCAGGACTGTGGTGTACTCAACATCTAGCCCAG
The DNA here is from genome assembly GCA_011799875.1 of Thinopyrum elongatum. Taxonomy (NCBI): domain Eukaryota; kingdom Viridiplantae; phylum Streptophyta; class Magnoliopsida; order Poales; family Poaceae; genus Thinopyrum; species Thinopyrum elongatum. Next base: position 261,925,596 of record CM022303.1, read on the forward strand.
CGACCCACACATCCTTTGAACTTTTGAACATGTGTAGGAAGCGACCAAGGCATGCTTCCACCGTCGCGGATCTACGGGTGTAGATGATAATGAACTCATCGCCGGTGATGGTTCTAACCTTGTACTCACCGCCGATCATGGAGATTTGGGAGGCCAGGGATTTTGGAGGCGGGTTAGGAGAAGTGGAACTAGTGTAATGTGAAAGGACGGGACGACTGGGAGCGAACTGTTGTAAGGTAGAAGACGGGGATGAGTAGGGCGTGCGAACGGCGTGGGGTGGTGGCTTGCCCGGTGGATAAACGGCTGCATGCCCCAAAGAGTTCTCGAGTACTATGCAGGACCCACTAGATGTCATGTCTATTAGGCCCATATCGTAGGCCTGACGGTATAGCTTCTGCGTGTTCGCACGCCATGCCGGCGCATGCATGTAACTTCATTTAATTCTGTCAACCGTTGCGCCTCCCATGATCTTAGCCTCCCTCGCGCGGTCGCGCCCTTTGAGACTTTGGACGGCTATAAATGTGCAATTTTTTTGCCTACTTCGCATGCATGATACTCCCTCTGGTCCTTTTTACTCCGCGTAAGATTTGTGTCAAGTCAAAGTTTGCAAAGTTTGACCAAATTTATACTAAAAATATCAATATCTACAATACCAAATATATATTTTATGAAACAACATTTCATAATGAGTATAAAAATATTGATTTGACATTGTGACTGTTGATACATTTTTCTATAAGTTTGGTCAGAGTAGAGGTACATTGACTTCAGACAAAACTTATATGCACAATGCAGACTAGTTCCTCCGTCCAGGTGTGTGCCATGTCCTATCTAGTCATCACAACAAGGTTAGCTATTAGAGTACTACTACCTCCCTTCTAGTTTAAAGGGCTCGATTCAAAATTTTCACCTACTCTTACCAAGATAGAGGCGGTGGAATAGTTTTTGTAGTCTGCAAAAGTATTCAATTAATGCCCTCGTTCTTCACAAAAAAATTTGTTTACCAATGCATTATCGCATTGCATGCATGCATGAACACTAGTAAATGACAAAGATTTTTACATGCATTAGTCAATATTCTCTTTAGACTACTCATAGTGGAAAGTATCATATACTAGTATCATGTGCATGATACTAGTGTATGATACGGGACTACCTTTATAGTGCCATGCATGACACAAAGTAGCATAGTATTTAACATGATACGGTATCTACCTATGTTACTCTAACCCCCTCTCTCTTCTTTAATTCTTTGCCACATCAGCATGTTTGCTATTCCCGTGTGCATGATACCAGCTAAGATACCACCACTATGGCCAGCCTTAATCATCGCATGCAATAATTTAGTGCACCTTGAAATCTGAACATGTGTGGGGCGTGTATGTTTTTAATGACTTGAGACTGTACCTAGCCCGGCATGCAATGGTCAGTTCATTGCATGTAAGATGACTTATTATGCACCGTTCCCCATACCTGTAGGAAGCCCGTTCGTCTCCAAATCTTTTCCTCTCCATGTGTGAAAACAATCTTCCTGCTTGACTCTCCTTCTCCCTCTGGCAGTCCCACCACTCCACCCCGTGTGGAAAAAAATCTGCATGCATGACTCTCCTCCCCCCGCGCTCGTCCAATCCGTTGTGACCAGCAATCTTTCCACCCCTTCCCTCCCCCATAATTTACTCCAACAAATATGCCCACGTAGCTGTTACGTTAATCACGCAACATATCTTACGTAGGTGTGCCATTGCTCGCTATAAATACTGTGCCTCCCACGGCATTCGAAAGAATGCTCACGTTCATCGCTATCTCCTCCCCCTCCCTCTCACGTCGACCACCATGTCATTGCCCTAGGCGCCCCTCGCTGCACCGTGCGGAGGGTCACGCATCGTCGTTCCGTTCCTCGCAGCCACTAGTCGAGGAGGACGCGTCGGCGTTCTGCTCCTCGCCGTGACGCGTCGAGGTGGACGCGTCGGCGTTTTGCTCCTCGCCGCAACGCGTAGAGGTGGACGGGTCAGCGTTCCCAGTCTCGCCAGCACGCGCGTCGGAGCATGCGTCGGCTCCCCTCTACGAGGAGAATGTCGCGCCGCCCGCCGAGCCCCCCAGCCTTGAGGAGCTTTGGAAAGAAATGGAGGTCGCCTTGTGGGAGGCTTTGCCTCCGGTAGAGCGCGCCAAAATAGAGGTGGAGAAGAAGGCCGAGGAAGAGAAGCGCGTCGCGAGGCATGCTGCCTGGCAGGCCTATGTCATGTCTGAGAGAGTCAGGCAATTGGCTCTTTGGCAGAAGGCTCGTGCGAGGGCCGTGAGGGTGGCGGAGGACGCCCGTGCCAAAGCCCTGAGTGCAGTCGGGCCCAAGCGCCTCATCTACGCTTGGTGGTACGTGGACCGGGTGCACGCTTCTAGCAAGGAGGAGTACCTGTTGGCGCCGGATCACACACCGGTGAGATCGCGCTCGCCTGCCGGCAAGCCGCCAATCAGCACCTCGCGAGTTGCGAGGCTGAGGAAGAGGCGTTGTGTTGGTGCGCTGGGAAACGGCCGCGCACCAGGGCACTCGTGGCGCGCCGCAAGCGCTCGTGCGAGCGCCATGGTTTTTATTAGGAATAATTTAGTTTCGTAAGGCGATCTCATTAGTTTTGGGACGCAAATGATAAATCTCGAACGTTCGGGAATTATTAGCGTCCTTAATTAAGTATGTAAAAGGAAAAGTTTGGAAACCTTGTGTATCCGTACGCATTTTGTAAGTACGTGCATATAGCACAAACTTAACTATATATCACACTACACGTCTCTCTTTATATATGCTTGCAGACTGTGCTACTACTATTACTTATGTACGTGCAAATGCATGTTTTAACATTACGATGCGGTTTTTGTAAAAGTAGAAAAACAACACTAGTCAAGCTTGTGAAACGATTCAATGCAAAAGAAATGCAAAAATGCTCATTTGATTGTTTACTTTTAGCTTCCTTCTCTGTGGTTATTTCTCTATCATACTTTGTACGGAGTATCTCACTGGTCGGGAAGGCATGCAAATTCCCAAACCGCTTCGTACACCCTGTATCGAATTTTTTGCCTAACAAGTTGTGCCGTGCAATTGGAATTCCAACTTGAGTACTACTACTAGGAGTACCAGGGGCCAGTTCTTTTAGGCTTCTAGATTAGTAATCCCATAACTAGTACCTCCGTCCTGGTTTATTGGTCCCCATTGTAATCTGTGTCAAATTTTGACCATAAATTTAACTAATGAAATGTTTATGCATGTCACCAAAAATTATATAACTTTTGTTGACATGCATTAACCATTTATCTGTTAAATCTTTGGTCAAAATTTAGCACAAATTACAATGGTGACTAATAAACCAGGACGGAGGTAGTAGTTTAGAAGCCCAAATGAATGAGTGAGGCGCCTTATGTTACTCTCCACTGTGACTATAGTCTTATGGGAAAAGCTGGGGCAGAGACGGCTTATTTTTTAAGCCGCTAAAAGAACTGGCCCTAGGAGTAGTAGCTAGGGATACTAGGAGTAGTAGCTAGGGATCGAGTGTGCGAGATGAACCGGACAAAGTAAATGCAGAGAGATGAAATGCAAAAAAGATAGAGGGATGTGATGGTTGCTTGTCCGTTTATTTTACCAGGCCACTTATTACTGGGAGTGGTGGGGTTTTGTGATATGACGGCTTTACTGCCACACCACGAGCGGGGTGAGACTCCCATGCAGCGCCGCCCTCTACACTAGTACTACTACCTCTGTCGTGGTTTATTAGTCCCCCATGTAATTTTACTGAAGATTTAACTGACAAAATGTTAGTGCATGTCAACAAAAACTATATCGTTGGATTCGTATTTGAACATAGTTTTCAATGATATAATTTTTGGTGGTATGCATGAGCATTTATCGTACTATATATAATGTTAGTTAAATTTATGGTCGTACTATATATAGTAAGGTGCCCGTGCGTTGCACGGAACAGTGAAATGCATTGATCGGGAAGTTGTTTATTTTGACAAAGTATGTGGGGGTCATCTCATGTGTAACGAGTATCGATAGGTTTCTTCGGATATTATTTCTTCTCTAGAGCTCACAAACATTCGGGTGAATAGTAAATGTAGGCTAAATAGATAAAAAGTATCTTTTGCAAACAAAAGCGTTCAACTATTCAACCTGCATCCAAAACTTGTGAAGAAATAACACTTATTGTGCTTTGCAAGAAATGATCTTTAAGAATTAGTTTTTGAGTATCGATTTTGTTTATTTTTTTCTAGACCACCATGAATGTACTCCCTCCGTCTAGGTGAATAAGTCATCTTAGGTTGTGCACCGTGACTCTGCTGAGTTGCTACGCCAACACGACAGGAGCAGCCTACCACTTGGTTTTGCTCCTTGGTGAATCCTGACCACTCCCTCCGTCTAGGTGAATAAGTCATCTTAGGTTGTGCACCGTGACCAGGAAGGAGGGGAAAACAAGAGAACTTAATGTTTATTTGCTAATTAATAGCATTGCATGCAATGAACTAACCACTGCATGTCGTGTTTGGTAGTCTTGAGTCATTGAATACATGCACGCCCCACATCTCTTATTGGTTGATATGTCAAGAAACAAGAAACGAGGTGGGAGTTAACGCACCGCGCCTAAGTGTTTTGGGATTATTTGGTTTTCATAAGGTGACTTAGAGCGAGTACAATAAGGTACGGTCAGCAGGCTGTAAGAAGTAAAGTGATATTTCTAATGCTTAGTTGGAGGAGAGAGGATAGGAGAGAGAATGTAAGCGGGCTCTCATGCAAGAGCCAGCTGTAGCACGTGCTCCTAGGCACTATGTGAGAGTGGAAAATGGGCCATGTATTAATAAAGTAGCACATACTTATAGCTAATTGTTATACATGTTGGCTATAAGTTGGCTATAGATGACATGGCACTTTCTTATAGTCAACAGTTGGCTATACTATTAACCATGCTCTTATACACCTAGACGAAGGGAGTAAATCAGGATGACTTGGAAGGGGGCAGAGGAGATGTAAGAAATGGTTCATCATAAGTCTTTCACCATTACTGTAGTAAAAATTCTCAATTAATCTCATAAATGGCAAGCAAGAACTCTAATGGAGCAAAAGCATACATGGAAGATTCTAGACTAAACCATAAATGGATACACTTTTATTCAAGCGCGATACTCTAATAGAGCAAGATCATGCATGGAAGGTTCTATACTATATAAATAAGAAGTCTCCACATGCTTAGACAGCGGATTACATTGAGCGAAGACTAATGATGAACAGTTGACTTGGTAATGCATATGACCAGGTGAACCTCCTTGGAGTCCCCGTGCACCATCTTGGGGTGAAAATCATACCAGGCATCTTCCATGTCCACATTGCCGGGAATGGAGCAGCTCGGCACAGTCCCAGTCAGCGTGATGGAGGCGGCATGGGCACCCTCGTACTTCGGAGGGGCAGTAACAGTGAACACGCACCTGTACACCAGCCTCGTGTCAGCGTCAGCGGCGTTGCCCCTGACGCACACTACAGAGACAGGGCGGCGGCCTGCGCGGGCCTTGTCGGTGTCCACGGCCAAGAGGAAGATGCTGCCGTCCTCCTCCGTGACTAGCAGGCGGCGGCGATCCTCCAGCGACTCCGGCACGGCGAACGGGTAGCACATCTCGTACTTGATGTTCACCGCCGCGGGCCAGTAGTGATTGACGAACGGTGCCGTGAGGTGATGCATGAGGCTCGCCGGCGAGCCCTCAAACGGCGGCGTGCACTCATAGCAGTAGCAAGGCGCGTGCGCGCATCTGGAACTATGCTCCGCCAGCGAGTGCTGGTCGACGTACCTCTCGCAGCCGAAACTCTTGTAGATGTAGGGCACCTTGCAGGCATTGACCAGGCCGTCCATGAAACAGGAGTGACTGTAGGGGACGTTGCGCCTGCCGAATGGAGCGCAGGAGGGAGTGGCTGTAGGGGACGTTGCGCCCGCCGAATGGAGTGCAGGAGTAGCATACGAAGCAGTAAATGGTGTCCTTACTAGTACTCCCTAGATAAAAAAACAGAGTTGGTGATGATGGTGTGCCTGCCATCCTGCAATATAGGCCGTCCGATCTATATCTGACGGATAGGAAAGAAATTATGGCAATTTTGCAAAAAGATACCCACACCCCTCTCCACATTTGCAAATAAGGCCTTGCCTCGTTCATCCTTATCTCCCACAACCTCATTGCTGAGCAATTAAAAAAGGAAGTCTCTGGAACAATCTGGCATGGTGGGCGCTGCCGGCGCCGTCCATCCCCATGCCTCCTCCCAGTCCGACCACCAGTCACCACCACGCCCCACTCCTCCTCACCTTATCTCTCATCTTTCTCGAGATATCATTTTTTTTATGAAATTCTCGAGATACCATTTTTCCGATGAAATTCTTGAGATATCATTAGTTTTTACACATGGGATTACTCCTGCATGGGTCAATCACAATAGGTGTTTTGTAAAAAAAATGCATCTTGATGTTCCGTGCAATGCATAGGCATCTTGCTAGTTTGCATATAATTCCAAACACCACGTAGACACGTTCTTTGACCATTTTACAACTATGTTAGTATCATTGTTAGTGGTCAGCCGGTGCAAGTTATAGCCCCGGGTGTTTTAACCTTTTTTTAGTAATGATATCTGGCGATTGTTCGCCATGAGCCCAATCCTGGCGAATCCCACATAACTGTCAGATTTCCATCCGACGGTGGCCTGTTTTTAAGCCATAGTATTTGACAAAACCGCCACCCTTACACATGTACTATAACTGCATTGCGGGCATTTGCAACTGCCATGTCTCCCAGTGAACGTTTGCTGGGGATTGGAGTTAGCACCGATGGTGGTTCGTAGTCGTTCCACGCTCGGGTATTGAAGTTTGTAACTATTTTAGAATATACTACTCCTCCGGTGCTAGTAGTAGAGCAGAGTCCTACTCCACTATATGCAAACTAGGGCATATTAGTAGGTACTGTAGTTTATTGTACTAGTACTGTGATCACTCAAGCAAGTTGTCTGGCATCGATATGACCCTACGCTGCTGGGATGTGTCTCGTAAGTCAAGTGGCATGCTGTTGTCATCATCAATTGTCCACTTCCCGCAGCACATATTCGCTTCTCCATCCTCGTCCGCACGTAATCGTCCAATCTTCCATCCCCGCTAAGGCGCCTCCCCCCTCTTCCGGAACCCAAGCACTAACAATGGCAGAACCGAGCAGCGTCCGCCGAAAGAGTGGCTGGAATTCGCTCCCCACAGAGGTAATCAAGCTCATTGTTTCGCGTGTGGACAATCTCAGTACCATGCCGCTCGCCGCGTGCTCGTCGGGGCTGTACCGTTTACTCAAAGCCCTCAGGCCGAAGCTTTTTAAGCCAGCTCCCTGCTTGCTGATGCCGCCTGATCTTCAGAAATGGTGTGTCACGTAGCATAACGATCGTAGGGTGGCAAGCATCAACCCCCTCGACTGCGATCCGATCCCCGTCACCCTCAACTACATTAACGGTATGTACTGGGTTGGCATGAACGCGTCTTGGATGGTGCTCGTCGACGATCGCGGCAGCTGGATGCTCGTGGAGGTCTACACCCGGCGATTGATACCCCTTCCTTCGATTAACACTACACTGCTTTGGCACCGTGGCCCAGAATACTCGGAATCTTACAATAGCCAACATGATACCAAGTTTGATTTGCTCAATGTTGTAATCTGCCAAGTGCCCACAAGATCTGTGAATTATAAAGACTTCAGGCTAGTTGCGTTCTTCAACCACGGTCTCGCCTATTTGACAGGTCACTGCGGTAAGTGGATAAATCTGCACGTCCATCGCAAGATCATACCACCTCCATGGTTCTCTGATGCCATTGAACACAAGGGCTTCATTTACGCCGTGGACTCCTTCTATGGCTGGACGTATTGCTGGCCTACTCCAGTCATCGCTACAAACGGCTGTTACAGCAGTATGTTACTTTCCTATGATATCATGATGGCTTGCTTATATTACTGTCAACATTTACTGAAAAAATATTCATGCTCATAACATGCTGTTCTTAAGATTGACTACAGTACGAGCCCTTTTTTATTTGACTCCAACTTGGTATGATGTTGTAGGCCGCCTGGTGTCCCTACCCTTCCTAATCCCAGAACCTTTCAAAGAAAAGCGGCATGGCAGTTGCAGGTGGTTCCTGGCTCGATCAGACAACGGCGAATGATTGATGATTGTTCGCACGTATCGGACGTGTTGTTTCACGGAATACAATCACAGTCACTGCAAGGTCTTTGAGCAGGATCCCGGCTTCTCTTGGCCTTCAGGAATTTTTGACTAGAGGTTGGTAAGTAGCCTTGGTACACGCTCTCTGTTTCTTGGACTGAATTATCCGATTAACCAGGAGATAATCGACGACAAGGATCATGATGGCAACGCGGTTTCGTTCATCAGGCAAAACTGTGTGTACACAGCGTACCATGCGTCTCTCCATGCACCATACCCTGATATGTGCCGCCATGCTCTGCAGCCCAAAGTAGGAGAGAGGGTCGCAAGTATCAGACTTTGACCTGCTGGCTGGAGTTTCCCCCGTCAGGCACCCATCTGGTTCAAGCCGTCAGCCAATCTCCACAGCTTAATAAATAGTAACGTCTAACTGAGCCAGTTAGTTAGATGCGTACACTTGGTGTAGTAGGATCTTTATTTAGTTTGATGCATACACTTGTTCTTTTTTGGTACCCCTTTTGTAATGATGGCTGATGTTTGGTTTGGAAGAGAGAGTTGCGTCTTTACTCTTCTGGCCTGCTTACTGCTTCTGTTGCACCCCCAGCCCTGGTTGCTGCTGCTGCTGTTTTCAATGTACAATCAGTAGTATATTTTGTCTGTTGGTTGAATAAATGTGTTGTTAGAACGACAAACACAATGTTTTGGAAGTCGTTGCATGGTTCGATCCTTTAGTGCCCCGCACGTAGCGCATACTATTTTTGGTACGAAACACATTTTCCACTTGTCGATAACATGCAGCCCACTAATAAGGCCCAATAGAGGAGCCCATAATTAACTGGAAGGGAGACTCTCATATGAATTCGGCCAAGGTACATGCTCATGGTCCCCTAAACATAAATAAGTAAATAAATAAACCTAATGCTCATGCACCAGTTCTTTAAATTTACGATTTGAAAAGTCAAATTTTAACAGGAGGATATTATTTCCTATGAGAGTGTCGTTACATTCAGTCGATATTATTCTTAGGCAAAGATAGCGACCAGTCTTTTTTCTCCCACCATTTTCTTCCTGCAACCAGTGGAGCCATGCAAATCGTAGTCAACATCGTAAATAGTTCTGGTCCATTATTATTTTTCGATAAGAATGCCCAACCCAGCCCAACACATTGGCGACACCACTTTATCCCAGGGCTTCTAAATGTGCTCGGCTTCACACCTCAAGAAGAAAATTGTCTAAAAAAACCTCAAGACGAAAAAGGTGCTCCACGGCATTTTACAATAAGTTTTAGCCATATAAAATTAATTCTTATAATCCATCATAATGAGTTTTTGGGTCTGACCGGTCCAGCCGCCAAAACCAAACCTGCGCCGGCGGGAGCACCTGTTCCTGCCTTCTATGGCTGGTTTGCGCTGCTGTGCATGCATCGCCGCCCTCTCGTACCCTGAAATGCTGGCCAGGCCATCCCTTTACTCCCCCCGACATCCTATTCTTCTCCGGCGACGGCAGCCTACCCCGCACCAGAACCAGTGAACCCTCGTACTCCCCTCCGCCTACGGCCATACTGCCGCATGTTCCCTGGCTCCTGTTCATTCCCGTCCGAGGCCTCGCCATCGTCCTTCGCCTTGGTGCCCTCGCCGCGGCACCGCCGTGCAGTCCTGTCAACATAGTGAATAGGGAGAGGATTGTAGTTGTGAGTATGACAGTACGGACCCACTAGGTCTACTCCCGAACACAAGCAAGCGGCTCTTTTACTACTCAGATGCACCCCTCATTTTTTTACTCTAATCCACCCTGCTGATATCTGGGACCCACATCATTGTCAACGTATAGTCAATTAACGACAGAATTGCACAACTTTTTTTTGAGGATTTGTTCAGAGGAGCAGGCTATAAACTGGGTTGTGCGGTCTCTGTGGCCCGTCTAACAACATGACCAGCCCAACAGTTTTTCCTTTGGGAAAATATGTAGCCCACTATTTCTTTTTGAAGAATACCCAAGCTAGGCCTATTTGTTTTCTCCGACTTACTGGGTTGCAAATCTTTCAAGACGAGGAGGGATGCATTCCGGCCTGGCCAAAGAGTATGGGCAGTATATCTTAAAAGTAATATGAAAGGGGTTGCAAATTCCAAAAAAAAAAAGCAAATGGGCAATTAGTTTTGTTTTTTGTTTTTGTTCTTCACTGATATTTTATATTTCATTGAATTTTAACATGACATAGTACTACTTTATTTTTAAATTTGTTTTAGTATGGCTACTAATTTTTGGATTAAGAATATTTTGTTCCCCAGCAAAAATATGCAAATTTTTAAAATTTTGCATATTTTTTAGTTCAAAATTTTAACCCTGGCACTGACCAGAAAATGGGCAGCAATTCTAAAATTGAAAAATGGGCTGCAATAAATTCCATATGAATTAGCAAATGGGCTGTAAATTATAAAAATAATAGCAAATGGGTTGTACATGCCACAGATTTCAAGGCTGACTTGTTTACGCAAGGCTTTGTCAGTCAACACACGATTCTAGCAACAGTGACTATTGGATGTCCATCCAACGGCCGACGTGCTTCTTCAATCTCTGATCTTCCTGCTCCAACTGCCTAAACCAGCGCCGGCGGGACTGCCTACTCCCTCCTCTTGTGGCCGGCTGTGATGCCATGCGGGCTTCACCGGCCCACCCTACTCCCTCCGCTGGCCTGGCCATCCCTCTACCCATCCGCACCTCCTGTTATTCTCTGGTGACGGCAGCCTCACGCCGCAGCCGAACCAGTCAACCGTCATACTCTCCTCAGCGTGGGCATCCACTTCTGTGTCTTTGCCGGCTCTGGGTCGTTCCATTCCTAGGCCTCATCGTCGTCCACCGCATTGGTGCTCTAGGCGCGGCATGCTCAACATTCAACAAACGATAGCCATCGCAATAGGGATGTATGTGGAGAGGCTGACAGTAGGGACCCCCATGGTCCATGGCTGCACGCAAGCAACTGCCTCCTTATTACGCGAAAAAAAATTGATTCGTCCCACTGACATCTGGGGCGCACCGGTTCGGAGGCTGACCTGTGGGCCTACTAAGTTGACGCGTATGCAGGGCTTTGTCAACTTAGTCAAGAAACGATTCTAGCAGCAGTGACCATTGGATTTTAATCGAACGGTCCTGCTGCTTCTTCAATCGCTGCTCTTCTTGCACCAGCCACCCAAACCAGCGCCGGCGAGACCGACTGCTCCTGCCTCCAGTGGCCGACTATGCTGCCGCGCAGGCCTCACCGCCCCACCCTACTCCCACCGCTGGCCAGGCCATCCCTCTACTCACCCACAACCCGTGTTATTCTGCGGCGACAGCAGCCTCACACCACAGCCGAACCAGTCAACCCTCGTACTCCTCTCCGCATGAGCATCCACTACCGCATCTTTCCCGGCTCCGCGTCATCCCCTTCCAGGCCTCATCGTCGTCCACCGCCTTGGTGCTCTCGGCGCGGCGTGGTCAACGTGGTCAAGGAATGACTTCCATCGGAAGAGGACTGTACGTGGAGAGGCTGACAGCTGGGTCCATGACCGCAGCAAGGAAGTGCCTCCTTATTACGCGTAAAATAATTATTCCTCCACCTGACAGCGGGGACCCACCGGAAGGTACTGTATTTTGCAAAAAAAAATGTTTCCCCCCTGACAGCTAGGACCTACCAGCTACATCTTCTCACGCAAGGAAGTGCGTCCATATTACTGGCAAAAAAATTGATTCTCCCCCTGACCGCTGGGACCCACCATCAATAACTTCGCACGCAAGGAAGTGCCTCCTTATCCTCCCTGACAGTCGGGACCCACCTGGTCGAAGCGTACATAGCGTTGTCATTATGGTCGCGAACGTGTACGTACATACTGGTCGATCGATCTCTCTGCAACGATGAACCGTGGCCGAGCAAGCAGCAGCACGTGTAGTAGCAGAGCCCCCGACGTAGCAGTTCACGCAGTCCAGTCAAAACCATGTACACGTACGTACAACCAGGTGCCAAAAAATACAGCCACGTACGTACATACGGGCGGGGTCTCGAACGCCTACTCGCGCATTTGTACGACCAGGGCTCGTGTACATGGAGAGGCAACGGAGACGTTGTCCTGTTCATCGGCAGCTAACCGGCTGGGTCGGAACGGAGGAAACAGCGTCCCGTTCATCGGGAGCGTAGCCATTGGGTCGGAGTGCGTCCTGTTCATCGGGAGCCAAGCCACTGGGTCGAACGCGTCCTGTTCATCGGGAGCCAACCGTCTTGGACGGAACAGCCGGAACGGGGTCTGGCGTACCGTAGAATGGAGAAAAACGGCCTTCTGTTTGACCGCGTACGGTCGAAACGGGGTCCTGTTCATAGGGAAGGGTCTGGCGTACCCCAGAACGGAGGAAACGGCCTTCTGTTCGAGTGCCTACGGTCGAAACGGGGTGCTGTTGATCGGGAGGAGTGTGGCGTACCGCAAAACAGAGGAAACAGACTTGTGTTGGAGCGCCAACGGTCGAAACGGGGTCCTGTTCATCGGAAGGGGTGTGGCGTACCGCAAAACGGGACTCCATGGGCTACTGTTCATCCACCGTCTACTGCCTCGCTCCAGCCTCCACCTGCTACTGTTCATCCACCGTCGACTTCCTCCAGCCTCCACCAGCTACTGTTCATCCACGGGGGCCTGTTCATCCAGCCTCCACCGGCTACTGTTCAACCAGCCCTCCACGGGATCCTGTTCATCCAGCCTCCACCGGCTCCTGTTCAACCAGCCCTCCACGGGGTCCTGTTCATCAACCCTCCATCGGCTACTGTTCATGGAGCCTCCATGGGGTCCTGTTCATCCACCCTCCACCGGCCTCCTCGATTGGGGTCCTGTTCATCCAGCGGCAATGGCCTCTACTACCACGGGATCCTATTCATCCAACCCCCACCGGGAACTGTTCATCCAACCCCCACCGGGGACTGTTCATCAAGAGGTGGCTTCGATCGGCTTCAGTTAGCAGCAGTAGAGAAGGAATCACTCGGGTTCAGTTAACAGCAAGGGATCAATCGGGGTTCAGTAACGTAGCTAGTGCAATCGCTCGGGTTCAGTTAGAGCCCAACGCCTCGCTTGAGTTCAGTTAGAGTGCAACGCCTCGCACACACGCGTGTACGTGTATGAGAGAAACGCACAAATCTCTGTGCATCGCTCGGCCCCGACCACCCACCGTAACCGGGAACTCCACGAAATTTTCCTCGCCCTCGCTTCTACCATGATTTTTTCCGTCATGGACGGCCCAAAGAATGTCATGCAGGTGCGTCTCCGGCCCGCCCAGGATGAAAAGCCCATTTTCTGTCATGATTTTTTGTCATAGAAGTAGGAGCCCACCACATATATGATGATACCGGATTTTGTCACAATTATCGTCATAGAAGTGTCATAAGCATGACAGAAAAAAATTTCGTTCGGCCCAAAATGTCACGGATGTGTCTTTTTTTTATAGTGCTCTAACATCATTGGAAATTCTAAATAACAAGTCACTCAAGCGAGCAATCATATCAGAATTATATTTCAATTGTTTCATAACATTTTCATTGAAGTGATCTTGCTTTCTAATGTAATTATCAAACTCATAAAGGCATTGACTAGGATGCATATTATAAGGATTGGCCCGTTCATTAAATTTCATTAAAGAATTTACCTCTACCACCTTGGGTGGTGGTGTGTCAAGTCCATGTATCTTTTCAATAGGAGGTAAAATTTTAACATCCTCTGCTTTAATACCTTTTTCCTTCATAGATTTCTTTGCCTCTTGCATATCTTCCAGACTGAGATATAATATACCCCTCTTCTTTGGAGTGGGTTTATGCGGTGGTTCAGGAAGAGTCCAATCATCATAATTTTTCAATATATTATTCAATAATTCCTCAGCTTGTTCAACAGCTCGTTCCCTGAAAACACAACCAGCACAACTATTTAGGAAGTCCCTAGAAGCATTGGTTAGTCCATTATAGAAGATATCAAGTATTTCATTTTTCTTAAGAGGATGATCAGACAAAGCATTAAGCAATTGGAGAAGCCTCCCCCAAGCTTGTGGGAGACTCTCTTCTTCAATTTGCACAAAGTTAAATATTTCCTATAAGGCAGCTTGTTTCTTATGAGCAGGAAAATATTTTACAGAGAAGTAATAAATCATATCCTGGGGACTACGCACACAACCAGGAGCAAGAGTATTGTACCATATATTAGGATCACCCTTAAATGAGAACGGAAATAATTTAAGAATATAGTAATAGCAAATTTTATCCTCATGAGCAAAAAGGGTGGCTATATCATTTAATTTAGTAAGGTGTGCCACAACAGTTTTAGTTTCATAACCATGGAAAGGATCAGATTCTACCAAAGTAATTGACTCTGGGTCGATAGAGAATTCATAATCTTTATCATCAACAAAGATAGGTGAAGTAGCAAACTTAGGATCACATTTCATTCTAGCATTCAAAGATTTCTCTTTTAGTTTGCATAATAATTTCTTAAGATCATCCCTATCATTGCAAGCGAGAAAGTCCCTAGTTGTCTCCTCATCCATAACATAACCTTCAGGTACCTTAGGCAATTCATATCTAGGAGAGCTAGGTCTAATAGGTGTTTCAAGATTTTCAGTTTCAGGCATTTCATCAGTTTCAACAATTTCATCAGTTTCAGCATTCTCAATATCTTTAGCTCTAGCAATTTGTTCATCAAGAAATTCACCTAGTGGCACACCATCATCAAGCAAGGTACTAGCATCATCATGAGTAACATTCATAGAAGTAGCATCATCAATAACTTGCGACATATCAGGATTAATAGCATGTGGTGGTGTTGCAAGTCTACTCAAAATAGAAGGCGAATCAAGTGCAGAGTGTGATGGCAGTTCCTTACCTCCCCTCATCTTAGAGGGAAAAATCTTAGTCTTGGTATCCTTCAGATTCTTCATAGTGATAAATTGATAATAATCCCAAGTGACTCAACAAATATAGCTATGCTCCCCGGCAACGGTGCCAGAAAAAGGTCTTGATAACCCACAAATATAGGGGATCGCAATAGTTTTTGAGGGTAGAGTATTCAACCCAAATTTATAGATTCGACACAAGGGGAGCCAAAGAATATTTGCAAGTATTAGCAGATGAGTTGTCAATTCAACCACACCTAGAGATTAATTATCTGCAGCAATATGATCACTAGCAAAGTAGTATGATAGTTTGATAATGGTAGTAACAGTAACGGTAACAGTGATAGCAATAATTTTGTAGCAAGTGTAACAGTAACAATAGCAATAGTAACTTAGAAGAAACAATATGTGAAAAATTCGTAGGCATTGGATCGATGAATTCGTTGGATGATGTTTATCATATAACAGTCATAACCTAGGGCGATACGGCACTAGCTCTAGTTTATAAATATAATGTAGGCATGTATTCCGTAAATAGTCATACGTGCTTATGAAAAGAACTTGCATGACATCTTTTGTCCTACCCTCCCGTGGCAGTGGGGTCC
The DNA here is from genome assembly GCA_011799875.1 of Thinopyrum elongatum. Taxonomy (NCBI): domain Eukaryota; kingdom Viridiplantae; phylum Streptophyta; class Magnoliopsida; order Poales; family Poaceae; genus Thinopyrum; species Thinopyrum elongatum. The sequence goes on from CM022303.1 coordinate 261,941,295, forward strand.
ATAAGGAAACTAAGGGATATTAAGGCCTCCTTTTAATAGAGAACCGGAACAAAGCATTAGCACATAGTGAATGCATGAAACCCTCAAACTACGGTCATCATCGGAAAGTATCCCGACTATTGTCACTCCGGGGTTTACGGATCATAACACGTAATAGGTGACTATAACTTGCAAGATCGGATCTAGAACATATATATATAATGGTGATAACATAAATGGTTCAGATCTGAAATCATTGCACCCGAGCCCAAAGTGACAAGCATTAAGCATGGCAAAGTCATAGCAACATCAATCTCAGAACATAATGGATACTAGGGATCAAGCCCTCACAAAACTAACTCGATTACATGATGAATCTCATCCAACTCCCTCACCGACCATCGAGCCTATGAAGGAATTACTCACTCCCGGTGGGGAGCATCATGGAATTGGCAATGGAGAAGGGTTGGTGATGACGAAGATCGAAGATTCCCCTCTCCGGAGCCCCAAACGGACTCCAGATCTGGCCTCCCGATGAAGAACAGGAGGTGGCGGTGGCTCCGTCTCGCGAAACGCGATAATTCTTTCTCCTCAATTTTTCTCTCCGAAAATAGGATTTTATAGCATCGGAGATAGGGTCAGCGGGGCCACCAGGTGGGCACAACCCACTTGGGCGCGCTAGGAGGGGGCATGCCCTGGTGGGTTGTGCTCACCCAGGGGCCCCCCTCCGGTGGTTCTTGGCTCCAGTATTTTTCTTTTATTCCATAAAAAATCTCCAAAAAGTTTCGTTCCATTGCGAGAACTTTTATTTCTGCACAAAAATAACACCATGGTAGTTCTGCTGAAAACAACGTCAGTCCGGGTTAGTTTCATTCAATCATGCAAATTAGAGTCCAAAACAAGAGTAAAAGCGTTAGGAAAAGTAGATACGACGGAGACGTATCAGGCGACCCGTGCCAGATGGCTGTCCCTAGGCCATGGCATGAAATGGTTAGACACCAAGGACCCAAACGAGGTGACGTGCACGGGTCTGGCCCGCCAGACAGAGCTTGGTCGCTTGGATTTAGCGACGCTGCAGGGATGAACCCGAGCACAGACATTGTGCCAAGATTTTCCATGGAATGATCAGGGGAAGAGTCGCCTGGTGCGCGGCGCCCATGGTGGCGAAACACCAAACTCATAGCTATACAGACCGGGCCACACCCTTACTCACCTGCTCACAATGGTCCCATGAGAGGGCGGGACACCAAGGACCTTTGTAGGTGACGTGCACAGGAGCTGGCCCGCGAGACAGAGCTCGATCGCTTGGGTTTATCAGGGCTGCAGGGATGAACCCGAGCACAGACGCCGTGTGCAGCCCCCGATCATGGGATGGTTAAGAGCAGAGTTGCGAGGGCATGGCGGTTTCTGTGGTGTTGAGGCACCAATCATGGGTTAAGCAAGCGAAATAAGCTCATCAAAGCATAACCAAATCCAGTACATGACCAAAACGATGCGGCTGCAGGGGCAGACCCTGGCCAACCTGAGGATGATGCAGCCTGAGGGGCACCCTCAATTGAACAAACCAAAAAGTAACCTGGCAACCATGCTGCTGCAGGAGCGTCGGGGTGGTTGGCGAAGCGTGCCGCAAAGGTTCGCCTCTTAGGGGCCGGTCGGCTCCTAAGGCCCTGGAGGCTCGCGAGGAGCTGAAGCCTCGCGAGACACCATCGCAAGCTGCGTGAATCTTTGGAAGGTAGCGCCGGCGTTCAGCAGGCCAAAGGGCATGCGAATGTAGTTGGTGGGGGTGCCCCTGCTCTGGCCGACACGAGACGGCTAGAAGATGTCCTGGGAGCTGGCCCTGTTGAGGCCCGCGATGTCGACGCACACGCGCAACCCGCTATCCATGTTGGGGGCGGCAGGTGGATTAACAGGGAGACGCTCGCCGCCCATGGCCCGTGCTTGATGCAACTTGTGAATCTCTTGGGTGATGAACTCTTGTGCTCCTGGCGCCATGCTCCTTGCTTGCGGAGGCGTACGTCGAAGCACGGCCTCCAAGTGGTGCCCGAGCACCTCCCTCGTCACACTGGTCAGGTCAGAGGCTCTCCAGGCTGAAGCCCGCTCGTCATGCTGGTTATTGTCGTTCCTTCTCGGCGGTGGCGGCAGCGGTGGAAGGGCAGTGTTGTCCTGAGGCCATGCCTCGCGAGGTTCACTGCGCCATGCGCCATCGCGAGGCTGGTCGCACCAGCCACCCTCGCGAGGCTAGTCATGCTAGCCCTGGTGGGGGTTACTGTTGTGGTTGTCCCACCGGCCGCCGCCGCCGCCTCTGCGACCGGCGCCACGATCGCTGCGGTCGGGGTGACGGCCCAAGCGCTCGTCACGGAGCGCCTTGAGCTCCTGGCAGTCATCGGTGTTGTGCGTGTGCACGTTGTGGTAGACACAGAACAGGTGGCTACTCCCTTCGGGCTCGCATGGTCGTGGCTGCACTTCTGCTCGGGCTTTGCTGCCAGCACGGGAGGGCCCTTGCACTTGACCTCCTTGCCCTTGGCCTTGCCGTCATCGAGCACTGCGTCGGGGTCGTTGTGGAGGAAGAGGGCGCCCTCCTCGACCTTGGCGCACTTGTCAGCTAGGTTGAACAGCTCCAGCGCCGTGCTCAGGCTATCATTGATGGCGAGCTTCTCGCACATCTAGACATCCTTGACGCCATTGGTGAACGCCATGATGATGGCTTCGTCCGAGGCGTGCGAGATCTTGTGGCGCACCTGGCTGAAGCGCTGAATGTATTTGCGGAGGGTTCCGCCAGGGCTTTGCTTCACACGCCGCAGGTCGTTCATGGTGAGGGCGCGGTCGTGGGTGCCCTTGAAGTTGGCGACGAACAGCTCGCAAAGCTCGCCCCACGAAGAGATCGACCCCTCGGGCAGGTTCATGAACCAAGAGTGTGCGCCGTCCTTGAGGGCCATGGGGAACCAGTTTGCCATGACCTTGTCATCGCCATTCACCGCCTCGATGCTCAGCGCGTAGAGCTGGAGGAACTCCGTGGGGTCGGGGATGCCATCATAGCATGGGGGGAGCTCTGGCTTGAACTTGACGGGCCAAACCACCCGGCGTAGTTCGTGAGTGAAGGCCTGGCAACCGACAGAGCTGGGACGGGCTCCGTGCGCGAGGGTGGGGCGATTCTGGCGCCCGGCCGTCGCAACTTCCTGGACGTCCTGGTCTTGGCGCTGTTGCCGCTGCTCAAGGAGCACGCGCGTGTCCGGCGGCGCGCGATGGACGATCTGGCAGCTGGCCTCGTCCCGAGCCGGTGCAGGCGCTCCGCGTGGTGAGTTGCGCGGCCGTGCGTCGTGCGGGGGTTCTGCATTGTCACCGCACAGGGGAGGAGGTGGAGGCGCGCCGTGCGCCACGTCCCCAGCGTGAGACGATGGAGGACAGAGCGAGTGCGAGGGTGCCGGGGCCTCACCCATTGCGTTGACGAGCTCGGTGATGCGGCCAAGCCAGGCGTCATAGCCTTCATTATCCAGGCGGTAGCGCAGCAGTTCCCACGCCATGAGCAGGGCAGCCTGCGCATTCATCGGTCCATGGCGGGCATGGGAGGATGAGGCTGTAGTGGCGGGGAGCGAAGGCGTGGCGGTGCGGCCGTCGTGCTGCACGGAAGGGTGCAGGGAGCAATCCTGCTTTTCATGGGCGGCAGGGTCAGTGGCGGCATTGGCTGCGGCCGAGGTGGAGTGGCGCCGGTCACCACGGCCCGTGGGCTCCGTCTGGGCGACACGGGCCACCCGACGTTCGGCGCGAACATGGCGAGCGTCGGCCATGGAGTTGGTGGAGCAGAGGCCAGGACGAAGCGGAAGAACGACGGCACACCCCTACCTGGCATGCCAAATGTCGGAATCGGGGCTCCAGGGACCCAAGAAAGGTTCAAACTTTGGGGTGCGCTCGCTGAACTCCGCTAAGCCCTGCCCCGCGATCCACTACCTCACGACGATGCTACGACGTGCTCGAGCGAAGGGAAAGATGAATGACAGACATGATAGTTTAACCAGGTTCAGGCCACCTTGCGGTGTAAGACCCTACTCCTGCTTTGTGGTAGGATTGCCTCGCGAGGGAGGATGAGTATGAGAGTACAAGGGAAGCTAGCGGCCTCGGGGGAGTCCAAGAATCAGTCGGATTAGCTCTTCTCAGCTCCCTCTCTATGGTGGCGCCCTGTCTATACTTATACTGTCCTTGGTCCTCTTCCCCCAAAAATGCCAAGCGGGAAGGGTTGCCACAACCGCCAATTCAAAGGGGGACAAGAGTACAACTTATCCCGACTAAATGTGGTCTTCGCCTGCTAAAGCTTCCTGCCATGATGCGCCGGTGGGCTTGGTGATGACCTTCATCCTGGCGAGCCCGCCGTCCTGGTCTTCTTGCACCAAACTGGTAACCTTTGGGAACTACTTTGGGAACCGGAGCGCTGCCCTTGCTCCCTTAGCACGGAAGAGGAAAGCCTCCACATCCGCACCTACTGGCGCCCTTCTAGCTCGGCTCATCGCCACGCGCGTTGCCCACGTGAAGACGCAGGGCCACGTGACTCCATTGCATGATCCTTGATCCACATGCCTCCGTGAGGGGCCTCGGGAAGCCGCCTCGTGAGAGGACCTCGCGAGGCTACCGATGATGCTTGCTGACGTGCTCCTCACGAGGAGAGGGCCTCGCGAGGGCCTTACTCATGAAGTCCGAGGGTGGGCCACGCGAGGGGCCCAGGCAGTGCGCTGCGCGATGGGCCGCAGGCAGACGAGCCTGGGTACCCCCAGTCCCACGGGCCCGGTAGACTAAAAAGATCATCTTCATTAAGCATAGCATCCCCAAACTTGGGATAAACATTAATTGCTCAAACATGTCATTCTCACCAAACATAGCACCCCAAGCTTGTGGTTTTGCATATCATTAGCATAATCGCTCTCATCATTAATAGTATGGATAGCACCAATAGTTTAGCAATTACTATCATCATAATTTTCCAAGTTGGTGCCAAAAAGATTCTCAAGATTATAAGTATCCTTATCTTCCCAATCATAATTATTACAACAAGTAATAGGCATAACAAAATCATCCTCAATAATTCCTTCGGACATTGTGCCATAAGACAAAGAAGCAATATCGTCATCAAGTGTATCATCTTCCACAATTATTTTTGATTCATTCTCATGAGGCACAACTATAGTAGGAGAAACATCATTTGGGAGAGATACCTTTTTACCTTTGCTTCTCCTTCTTTTCTTATTCTTCTTCTTCACCACATTATGTGTGGGTTCAATCAATTTTTCCGAGCTTCTTACTGAAGAGATTGGTTGGGTAGGAAGCTACTTCCCGTCACCCGTTTCATCATGAGAAACAATAGGAGGGAAAGTGGAAATCTTTACCCTTTCATTAGTATTCCTTTTTATATTCTATTGGTTTTCCCGTCTTTCTATATTTGGTGATATAAGCATTTTCATTGCAATTTACCACACAAAACATATAGATTTCTTTCATATTAGTTTTAGCATGGTCTTTGAATATGAATGCTTCAAACCAACTTTTTTTATGTGACAATTCCTCACACCCCAAAAATAAACAAAGTTCATTATAAAGTTCAAGGGTGATCAAGTTATTGCAATATTTGGACACGATTCGATCATGAAAAAGCATGCATTGGAAATTTAGGTGACCAACTTTATTGCAAAGTTCACAAGTAATGGGATAAAGAGAACATAATTTTGTAACAAAATCATCTATGACTTCACCAATTGGTTTTATTATGTTTATGCTTCTTACAAAATCTATCATCCCTATAAGGCATGTCTTCACAAAGTTTATGCGCTCCACAAAAATTGACATGCTTGTAAGAAACTTTTTTATCATGACTAGTGCAATCATCATTAGTATTTTGGATATTCTTAGAATTCATACAACATTGAAATCATGCTTATCATTCAAAGATTGTATGCCAAACATTTTAATGAATTCTTCTTCTAACACTTTGGCACAATTTCCCGATCCATCATTTCCAAGGAAGACATTATAAAGATGAAGCATTTGAGGCAACCTCAATAACATTTTTTGTAGTTTTCTTTTATAAAACCAAACTAGTGAAAAACAAGAAACTAAAAGATTCAGTTGCAAGATCTAAAGATATACCTTCAAGCACTCACCTCCCCGGCAACGGCGCCAGAAAGGAGCTTGATGTCTACTACACAACTTATTCTTGTAGACTCGTGTTGGGCCTCCAAACGCAGAGTTTTGTAGGACAACAACAAATTTCCCTCAAGTGGATGACCTAAGGTTTATCAAACCGTGGGAGGTGTAGGATGAAGATGGTCTCTCTCAAACAACCCTACAATCAAATACAAGAAATATTTTGTGTCCCCAACACACCCAATACAATGGCAAATGGTATAGGTGCACTAGTTCGGCGAAGAGATGGTGATACAAGTGTAGTATGGATAGTAGATATAGGTTTTGTAATCTAAAAAATATAAAAACAACAAGGTAGCAAGTGATAAAACAGAGCACAGATGGTATTGCAATGCTTGAAAACAAGGCCTAGGGTTCATACTTTCACTAGTGCAATCTCTCAACGGTGCTAACATAATTGAATCATATAACAATCCCTCAATGCGCAACGAAGAATCACTCCAAAGTTCTTATCTAGCGGAGAACATAAGATGACATTGTTGTAGGGTACGAAATCACCTCAAAGTTATTTTTTCCGATCAATCTATTGAGCCATCCCTATAAGTGTCACAAACAGCCCTAGGGTTTGTACTAAAATAACACCATATGGTACGCATCAACCAACTCTAATGTCACCTAGATACTCCAATGACACCACAAGTATCCATGAGTTGATTATTCGATATGCATGCACTTTAGTAAGGAGCAATTCTTTAGAGGAAAGAAGCTATAATTGTTTAAGCATAATAGACCACATGCTTGACAACTATGATGGTAATGCTGTAGGCTATCAGATGAAGTAGCATGGGAAGACGATAAGAGAGTGATGAACGGAATGCTAACAAGTTATACAGGAAGGACTACGAATGATACACAAGCTAAAAAAAATATATAATTTAAGATCAGGTGAATCTTTTGACACATAGCACGAAAGTAAACTACTGAAGGAAATGCAGTAAAGAAAAGTGAACCGGTGGTGCTCGATGGCGACAGATGGATTTGGTAGACCAGTTCGGCCTTCTTCCAAAGGACTACATCTGGTTGGAGGGACTTGTGATTGAACACAGGAGCAAACCTCTTTCTGTCCTATTCTCCTTCAACTAGGAGATCAGACGCCGGTTGATTTCACTCGTGGTAGATACTAGTCGACAATCTCCAAACCTTCGACAGACTTCTTCGCGAACCACAATGACTCTTGGTTGCTAAAGACTTTCCTTGGTGAAGACAATTACTCTTTGTTACTCAAGCCGACACCTATCTATCTAGAGAGTGCGCAGCTCTCAAGTGTAATAGGTACAAGAACCCTAACTCAGAACCACTGTGATGCTCAACCACTGTATAAGTTTTGGCTCTTGGTTTTTCTCTCGGTGGATTTTAAACTCAAATCTCTCGGAGAGGGGATGCTCAATCAATCTTCTCAAAAATCTTAACTGGAGCAACCCAACGGACAACTTTGGAGCGGGGTGGCTATTTATAGCTGCAACCTTCCCTGATGGGAAATAACCAAATTGGACACGCAGATCAGCCAATGGCCGAACGACACAATTCCAACCATCGAAAATAGAGCACAACGGTAACATTCCTTACGGAGCAAGAAATGCTAACTCCTCAGTCCGAAAGATATCTCCTGCGGCACCGAAGAACAATGTCTTCTGCTGACAGGTAATCCTTCAAAGCATAAAGAGATTTCTCTTAAACTTTCATAGGTTTCGGCTAAGCATCACATCGGACCTAAGCTTTGAGAACCTATACCCCTCTTAATAGTATGGATGTACTATGACTCAAAAGAGATAAAGAAGAACAATGAAATAAATGCTACGTCTTCACTTCATCTTCAACTTCTCAACTGCAGTCAATTTCTTTGACAACACCGAACATATATTGCTTCTCATCAGCAATAATTTTAAGGGGTCAACTCCCTCGACTCAATCTTCTTGCACACATGTCTCAACAAAATGTAGCTCATCCTTCTCTGTAACACATATATTCTTCGGTGAAGCTCCTCGAACTTGACACCGAACACAGCATTCTCTTCGGGCTTTCATGGACTATTTTTCTCTTTGTGTGCACTAGCAAACAAATCAGTCCATGCCTATTTCTGGCAACAATCTCCAGAACACAAGGGGGCAAGACTTTGCACCAACACTTCCCATGCGAGTGGTCAGGCAGAAGCTTGTCAGACACACAAAAGATCCTGATGTGATGGTTCACGGAGATCCAAAATGATGACTGCTGACGATTGGCCTTCCAGTCGGCTGACGACTCACCTTCCAGTCGGTTGATGACTTGCGTTCTAGCCGGCTGAGAAATATAAATCAGATCTGCCGGCAGGGTTCGTCCGGGGTCGAGCGATTCGTGCTCAAGGCACGATGGCTATCTGAGTGCCCACCACTCGAAGAAAATCGAATGAATCGACACTCGTCGCATATCTGTTTTGCGTAAGAGCAAGGGGCGCTCGTGAAATCCTCCAAGGCACGAGTCAGATTCCCTCAGGAGAACCGAATATCCGGCTGCGCAGATTTGGTTCCGCAGAAAGGCGACCGACAAGGGTTTCTCCCGAAGGATATTGACTAGTGATGCTTGATGCGATCAAGCCCAGACGCCTCGGACTGCCACTCAGAATTTGATGATATGCCCACAGTCGGGCCACGAGTCGTCCTCTCCAGAAGAGATTGAAAAATGGGTATCACTGAGTCTTATTCTAGTTGCTCGCCTCTTTGCCCTCCAAGGGCATGAACATACTGAATTCGCCGAGGTCTGTCAGTCGAACCTCAAGCTCGTCGAACAGTCGAACACCTTGCTAGGAGAAAGCGGACGACTATTCTCCAGCGAGACCTCGACTGACTCGGGGGCTAATGTCGGGGTTATAAATATGGGGTAGGCCCAATTATATGAATGGCCCACCAAAGGCCCATGACTCGTATCACATACGGTCCAGAAGGCTATGGGCCAAGGGGCTCTGCAACCAGGCCATCAAAGATAAGTAGGGTGGTCCAGAACCGCACTAAGTCCCAGTAGTCGGATGCCGGGCCAACCGATTCTTGAACACCAGCACTCGGCCGAAGACGAAGGGAGCAGTCGGCTAGGCCCATGGCAGCTACCTAGGATACCTCTCGGCCACGACGTCTTAATGACAATAGTTACCCAACGGCGGTATAATTCAGTTAAATACGACTTACCAATAGTAAATGCCATGAAACAGAAGGCCACACGTGAGGCCTTGAATACCATTAATACTAGCCCATTATGTACCCCTACCTGGCGCACTCTATATAAGCCAGGAGGGAAGCCCCGGGCTGGAGATGGAACATCGACATTGTACCTTACACCAAGAGCTAAGAGCACCACATAAGTAGTGTAATACCTCCACCGCAGAGGGCTTGAACCAGTATAATTCCTTGAGCGTACTCTCATCCGCACAGTTTGGTAGATACGATTGCCTCTACATTCCTACCCCCCCTAGTATTGTCAGGATTATATCCAAGACAGTCGGCATTGGATGGCTTCCAGCGTCCGGACAACTGCGTCCGGACGGATACTGCTGGTTTGAGGGTCGGCGTTGGAGATGCCCTCAGTAAAGGTTGTACTAATACATAGCCTTTACTTTCTTCTGTAAATTCATTTTACATACATTATGACCCTGCCTTTTTTTGTATAATTAACTTTGTGCGTAAAATTCTACTTAGTCAGGCAGACCTAATAATTGTATGCGTACCCACGAAAAGATAGTCATTGTATGTGTTACTTGAGAAAAGAATCCAATAAATATAGCAATATGATCATATACTAACCAAAATTGTCAGCGGTTCCCTCTCAACATATAACATTTCGTAGTAATACTTAATCTATACGTCCATAGCATGTGCCAAGGAAACAAATCTAATGTTGCAGATTATATAAGCTACAATGTACGGACAAAAACCACTTAGGCTTTGTACAATGCTATATGCTTAGGGAGGTGTTTAGAAAAATAAACATAGTTTCTCTGAAGCACCAGTGCCTATTTCTACAGGAGAGACGCCTAATTAAGCGTCTACCATCTACAAATAAGCACCGGTGCTTAAAGAAAGACTGATTTATGTCTCTAAGCACCCCCCCTAAGGCCTTGTACAATGAGGAATGCTTTTGTACAATGAGGAATGTTTATGTACAGGTGCTTAAGGAGAGAGAGTGTGCTTGCTTCCTAGAAAAAATTGACACCTACAATGGGCAGTGCCTCGTACAGGTGCTTAGGCTGGATTAATACATGTGATTAAAGAGAGAGAGCTTGTTTGTTTGCCATCGAAAGGCTGAAGCATCGGTGCCAACCGGAAGCAAACTTTTGCTTCTGTTGCCTCTCTGAAGCACCTGGTCAAGCCCCCAGGAGCAAAAAAACCCGTTTTTTTTCCCTTAAGCACATGTGGAGGCACCTTCGTTGTACAGGGCCTAAGCATCTTGGCATTGTACAAGGCTTTATATTAAAAATGAATAGATGTTTGTAGAATTCTCCAACGAAAACACTAGGCGGGCTTTTCTACAGGCACGCTCTTTTTGGCGCTAGTTATATACTAGCCATACCTGTGTGGCGGCACGCGTGCCCAGTTGATATGTGCTGTCTTCTTATTGTCTGAAGTAAATTTCAAATTAAAGTAATAATTCTATGTAGATAAAGTTGTATTCTCAAAAAGGGAAGTAATGCTTAGAAGCAAACTAGGAATGATACATTTATTGTCACGATGTTTGGTGCATCTTAGAAAAGCAGAAACAACAGGAAGTACACATTGACATTTTTCTAAAAAGACTAAACGCGTACTTTATTTATGGTCTATACCATTCTAGGAGCAAGTACAATAAGCTTATGTAAGCGGGCTATAGGGCTTAAAATATTATATTTCTGCTGGCATGGAGGGGAGAGAAGAGGAGAGAGAATAGGAGTCGGCTACAGAATAAAAGCCAGCTGCAACACGGGCTCCTAGACACTATGTGAGAGTGGGACGTGGGACATGCATTAAAGTAACACATCTTTACATCTAACTATTATATGTGCCCACTATAGCCTTGGCTATAGATGACATGGCAACATCATATAGCCATCAGCTGGCTGTACTATTAACCATGCTCTAGTTTTATTTCTGGTCTACATCATTCTAGTGACGTCTCATAAAAATAAGACAACTTTGGCCAAAATTAAATTTAGAGTCATATCATTCTCAAATTAAACATCAAATTTAATCAACACATCATAAAACCTGAATATATCTCGTTAGTTCAATTTTATCAAGAACAATGACATATTTTAGTCCGTCATATTTTAGGCAATTTCTGTTTAAAACAGTCCAAAAACATAAAATTTAAACTTAAAATTCACTGAAAATAGACAAAGAAAATGCCAAAAATATTTTGGCCCCAATACTCCAGTAGCTAAAACCCAGACAAAAAATCATTTCTACCGGGCTGAGACGACTTGGGCTAGAGCCCATGGCAATAAATGGCCCATTAACGCCCGAAGGCTTGTTCGAAGTTCTGGGTCACTGCCAGCCGTTCGATTCAATCGCGTCGCTAGCGGACGGAAGAAATCGTGGCCCTACCTAACCCTAGCTCATCTATCTCCTCCTGCCCCCAATTTTCCTGTTCCCATCGAGAAAGGCGACGCCGGAGATGACACACTCTCTTCTGCTTTAACAACAACACGGTGGTTGTGCTCGTCGGAGCAGCATGCCGTGGACCGAGTCCGCTTCTCCTCTGTTGAGCATGGCTACTGGTGGCGCGCTCATGCGGGGCGGCAGGGGCAGGAGATCCGCGCCGTGCGGTTTCATTTGGGGTGGCGGCGGCGAGCGCGACCCGGAGACCGAGCGATCTTTCATCCATGAGCAAGGCAGTGACGTTCTCTCCAGTTGGAGGTGACGTTGTCGCGGCATCCTCGCCCTCGTGTAGCGGAGCGGTACGCGATTGCCGAAGGGAAAAACAATGTTGCGGCGCTTTAGGTAAGCTCGTCATCCTTATTCATTTCCATTTTGTTCATTTTGGTGAAATCAATTCTAATTTGGAATTTAGGGTTCATCCGAATGGGCGAATTTTGCTAGGGTTTTGGATTTTGGGTATTCCTATAGTTTTTGTGCTCTTGATCCACTTTCTTCTAATTTTCTAATCCAACACGGAATCAGTACTAAAACATGACCAATTTTAATTTTAAATAGGATGGATCAGGTATTAGTGGATGGTGTATTCTTTTGCGGTGAATTACTGGATGGGATGGCCACACTTTTCTATACGTTCATTGACTCATTAATAAAATTAAACTGGTTCTCTTTCAAGTAACGCATGGATTGGGAATCATACAGTGACACAAGAGAATATCTAGAGCACTAAGGCTCAACTTTGTATACACTAAAAGAACTTTACAAAATAGGGATAACAACAACAAGCATGGATCCCCCCTAACAAACTTTGCAATGATATTTGAAGTACTATCACAGGGCTTCTTGTATCCAATATCTTTCTCGCCAGCAATAACATGTACTTTGTGAAAATTTAACCAAGTTAGGAACGTATCCAATATGAAGCTATTAGGTAGACTCCATAAGAAAAACAAAAGAACGGTCAAATGTCACTTAAAACTAGATAAATTTTCTCATTAAATTGGGGTTCCTTATATATTAATCTGAACCAACCAAGAAGTGGTCGACAATTAAGAGATAGCGAAAGTTGGTGAGAGATCTCCAAAAGCAGGATGAAATACTCAATTTGCTAAATCAGGAAGGTCGAAAGAAGTGTCACATAATTAAAAGATATCTGGAAAGAAAACACTAACATACTGAAGCAAAATGAGAGATATTGAAAGCGAGATAATGTACTCAATTTGCTAAATTTTAAAAGATGGACAATGGCGTAAATTAAGCAATACAATGTTCAATACAATCCATCTTTTAACATGTGAAAACTTGCATTGGTTGCCGAAAATAAATGATTATTTTAGGGGGGAAAGGAGAAAGTAAACATCAATATAAAGAATGTACATTGGTATATTACTACCTTTTTTGCCAATTAACATACATGAAGCACACCAGTACTATGAATTATAACCTTCCACATTTCTAGTACTAAATTTACCAAGGAAGAGAGCAAAATAATATATGAGCTTCCCTTGCTAATCTTCTCCGGGGCCAATACTATTGCTCTGCCTCTCTCCCTCCTCAGATGAATTCATCAACAACGTTGCATTATAAGCAACACATTGCCCACATTCTTAACTAACCAGAGACAAATTAACCACATTATGAAGTGGGTATAATACAACTAGTGTTGCTATGTGCCTCTCCCTCCCTCGTCCTTAGTGTTTTGGGCATTTGATGATTGTTAGAATCAATATTGCTTGGGGCTGAATTATGCTTGTAGTGGGCTAGGACAGAGCTAGCAAAAGTCACCAAGCAGGAGATTAAAGAGGTCGGAATGAAATGAATGTGAGAAAAAGAGTGATCACATTCGGAATTGAAGATTGGTTCTCTAGAAATGGCACAACACTCAAAGATTCAATATTCACGTGTTTGCCCACCACAACTTTTTCTATCATGCAAAACAACTCTCCTATGCTACAAAATAAACAACATGGAATCAATGTATTCGAAAGCTATACAATTGGGCAGTGTTTCCTTATTCAAAGATGTGTAAATCATTATAAAAATTAAAGTTAAAACTGAGACTTTCAAAGGCATCTCATTAGTTCCAAAACTGAAATCAACCACGACACAAAAAAATCGCAAAACACACGCAACCATTGTACCCTACCCCACGTAAATTGCCAAGAGGTCCAAATTATCTCTGAGAGAGAGAGAGAGAGATTTCAGCGGGGTGTAGGGTTTCTTGAAAACAGGACACCACAATCATAGAAGCACTAATGCAGTCCTTGACCCTTGTTTTGTCACTATAAACACCAAATTAGCATTATTATTTTTCTGCACTAAGGGCACGACACATTGTAGAGTAATTCTTGAAAAAATACACTACAGATAATGGAGAAGAATGTTTCCTCTCATTTGTTTAAGTAAGGAGTATATTTGCTTGTTTATTAGCATATCGGTTTATTCCAGAGAATTATTTCAATCTAGTCTAAGGGACTAGGATACAAAAGTGAAGATTATGATATAACGCCTATATTATAACTACAAAAAGAAAGCAAATTAGAAGGGGTAGAAGTAGGGAAGCCTACTGTGACGACCCCGGCTTAATCGTGCACTAACCATATATGCAAATGCACATGATCAAGCCTAAGGACTCACTTGAAGATATCACAACACAACTCTAAAACATAAACAAAGTCATAAAAGCTTTATATTACAAGCCAGGGTCTCGATGGCTCGAATACATAGCTCGATGGCGTACAAGTGTTAGCGGAAGCATCAGATATCTGGGTACAGATATAAAAAGAAAGATAGAACAAGCCTTTAAGAAGGCGGGGCAAAAGAAAAACACTACGATCGAAAGGCGCAGGCCTCCTGCCTGGGACCCTCCGAACTTACTCCTGGTCGTCGGGCGGCTTCTCGTAGTAGTACTCACCGGGAGGGTAGTAGTAGTAGCCGTAGTCGTCAACGGGGGCAGCGGTCTCAGGGGCTCCGTCATCTGGTTGCATCAAACGGATATGAGGGAAAAAGAAAGTAAAGCAAACGTGAGTACTCATCCGAAGTACTCAGCAAGCAAGGATCTACACTACATATGCAACATTTTCAAAGGACGGCTGTATATGTGGACTGGGCTGCAGAAATGCCAGAATAGAGAGAAAGGCCTAGTCCTATCGAAGTCTAGCATCTTCAAGCATCTTCATCAGTCTTGCAGCATTAGAAGAGTGCAGATTAACATAATGTAAAGTAGTAGTAAAGTCATCAACCTCGCCCAGAGATCCTTTCTCGACTCCCTGCGAGAAAGCAATCCCAGAGCCATACTATCCATTTCATCTCAAGTCACCAGTTCTAGTTGTACCGATCAGGATACAACTCTGAGTGTCCGTTACCGTAGTACAGGCTATCGATAGATTAGTTCTTCCCTGCAGGGGTGCACCAACTTACCCACCACGCTCGATTAACTCCGGCCGGACACACTTTATTGGGTCATGCCCGGCCTCGGCCAAATGATACGCCGCAACCCGACCAAATACTTAACAGAGAGGTCAGCACGCCGGACTAATCTATGCCCCCAGGAGTCTAGGGCCATCGCCCCGGACGCTTCTGCACGTTGTGTACACCGCCAGTGAGCAGACCTAACAACCCCTTAATACAAGCGCGGTTGCGTTACCAGTCCAACCCAGCGTGTGCCGCTCAGTTGCTGACATCTATTAAGCTTCGGCTGAAGTATACGACGCAGAACGCCCATACTATGCCCACGTGATGGTTAGTGCTATTAGGCCAGAGGCCCCTCGGATCAAATATCCAAACCGTTAGTGTGTTGGTAGTGCGGTAACGAGTAGAGACTCATGAAAGATGTGACCCCGTCGCCTCGTCTCGAGGACTTGCGGCAAGGGCTAAGAATGCCCGACCACGCCTCGTATTCATTACTCGGGCACCGTCCAGGTCCACCCGACTCCATATCACTCTCATCATAATCTCGTGCGGGTACCCCTCAGGGCCGACCCGTCTTTATCCAGAATAAGCAGTATCAACAGTAATATAAAGGCATTCGTGTGGCTACCACATCAAGAAGGAATCCGAGGCATCACCCTCGTTGGACTCCCACCTGACGTAAACATCAAGGTGAACGGAGGAGGAATCACCCTCGAGGTCCACGCTTGAGGAGTTGCGACGGTGTTGTTATCGGGGATGGTGTAGGAGGTATCACCCTCGCTGACCACGTCCGATTAACTAACCTACAAGGTTATCATCAGAAGTGCTGACGAGGTATCACCCTCGGCACTCGATAGTAACCCAGTAGTGTCGAGCAACTAAGGGGAAGTGATGTGCGGTGCCGGGGCCTAGTCTTCGATCCCGTTGATCGGGTCTTCTGATGATCCAGCGGGGCAGTCGGGATAAAGTGGGGTCTCTGCTGGGTCTCTACCCAACCTATACTAAACAGTTTAGGATAAGTAGGTAGGTAACAATAGCAGGTTACAATAAACAGGCTATGCAGCAGAAATATGATAACAGCAGCAGTAGTAACTTCTAATGCAAGCATAAGAGAGAAGAGAGTGGGCGATATCGGAATGCTCAAAAGGGGGTGCTTGCCTGGAAGCTCGGCGGCAAGGGTCTGATCGTCAGGGGCGTAGTCGACCTCCGGAGCTGCGTCGGTCTCGGGAGCTACGTCGACATCGGGGTCTACCGAGAGAGAAGAGGGGGAAGAAACATATAAATACACAGCAAACAATGCAATACAGGGCATGCCATGCCTAGGATGCAGTGCAGGGTTGCCTAAAGTATGTCTAAGTCATTTTTAGTTACTTTAGGATTAAAGTTGGATTTATTATCCGGTGAATATGCACTATTCATATACCGGAATCGGGCCGAAAGTTACGGGTTCACCTACATAGAGGGTTCCGACATAGAAACAGACGACACGATCAGATTCGTCTCGTCGCTCTAATCAACTTTCATGTTTTAAGTTTTTCAATCTGAGCTACGGTTTAAAAGTTATGAATTTTCAAAGATTTAAATGATTTTATGGAATTATTTTATTTAACAGAAAAGGAATTATGACATCATCATGAGGTCACCACTACGTCAGCAGTCAATAGGACGCTGACCAGGGTCAAACCTGACATGTGGACCCCATATGTCAGCCTCTGTTAGCTTAACTGTGGATTAAATTAATCTAACAGGGATAATTAGTGGGGTGGGCCCCTGAGGTCAGTGACTAATTATCTAAATAATCAAGTAACAGATTTTAATTAATAGTTTTATTTATTTTTAAAATGTTTTAACTAGTGGGGCCCGCATGTCAGCGGGCCAGGGTGCCCAGTCAGCAGGGTTGACCTAGTCAACCCTGACTGGTGGACCTGCTGGGCCCATGGGCAGTGACTCAGAGGCGGGGCCCACCCACCCATGTCGGCAGGCGGCGCCGGAGCAACGCCGGCGACCAAATCCGCGGTGGAGCTCGCCGGAATGCGCCGGAAATGCCCCAAAGGGGGTCTTTTCGCGCGCGTTTGGGCGCGTTGGAACGGGCGTTCGACGCCGCGTCCATCTAGACTGGGGAGAGGCGCCGGGGATGACCGGAACGACGCCGGCGATGAGCCAAAGCGGCGCCGGGGTTCGGGCCTCGTCGGATTCGACGCTACACGGCACGGGGAGAGGTGCTAGAGGTCTCGCTGGACTCGTACGAGCTCCAGGAGCTCGATGCTGGGTTCGGTTGCGCGTGACGGCGACGCTGGTCACGACAGCGAGCTCGTCGGCGGCCGCGGGTTCGGGCATACGCGGAGCGGCGAGCTACGGGCGCGGCAGGACAAGGGAGAAGAGGGAGTAGGTGACGGAGCTCACCGAGCGGCACGCCGAAGGCCCTCGACGGATTAGTAGCAGCAGAGGAGCCCGAATTCGTCGGCGAGCACCGGAGTCGGAGAAGAAAAGGGGCAGTGGCATCCGGCAGCTACAGGGCCTTCCTGCTCCAGCTGAGTGCACCGATCGACGAGGCGGTCGCTGGCGGATCGCCTGGACACCACGGAGGAGGAGGCAGGCGCCGGTGGCCGCAGCGAACAGCAAAACGCGGCGGCGATGGTGCTTGGGCGCTAGATCTGAGGGGAAGAGAAAGGAGGAGCGAGCGAGGGAGAGAGAGGGAGAGTGAACGAGGAGGCCAGGGGGAATGCACGAGGCCTCAGCCTTATCCCCTAGACGGCAGGGCATCGGTGGCCATCGCCGTGTCGATACGCGGCCGGCGCGCGCGCTTGTCCAAGGGCGAGCTGCCACGGCGAAGGAGAGAGAAGGAGAGATGGGCCGGTGGGCTGGATCGGGGCACTGTGCACTTAGGCCCAGTGCACAGTGCCTCGTTTCTTTTTTTATTTTCTGTGTTTTGCTTTTTCCCTTTTTACAGCGGTGGTTTGGAAATATTTTGAGCTCCCACAAGATTTTGCAAAAATGTGTAACTTGGTCATCTAAGTGTATTGCAACATCCAGCACTGCCACAAAAAGTCTGGTGAGATTTTGAATTCATTTAGAATTTTCAAAAATGAGAATGGATTTAATAGGGCTGTTTTTGGTACTATTTTGATTGCAAGAGCCAGATTTGTAATTCAATTAATGTTGATTTTATTTTTATATTTGCTTCTGGATTATTTGCTAATTAATGAACATTTTTCCAATAGTGTTTGAGCAAATTTATTTGGCACTTTTGAATTTGGGTTGATTTTCAGAATAGATTTTGAATTGTTTTGATTAACCACTATGACTAGGCACTGCAAATGAAGTGACTTGGCATTATTAGTAGATGATCACAGTGGCTATTACATGGGGGTGTTACAAATTCTCCTCCTCTAAAAGAAATTCTCGTCCCGAGAATTTAGGAGGTAGAAGGAAAGAGGTCGGGATTTTCTTCCCGAAGATGATTCTCGCGTTCCCAAGTGGCTTCATCTTCAGTGTGATTCGACCACTGCACTTTAAGGAACTTGGTTGTCTTCTGACGGGTTCGACGTTCAGCTTCATCGAGAATGCGGATCGGATGCTTCTTATAAGAAAGATCATCTTGCAATTCGAGCATCTCATGATCCACTGCTCGGTGTGGAGATTCCTTGAAGCATTTACGAAGTTGCGACACATGGAAGACGTCGTGGATATGAGAGAATTGCGGTGGCAACTCCAATTTATATGCCACCTGTCCACGTCTGGCAACAATGCGAAAGGGGCCGATGTAGCGAGGAGCTAGCTTGCCCTTGATTTCGAAACGACGAGTGCCCTTCATAGGGGTGACACAAAGATAAGCTTGATCACCTGGTTGATAAGTCAGACCCCATCGTTTGCGATCATAGTTGCTCTTCTGACGGTCCTGAGCCGTCTTGAGATTTTCTCGGATAATTTAGACTTGTTCTTCGGTGTGTTGAATAATGTCCGGTCCCACGAGTGGTCGTTCCCCAGTTTCTGACCAATTCAGAGGGGTTCGACACTTATGTCCATAAAGCACTTCGAAGGGGGCCATTTTCAAGCTGGCTTGATAGCTGTTGTTATAAGAGAATTCGGCAAACGGGAGAGCTTCTTCCCACTTCTTACCGAACGATATAACACAAGCCCGAAGCATATCTTCTAGCACTTGATTAACTCGCTCAACTTGACCTTGGGATTGTGGATGATATGCTGAACTCCAGGTAATGTGAGTTCCCATAGCTTCTTGAAAACTTTCCTAGAACTTGGAGGTGAAAAGACCGCCACGGTCCGAACTGATCTCCTTTGGAATACCGTGGAGCGAAACGACTCTAGAGATATACAATTCTGCTAACTGGCTAGCAGTGATAGTCTCCTTGACAGGCAGAAAATGTGCAACTTTGGAAAGTTGGTCGATGATGACGAGAATAGCATCGTGACCCTTCTGAGACTTGGGTAGACCAGTTATGAAATCCATTTGCACTTTATCCCATTTCCATAAAGGAATAGGAAGTGGTTGAAGAATATCAGCAGACTTCTGATGCTCCGCTTTAAAGCGACGGTAAACATCACATTCAGCAACATATCTAGCGATATCCTTCTTCATTCTGGACCACCAGTACCTCTTTCGAAGATCGCGATACATCTTGGTGCTACCCGGATGGATGGACAACGGTGTATCATGAGCCTCCTTCATGACCTTGTCAGTCATAAGCTCGAAACGAGGAACGACAATTCTATCTCTGAAATACAAGGTTCCGTCTTCAGCAATTGAGAAATCCCTGTACTTCTCGAGGTGAAGTTCTTTCTTCATCAGATCTACTTTGGCATCTTTGGCTTGCGCCATCTTTACAACTTTCTCAAGATCTGGCTATACCACAAGGTTATTAAGAGAACCCTGCGGAACGATACAGACGTTCAACTTGCGCAATTCTTCATAAAGATGGGGTTGAGCTTGCTTAACCATGAGGTTGTTGCAATAGGACTTGCGGCTCAAAGCATCAGCCATCACATTAGCCTTGCCAGGGGTATAAGAAATACCACAGTCATAGTCCGTGATTGTTTCCAACCATCGCTGTTGACGGAGATTAAGATCCGGTTGGGTGAACAAATACTTCAGACTCTGATGATCGGTATAAATCTCACACCGGTTACCAAGAAGGTAATGTCGTCACTGCTTCAATGCATATATCACAGCAGCGAGTTCGAGATCATGCACTGGATAGTTTTCTTCATGTGGACGCAATTGTCGCGAGGCATATGCAATTACCTTTTGTTCTTGCATTAGGACACAGCCTAATCCTTGACGAGAGGCGTCACAATAAATTACAAAGTCCTTGCGAGAATCTGGAGGAGCAAGCACTGGAGCAGAAGTAAGCTTGTCCTTGAGAGTCTGGAAACTCTCCTGACATTTGTCTGTCCACTCAAACTTAACGCCTTTGTGGAGCAGGTTAGTCAGGGGCTTGGCAATCTTGGAAAAGTTCTCGACGAATCGGCGGCAATAACTTGCAAGGCCGAGAAAACTTCTCACTTGCTTGGCATTCTTCGGAGGAGTCCAGTCAAGAATAGCCTGAACACGCTCCGGGTTAACGGCGATACCGTCCTTGGAAATCACATGTCCAAGGTAGGTTACTTCAGAAAGTCAGAATTCACATTTGGAGTACTTGGCATACAACTTGTGCTCTCGAAGCCTTTCTAGAACAAGGCGAAGATGTTCGGCATGTTCTTCCTTATTCTTCGAATATACCAGGATATCATCCAGATAAACCACAACGAACTTGTCGAGGTAATCCATGAATATATAATTCATCAGGCGGGAGAACGTAGCTGGAGCATTTGTTAGGTCAAATGACATGACGGTGTATTCATAGGAGCCATAACGAGTAACGAAGGCGGTCTTCGAAATATCCTCTTCACGGACACGGATCTGGTGATAACCCAACCTCAAGTCGAGTTTGGAGAACACCGATGATCCAGCAAGTTGATCGTATAAATCATTAATCCGAGGAATCGGATATTTATTCTGAATGGTTGCCTTGTTGATAGGACGGTAATCTTGAACCAACCTATTCGTACCATCTTTCTTTTTGACAAAGAGAGACGGTGCTCCCCAGGCAGAGGAACTAGGACGGATGAAACCCTTCTTAAGTGACTTGTCGATTTCTTCCTTAAGCTCGAGAAGGTGGTGCGGAGGCATCTTGTAAGGACGCTTCACAATAGGGGTAGTGCCAGGCTTCAAGTCGATGACGAACTCGACAGCTCTAGCAGGGGGTATACCTGGAAGTTCTTCTGGAAAAACATCCTGGAAGTCACAGACAACTGGAATGTTTTCGATCTCTTCGAGTGGAGAGGCGTTCAACGCATTCAAGGCATAAATCTGAGCCTCGGCGTTCTGAGTGAGGTGAGCATGATAATTCACTAGCTCATTTGATGGGTGTAGGAGATGAACAACTTTAGTGGCACAATTGATTGAGGCGTAGTGAGCCTTCAACCAATCCATTCCCAGAATAAGGTCAATTTTGGAAGAACTCAGGATAATTGGGAGTGCCTGAAACTTCAACCCCTCAATTTCAACAGTGACTTCGGGGCTGAACAGGGAGGCTCGACATCTACCCGCGGGAGTGTCAACCCCTAACGGATGATGCAGGTTGTCACACTTAACGCCATGCAAGAATGCAAAGTCTTCCGACATGAATGAATGCGATGCTCCTGAATCAAATAAAACAGAAGCTGGTACTGAATTAACACGAAGTGTACCCAAGCTGTGTCGTAGGGCGTGGTGGAAACAGACGATCCATCTGAAATAAAGGAAATTCAGGATTGTCATTTGACGATGAGAAGTATAACAAATTTCGAAGAGAAAGATTAAACAAAACAATGGAAAGGAAAATGATTATCAGACTAATCAGATCAATGACAGGGAAATCGTACAGATATCCAGCTCTCCGGGAGGACGGAATTTACGAGATCCTAAGTGTCGGCGTTAGTAAATTATTTAACCCGAATAGAAGAGAGATCAGAGTCCCAGAGTAAAGACGAGGAATAAAAGATCCTAATACCACCTAGTTGGCGACGTGGGCCCGTAAGCCACACAGCCAAGTTAGTAAAACAGTTTTCGGTTACTAGACTCAACTTCGGCCGAGGAGTTGGATAGGGGGATTCCTAGAGGCAGTCGGCTCTGATACCAACCTGTGACGCCTCCGGCTTAATCATGCACTAACCATACATGCAAATGCACATGATCAGGCCTAAGGACTCACTTGAAGATATCACAACACAACTCTAAAACATAAACAAAGTCATACAAGCTTTATATTACAAGCCAGGGCCTCGAGGGCTCGAATACATAGCTCGATGGCGTACAAGTGTCAGCGGAAGCATCAGATATCTGGGTACAGATATAAAAAGAAAGACAGAACAAGCCTTTAAGAAGGCGGGGCAAAAGAAAAACACTACGATCGAAAGGCGCAGGCCTCCTGCCTGGGACCCTCCGAACCTACTCCTGGTCATCGGTCGGCTCCTCGTAGTAGCACTCGCCGGGAGGGTAGTAGTAGTAGTAGCCGTAGTCGCCAACGGGGGCAGCGGTCTCAGGGGCTCCGTCATCTGGTTGCATCAAACGGATATGGGGAAAAAAAGAAAGTAAAGCAAACGTGAGTACTCATCCGAAGTACTCAGCAAGCAAGGATCTACACTACATATGCAACATTTTCAAAGGACGGCTGTATATGTGGACTGGGCTGCAGAAATGCCAGAATAGAGAGAAAGGCCTAGTCCTATCGAAGTCTAGCATCTTCAAGCATCTTCATCAGTCTTGCAGCATTAGAAGAGTGCAGATTAACATAATGTAAAGTAGTAGTAAAGTCATCAACCTCGCCCAGAGATCCTTTCTCGACTCCTTGCGAGAAAGCAATCCCAGAGCCATACTATCCATTTCATCTCAAGTCACCAGTTCTAGTTGTACCGATCGGGATACAACTCCGAGTGTCCGTTACCGTAGTACAGGCTATCGATAGATTAGTTCTTCCCTGCAGGGATGCACCAACTTACCCACCACGCTCGATTAACTCCGGTCGGACACACTTTATTGGGTCATGCCCGGCCTCGGCCAAACGATACGCCGCAACCCGACCAAATACTTAACAGAGAGGTCAGCACGCCGGACTAACCTATGCCCCCAGGGGTCTTGGGCCATCGCCCCGGACGCTCCTGCACGTTGCGTACACCGCTGGTGAGCAGACCTAGCAACCCCTTAATACAAGCGCGGTTGCGTTACCAGTCCAACCCAGCGTGTGCCGCTCAGTTGCTGACGTCTATTAAGCTTCGGCTGAAGTATACGACGCAGAACGCCCATACTATGCCCACGTGATGGTTAGTGCTATCAGGCCAGAGGCCCCTCGGATCAAATATCCAAACCGTTAGTGTGTTGGTAGTGCGGTAACGAGCAGAGACTCACGAAAGATGTGACCCCGTCGCCTCGTCTCGAGGACTTACGGCAAGGGCTAAGAATGCCCGGCCACGCCTCGTATTCATTACTCGGGCACCGTCCAGGTCCACCCGACTCCATATCACTCTCATCATAATCTCGTGCGGGTACCCCTCAGGGCCGACCCGTCTTTATCCAGAATAAGCAGTATCAACAGTAATGTAAAGGCATCCGTGTGGCTACCACATCAAGAAGGAATCCGAGGCATCACCCTCGTTGGACTCCCACCTGACGTAAACATCAAGGTGAACGGAGGAGGAATCACCCTCGAGGTCCACGCTTGAGGAGTTGCGACGGTGTTGTTATCGGGGGGTGGTGTAGGAGGTATCACCCTCGCTGACCACGTCCGATTAACTAACCTACAAGGATATCATCAGAAGTGCTGATGAGGTATCACCCTCGGCACTCGATAGTAACCCAGTAGTGTCGAGCAACTAAGGGGAAATGATGTGCGGTGCCGGGGCCTAGTCTTCGATCCCGTTGATCGGGTCTTCTGATGATCCAGCGGGGCAGTCAGGATAAAGTGGGGTCTCTGCTGGGTCTCTACCCAACCTATACTAAACAGTTTAGGATAAGTAGGTAGGTAACAATAGCAGGTTACAATAAACAGGCTATGCAGCAGAAATAGGTTAACAGCAACAGCAGTAACTTCTAATGCAAGCATAAGAGAGAAGAGAGTGGGTGATATCGGAATGCTCAAAAGGGGGTGCTTGCCTGGAAGCTCGGCGGAAAGGGTCTGATCGTCAGGGGCGTAGTCGACCTCCGGAGCTGCGTCGATCTCGGGAGCTACGTCGACGTCGGGGTCTACCGAGAGAGAAGAGGAGAAAGAAACATATAAATACACAGCAAACAATGCAATACAGGGCATGCCATGCCTAGGATGCAGTGCAGGGTTGCCTAAAGTATGTCTAAGTCATTTTTAGTTACTTTAGGATTAAAGTTGGATTTATTATCCGGTGAATATGCACTATTCATATACCGGAATGAGGCCGAAAGTTACGGGTTCACCTACGTAGAGGGTTCCGACATAGAAACAGACGACACGATCAAATTCGTCTCGTCGTTCTGATCAACTTTCATGTTTTAAGTTTTTCAATCTGAGCTACGATTTAAAAGTTATGAATTTTCAAAGATTTAAATGATTTTCTGGAATTATTTTATTTAACAGAAAATGAATTATGACATCATCATGAGGTCACCACTACATCAACAGTCAACAGGATGCTGACCAGGGTCAAACCTGACATGTGGGCCCCACATGTCAGCCTCTGTTAGCTTAACTGTGGATTAAATTAATCTAACATGGATAATTAGTGGGGTGGCCCCTGAGGTCAGTGACTAATTATCTAAATAATCAAGTAACCGATTTTAATTAATAGTTTTATTTATTTTTAAAACATTTTAACTAGTGGGGCCCACATGTCAGCGGGCTAGGGTGCCCAGTCAGCAGGGTTGACCTAGTCAACCCTGACTGGTGCACCTGCTGGGCCCACGGGCAGCGACTTAGAGGCGGGGCCCACCCACCCACGTCGGCGGGTGGCGCCGGAGCAACGCTGGCGACCAAATCCGCGGCGGAGCTCGCCGGAATGCGCCGGAAATGCCCCACACGGGGTCTTTTCATGCGCGTTTCAGCGCGTTGGAACGGGCGTTCGACGCTGTGTCCATCTAGACTAGGGAGAGGCGCCGGGGACGACCGGAACGACGCCGGCGATGAGCCAAAGCGGCGCCAGGGTTCGGGCCTCATCGGATTCGACGCTACACGGCACGGGGAGAGGTGCTAGAGGTCTCGCTGGACTCGTACGAGCTCCAGGAGCTCGATGCTGGGTTCGGTTGCGCGTGACGGCGACGCTGGTCATGGCACCGAGCTCGTCGGCGGCCGCGGGTTCGGGCATACGCGGAGCGGCGAGCTACGGGCGCGGCAGGACAAGGGAGAAGAGGGAGTAGGTGACGGAGCTCACCGAGCGGCACGCCGAAGGCCCTCGACGGATTAGTAGCAGCAGAGGAGCCCGAATTCGTCGGCGAGCACCGGAGTCGGAGAAGAAAAGGGGCGGTGGCGTCCGGCAGCTACAGGGCCTTCCTGCTCCAGCTAAGTGCACCGATCGACGAGGCGGTCGCTGGCGGATCGCCTGGACACCACGGAGGAGGAAGCAGGCGCCGGTGGCCGCGGCGAACAGCGAAACGCGGCGGCGATGGCGCTCGGGCGCTGGATCTGAGGGGAAGAGAAAGGAGGAGCGAGCGAGGGAGAGAGGGGGAGAGTGAACGAGGAGGCCAGGGGGAATGCACGAGGCCTCAGCCTTATCCCCTCGACGGCAGGGCGTCGGTGGCCATCGCCGTGTCAATGCGCGGCCGGCGCGCGCGCGCTCGTCCAAGGGCGAGCTGCCACGGCGAAGGAGAGAGAAGGAGAGATGGGCCGGTAGGCTGGATCGGGGCACTGTGCCTCGTTTCTTTTTTATTTTCTGTGTTTTGCTTTTTCCCTTTTTACAGCGGTGGTTTGGAAATATTTTGAGCTCCCACAAGATTTTGCAAAAATGTGTAACTTGGTCATCTAAGTGTATTGCAACATCCAGCACTGCCACAAAAAAGTCTGGTGAGATTTTGAATTCATTTAGAATTTTC
Organism: Thinopyrum elongatum; assembly: GCA_011799875.1. Taxonomy (NCBI): domain Eukaryota; kingdom Viridiplantae; phylum Streptophyta; class Magnoliopsida; order Poales; family Poaceae; genus Thinopyrum; species Thinopyrum elongatum. The sequence continues at coordinate 261,967,557 of CM022303.1, forward strand.
AAAAATGAGAATGGATTTAATAGGGCTGTTTTTGGTACTGTTTTGATTGCAAGAGCTAGATTTGTAATTCAATTAATGTTGATTTTATTTTCATATTTGCTTCTAGATTATTTGCTAATTAATGCACATTTTTTCAATAGTGTTTGAGCAAATTTATTTGGCACTTTTGAATTTGAGTTGATTTTCAGAATAGAATTTGAATTGTTTTGATTAACCACTATGACTAGGCACTGCAAATGAAGTGACTTGGCATTATTAGTAGATGATCGCAGTGGCTATTACATGGGGGTGTTACACCTACTTTTTTTGTGAAGGCATATCTTATGCAACAAGATTAGCAACTTCAGTGTCGGTACACTATTTTTCAGACTACCAATTTTTAGTGAACGATTTTCCAGACTAACAACTTCAATGAGACAGGCACAATATAATGTAAATTTCAATTGGCTAAATAATATAGAAATCCGTATCTTCTTTATGAAGCTGAAATTGATATTACTGAAACTGATTTGGGTTTTCAGGTTCCGCTGGCGTGAAGATTTCATTTATGAATTGATTCTTCTTCAACAACCAACTAAACTTCGAATAACCTCCTAGAATCTGTTCATAGGCTTGATATATCCAACAGCCACAATGCAAAACATACTATTTCCATTCAACTACTTTCACTTGCTTATTATCTAATACATAAAAACAATTGCCAACTTTTTCCTAACTGAAGCAGATTAGCAACAGTTAAGTTTCAGTAAACAACCACGCACTAGTCCCATAACTCTCCCCCCATCTGATGTACTACTCTCAAGCTGAAAATTTAACAGTCCTCCCAAGGTGATTAGCTCATGCATGTATTATTTAATCCAACAAATGGATTCATCGCACAGGCACAACAGTGTTTAAACACAATATTAGTTTCCTTTGCGTGATAAATAAAATTTCTACCCGATGCACCAACTTGACACGATGGAGGTTGAGCAATTTTACCTGTATCTTCGGTGAGCGACGGGCTGTTGCAATCTGCAGTGTGAAACGTAATCGAATCTTCCGATCAATGCAACATTTGCAACTACAAGTGTATCCAAGAATCACGCCTCCCTGGTGAGGTCGCTGGCATCAAGTGCATCTGCAACTGCGTGACGATGACCCTGTCGTGCAATAGCAGTTGCATAAGAGATTATTGTCCCCACTGCATACGCCATCGCAATATGCACCGTGCGGATCAATCAATCCATACTCAAAGAAAAAAAGGGGAACCCACGCTGGAAAAGCCTTTGCGTCTGCTCACCCATGTCGGCGTGGGGCAGTTGGAGATCTTCCTTAGCTGTATCTCGCACCAAAACAGGGGCATGCAAGATCGGGGCGGCAGAGCGCGGGGACGCCGCCATGTGAGGTTGATGTGTCCTGCAGGCGCGTGGACTCGGGAGGCAACCGCCACTCGAGTACGAGGATGCCTCCCTCGGCTGTGTGGACGAACACATACGCGGGCGCTGCGGTTGCGCGTCGCGGTCGCTCGTCAGCAACGTGCACTAGGGCACGCACATTTGGCGCACACGACGCAAATAAGGGCGCCACCGCCTCATGCCATGGCTGACCAAAAGGGAGGTGACGACGCAGATGTGGCCGCCGCTCGCCAAGAAGGCCACGAACGCGCGTGCAAATGATGCCGCCGTCGTCATCGGGAGAAGGGAGGGAAGAGCGATGGGCATGGCTGCATGGAAAGCCGCTGCTATGCACAACCCGAATGAGGAGATGCCCTCAACACCGTCTTTTGGTAGCATTCGCCTCCGCTACTTTGTAGTGTGCCGTCGTGCTTTTGTGAGGAGTTAAGCCGACTAACGACATCAAAGCTGGCAAGGTGGGTGGCTACGGAAGTGCAGCCGACAACGGATTGCTGAACGACAAAGATGGTGACGATGATTGACTCGGAGGACATCTACTCATGGCGGTTATGGCAAATAACCTGGACGACGACGGTGAACGATGAAAATGAGGAGAACCCTTTTTTATAGGCTCGTACAACGATGACGATGGGTATAGATTTGTGGGAGTCTTCCAGAGACGGCATGATACAGAGAGAGGAAGAAGAAGATAGATACAAACTGCCAACCAGAGCAGCCCACTCCCCCAGAAAACATGAGAACAACCATGACATGATGCATCATGGTCAAATCACATGTAGCAATAACCCACCGCCCGACAATCCATAGAGTTAACCGGCAAACCAAATCACAAGAGAATCGGTAAGCACACCCGGGAATCATACGCTACCATATCCTAAACCGATGCACATGTCATTTCCTGACTTTTCGATTTTAAGGATGCAAAAAAGTCTAAAAAAAAAGACCCACAGAAATCAAACGGACTTGGAAATAGGGATTGTAAGATACATGCTCTCAGCCATGTCATCGAATGGATTTATATTCAAACGAAATGCAAAACATCCTCTTTCCAAAATCTAGTTGGGTTCCCCGGAACATCGCACCACCCGGCGACATACATCGCGCCCAAGCAAACCCCATTCTGCGGGCCGGATTCCCCACCACTTACCCACCCCAAACCCTAGGTTTCCCATGGTGCAAGCCGCACCCAGCTCCGCCACCGCCACCGCCACCGCCGCCGCCGCCCCCGTCCCCGACACCGACACCGCCACCCCGCCGTCCCGTCTCCTCTCGAAACATCGCCCGCGACGCCGTGCAGCGCCCCCTCGCCCGACCTTGCCGCACCCCGCGCCCACGCGCGGCCTGCCCGATCTGAACCGCTGCCACTGCTGCTCCGTTCGCTTCCAGCAGCCGGCGCCGGGCGCCAAGCGACGTCCACTCCATTCCCTCCGCTCCCTCTGGCGCGTCGTCCTCCTCTGCTCTGAATGTATCTCCCTCCTTCGCTCTGGCGCCGTCTGCTCCTACTGCCTCAACCTCGACAACCTGCCGCACGATGACTCAGTCACCTGCCGCAGCTGCAACTGCTGCGTCCACCACCACTGCATCCCCGCTGAGCACCGTACTGCCCTGATCCAGCCTGTAGATTTGGAGAATTTCGTCTGCGTCGATTGCTGCCCCACAGTGAAGGTGGGTAGCAAGAATGAGGGCGCCGAATCCGTTCCTAAGCTGGAGTTGGTCATCAGAGAGCCTAGTCCTGCAGTGCGGAGGAAGGCGGGGCCTGTCGCTGCTGCTAAGTTGAATTCGCCGAGGAAGGTTGTGGAGGAGGTGAGGCCAGCTTGGAAGGATGCGATGGCCCTCGTTCCTGTAGGCGAGGGGTCAGAGAGCAAGGGTCCTGGTGATCCGGACCTGCCAGACGAGGCATTGGCGCTGCAGCTTCATTTGGCGATCAATGGGTCACCGAGGATTTCACGTTCTGGCAGTGCATCTGTGGCTGTCTTGGCAGGGCAGGGCAAGAGGCAGGGCAAGAGGCAGAACGGATTGGTTTATGGAAGGAAGGTTAATGAGGATCTGGGACTTTGTGTAACCAATATGATGGATCATCTGGACAATCTTGAGACCGGAGCAGAGATGGGAAGCAACTGGAATGCTAGTCAGGTTTTAGGATCTGAGGCTTTAGGATCTGATCCCACAGTCCCTGTGGTTCTTGCACTGGAGTGTAAAGGTAAACGCCCTCAGGAGAGTCCCAGAGGTAAAAGGAAAGGTCTTCCTGAGACTAAACAACATAATAGTTTGGTGGATTGGCATAAGGTGGATCGGTATGAGAAGAAGTATAGCAAGAGGAAGTCAAGTAAGCAGACAGATGTTGAAAGCACTGGAAACAAGACCTTGCCCAATGGAAAGGACATGCATGTTGGTGAAGGTGGTGAGGGCACTGGAAACAAGACCTTGCCCAATAGACTGCGGCTTCTTTTTGGAGGTACGGAGAATTCATGCACTATTTGTAACTACAGTTATATATTTGCTTTCAGTAATTGTATCCTGTGCTGCCCTCTACATTGTTGTTTCAGTTGTAGGCAAACATCATCTACTACTTTGTTGGTAGCCAAAGCATAAGTTATTTATTTGCTATTGAAAAGGCATGCACGCTTCAAAATGCCGTTGCAAATATGATGCGACGATGCTAGCTAAATAAACTAGGAATTCATACTTGTTCAGCAGTTGACTGGTTTGTGTGGTAGGTATATTTGTCCATATCAAGATATGTAAGAAAGCTTAGTATCTAAAAAATGAAGCAGTAAGCAAACCCTCATTTGGGAGGAACTCATAGCTTAGTCAAGTAGAATTTTGTGCTGTCTGATGCTACATCTAACAGCGAATCAGTTAGGACATGCCTGTACACTCAAATATGTAAGAAAGCTAAGCTCCTTTGTGTCTCTGGCTCCCTAGCTCCCTGTCCATTTATTTTCATAGAGAGGTGATCATTTTTGCATTTGTTGAACCTATTCTTCTTCAGCTGTTTTGGAAGCAAGCCCATCTGAAAATGATTTACCACTTAGTGTAACTGATGAGTAGAGTGTTTTGGTTGCTGCATGGGAATAGTGGCATTGCTTTTGTTGTATGTACCTGCATTCCCATTTTGTTGGTCATTTACCTCAGGTGTTGTGGATTTTAGTGTGTTCCATTAGTGCATCGGTAGTTCGAATGCGGTAGAATTGCCATCAAGAAGGCCAAGGGCATGGTCGTATCACAGGAGGAGATTGTGGATAAATGGATGTGCGAGAGTCTTGTGGGAAATATTATTATAAAAGGATGTATAATCTAAGATCAAAAGGCGCTGGTTCCATAGGAGTTCATGTTGTGTTAGGAAAAGTCAAGGATAAGCATGCACTGCTTAAGGATGTCATCTATCTATGTTTGAGCTAGGCAAGAAGAACCTATCTATTCTCTCCCAATTATTCGCTCATCTAGCCTAGGCCTGTATAATCCCCTGTAACCATGCCATCTAGTACCTTCAGCATTGTACTCCCTCCGTTTTTAAATATAAGCCTTTTTAGATATTTCAATACAGACTACATACGGATGTATATAGACATATTTTAGAGTGTAGATTCACCCATTTTCTTTGTATGTAGTCCATATTGAAATATCTAAAAGGGCTTATATTTAGGAACGGAGGGAGTAGTTATACAAATCATGTTTCACAACATCCAGTCGAATATGTGCTACATAATTGGATCAACTATCAGTAGAGTGAAATAATCAAATAAAAATATCATTATCACAAAAAAAAGATGATTATGTCACACAACTTGGATGTCTATTACTCCCTCTGTTCCTAAATATAAGTCCCTTTAGAGATTTCAATACGAACTACATACGAATGTATATAGACATACTTTAGAATGTAGATTCACTCATTTTGCTCCGTATGTTGTCCACATTGGAATCTCTAAAAAGACTTATATTTAGGAACGGAGGGAGTACCATTAGTAAGTTGCCGGTGCCATGCAAATGTAATTGCCATTAAATTTTATATTTGACTCTAGTAAACTCAGTCTTTTAAGTATGTTTAGTCGAGTTATATGTTGAATTAATTCACTTTGGGATCGAAGGCTTATAGCATAGGTACGACTCATATTATGTGCAATGCAATTTAGGACAATAGACTGGCTTGACGTTTGTAGGAGAGGAGTGGACTCTCTCGAATATGAGTTTGGGAGCATGCGCAGTGCAGCAGTTGCAATTTACCCAAACCACATTTGATCTTGATAAGCTGAAATCCAACGACTCCATCTTCTTCGACCTCCAATTTCCTTACTCGATTTTGGTTGCTACGACAGTTGCAAGTCCGGTAGCGCGGCCTTGAGATAATGGTGAGGAACAATAGAAAGAAGGAGAAGAAAAATAAAAATAAAAATAAAATCAGAAATCAAATCCATTTGACGACTACTAATACTTCTACTCGAGTCTAGTATTTGTTTGTTTTGTTTGCTTTAGCTGCTGTTTTCTAGAGTCTTCTAGCTATGAGTAGAAGTTGAGGTGTGAAGGTTTCCCAATGCCTATAAATAGAAGTCCTCACCTATAGTTTGTAAGCATACTATGTATCCCACTACCTATAACAGAACTCCTATAATAGAACTTAGTGTTCTGATCTAAGATCTTGGACAAGATCTTGTGCTCTAGGAGGTTTGGATTGAACTCCTGCTGCCATATCAGCCTATATTCGCGTCCCAACATGTTGAAGTAGTTCCTTCAATTCCAGCAATGTACACTTTGTAGCAGCAAGGTGTAGTTGTTCCTCCACAACCTTGTGCTGTGTCAGATAAGGTCATCCATCTACCCCCCCTCCCCCCCTCCATACAGACACCCCCACCCTAACCGTAATTGGAGCCTCCATAACCTGCAATTCCTCTGCTCCACCGTTGTTGCCGCGTCTTCTCTGCCCATTTACTGCTTTATAAGTAGGATTATTAGGAAGGGCTGAACGGATGACCAGACCACCAACCCCAAAACTTTATAAGCAGGAATGATTTATTAAGTTCTTCTGTTAATATGTTGATTAATCCTGTAAGTATTGTGTCCAGCAAGATAGTCAAGTATTCAACTATATTGCTCACAGTATTATCAGTCATTTTAGTGTTTGAACAGTTACATGCATTGCTAGAAATTACTTTTGACATTGCTGTTAAACCTTCGTAAGGTGATAGGAACCTCTGCTATGTTATTTTTTTTTACCCTTTGCTGTTGCAGCCACACCAATGAAACTTCTTGCGATGTAACAGGTAATTCGCGAGAACAGTAGTTTGCATCCAGCAATACAGGATTGAAGCTAGCAACTTGTTGGTGGCTTTGATAGGAACTACAATCAAAGTTATAGGTACGTTTGGACAAATGAGATGCTTCATGAAGGAATCAGTACTAGCAGTACTTCATACCAGCTACATGCCATCAACAACCAATAACATATTAAAATTGTACTAGCTGGTTTTTACTGCTTACATGGTTCAGCAACATTAATTGTTGAAGTCAGTGGCGAGGCATGTGCGGATTTTTGGGTTGAGATGAACTTTTTGTGGCCGTGAATTAGCAAATACAAGCGAAGTTATAGGATGTTTTGACAAATGAGATGCTTCATGAAGGAGTCAACAGTAGCAGTACTTCAGGCCAGCTACATGCAATCAACAACCAATAACATATTAAAATTTTAGTCGCTTGTTTTCTTACAAGTGATTACATGGTTGAACAACATTAAATGTTGAAGATACCAGCGAGGCATTCATGGAACTGTGGGTTGAGATGAATTTTTAAGTATTGGAGTTCTTGTAGATGGTGCTAAAATTATGTGACATTGTATGTTTAGCGAATGGTAATTTTTAATTTCATGTCAGACTTATACTAGATTCCAGGAAGTTCTTTTTAAAATTCTGAAAGGAGATTACCATAAGTTGTGATGACTTGAATAAGATGCCAACTGCCGATCATCAGCAAGAAATGAGATGTAGAAACACTAATTTAGATGATTATGGTAGATTTAGGGAAGCTGACCCTTTGGTGCAGTCCCATTTTAATTGGGAAGTCATCAGTGTCCCCATCACTTGTTCGAACATTTGTCACAACATTATCGTACATGTCCCTGATGAGGGTAATGTACTTTGTTGAGACTCGTGTTTCTCCAAGGCCCAACACATGACATTTCGCGGTATCTAATCATAAGCCTTCTCCAAGTCAATGAACACCATAGCAGGTCCTTCTTTTGCTCCCTGCATCTCCCCATAAGTTGTCGTACCAAGAAAATGGCTTCGATGGAAGACCTCCCAGACATAAAGCCAAACTGATTTTTGGTCATGCTTGTCATTCTTCTTAACCGGTGCTGAATGACTCTCTCCCATAGCTTCATTGTATGGCTCATCAGCTTAATTCCATGGTAATTAGTACAACCTTGAACATCCCCCTTGTTCTTGAAGATTGGTACTCCTTACCATTATGTAGGGCGTATAACCTTTTGGCACGGAAATTAGCACAAGGCTGGTCGAAAATTATTGAGCCATGGTTACAAAAAGTTTTCTCCATTATATCCTTTAGCAAACATGGTTGGCTGATCCACGATTAGCAATGGTTAGCTTACGCTAACTGTACATGAGATAACATCGAGAGTTGAGTGTTAAAACGCCTTAGATTTTGGGATTTTTTAAAAGGCTTAGTAATATACTCCGCCTCCATTCTCTGGCATCTTGTTTGCTCGAAAAATGAGGTTGAAAAGCTTATTTGGCCATACTATCGCTGTCTTCGAGGCCTCTCCACACCTCAATGGGGATGCAATCAGGGCCCATTGCCTTGCCTCCTCCTTGACCTCAGACTCCTAGATTGGCCACACAGAACGCCTGTTGGTATCATCAGGGGAGTCGGCCAGTTCAATGGTAGAGCTCTCATTCTCTCCGTTGAACAACTTGTCGAAGTACTCCCTTCATCTATGCTTAATCTCCTCGTCCTTCACCAGGAGCTGATCTGATCCGCCCTTGATGCATTTGACTTGGTCGACATCCCTAGTCTTCCTCTCTTGGATCTTGGTCATCTTATAGATTTTCCTTTCGCCTTACTTCGTGTCTAAGCGCTGGTAGAGGTCCTCATACACTCGACCCCTTGCATCACTCACAGCTCGCTTTGTGTCCTTTGCCACCTTGTACTTCTCTATGTTGTCTGCACTCCTATCCCGATGTAGGCATCTGAAACAATCTTTCCTCTCCTTAATAGCCTTTTGGACATCATCGTTCCACCACCAGGTATCTTTAGCTTTGCTTCTACTTCCCATGGTAACTCCAAACTCCTCTGAAGCCACCTTACGAATGCAAGTTGCCATCTTCATCCACATATTGTCTGCATCACCTCCTTCCTCCCAAGGACCCTCAATGACCCTCTCCTTGAAAGCCCGAGCTGTCTCCTCCTTGAGCTTTCACCACTTCGTTCTAGCGACTTTGGCGCGCTTGCCCCGCTGGACACGAATCCGAAAGCGGAATTCAGCCACCACAAGCTTATGTTGAGGGACAACACTCTCTCCGGGTATCACCTTACAATCTAGGCAAGCACGCCTATCTTCTCTTCTCTAGAAGACGAAATCAATCTGGCTAGAGTGTTAACCGCTACTAAAAATCACTAGATGTGATTCTCTCTTTTTAAAGTGGGTGTTAGCTACAATCATGTCGTTAGGCTAGAGCGAAGCTTAAGACATCTCCTTGATTCCTGATGCCATAGCCAAAGCCCCCATGCACCCCTTCAAAACCTGTGTTAGATGTACCCACGTGGGCATTGAGGTCTCCTCCTATGAAGAGCTTCTCGCCAATAGGTACACTCCAATGTCCTCTAGGCCTTCCCAGAACTCCCTCTTGGTGTTCTCATTGTGGCCTATTTGCGGGGCTATATGCTGATAACATTCAGAACCAAGCCCCCAACTACCAGCTTAGGATAATCCGGGCCCCACGCCTCTTGATGTCTACCATTCCATACTTGAGGCTCTTGCTGATCAAGATTCCTACTCCATTTCTGTTTGCAGTTGTCCCCGTGTACCGCAGCTTGAAGCCGGTATTCTCAACGTCCTTCGCCTTCTGTCCCCTACATTTGGTCTACATTTGGTGTCTTGGACGCAAAGGATATCAACATCTCTTCTCACCGTTGTATCAACTAGCTCCCTATCTGGGACCCTATGTTTCAGCTACCTAAGCAGATCCTACTAGGCTCGGCTAGCTTCCTTACCCTTTGCACTCGTCGTGTCAAATGCGAAGACCCTTGTTCATTTTTATTACACCCGGGTGTCGATCTAGCGTGCCACTAAGGATGCGACGACATGATCCTTGCTAACTTGTCACCGTATCCAGATCAAGATACGACACGCCACCAAGGGGGTGACGGCCCGACCCTTACCCATTTGACAATACACTTGGGTTATGATATGGCGCGCCGCTAAGAGGGTTACGCCCCAACGATGTTCTTTTGGGTTTCATCTCCATAAGAGTGGTTGAGTTTGACGTTGGCTTGCCAAGCCTAACACAACCCTCCTCCTTTACCCGGGCTTGGGACTAGTTATGTTGAGGCAGCATAGGCGGAGTTGGGCGAAGCCGTGGAATAGCAATAATGCAATACCCTGCTCGTTTGTGTGAGGCCCATGTGCAGTTCCGTGATGGGATTAGTCTCGTATGGGAAGTTTACACCTGTTCCAAACACAGCACCTGCAGGTTAACCTTTTGACATGAAGCGAGGACTAAAGTGTGAGAGCGGTGCCATGTACATGTGGGCCCACTCCACAGGTGGGCAGTGCATTAAGTGGATTTGGGCCAAAGAGTTACTGGTGTCATCAGAGCGAACCCTCACTGCATGGGTTGCATGCGCATTTGGACCCATGGAGGGCACATGGCACGTGATGTGTACCATGGGTGACCATGGACGTCTGCTGATTAGCAGTGTGCTACCAAGGGCATCAGCCCTGGGTGGGGGTTGCTGAGTCGGCCCTGACCCTAATACACCACTAAGGGAAGAAGAATGACATTCTCGAGTTGCACTCCTCCTGAGCCACCTCTCCCATATCCGCCTTCCCTTTCCCATTGCATCGCCAAATGCCAGAATGAGGCTGGCCTCCATCCAGCACTGAGACGTGCATAAGAAAGTCCTTTATGTAGCCTTCTGAAACCTCGTTGAGGTCAGGACTGATGGCAGGCGACATGATGAGAGCACAAGCCTGTTGCATTAGCGCTAGCCTGGCAATGTCTGCCATTTGTAGGAGACGCAGATCATATGACAGTCTCTGCGTCTACATGTGCCACATGTGTGGTGGCACTCTCTCTTCCTGGTTGATGCTGTTGCTTGGTGACTGTCACAGGTAGTCGTCGGACCAGATGGTTTGCTGCTCTCCTTTGATTTTTCACTTCCAAAAGAGCAAGCATCCTTACACATAGCTTTGATGACGTGATTGAAGCCTCCTTGGTGGTGAAGCTCATTATCTGCATTTTTCGGTTGGCACTGCCGATGAGCATGCACTGCAGGATGCTCATGCTAACACCAATTGGACCATTTCCTTGGTGTCTGCCCACATTCCCTGAGTCTAGCAGTCATCAGCAAACTTTCTTGCATCACAGGCCACCCTTCTTGCTGGATGGTTCAAGGCTGATGTGGTTGCGATGGCACGTACAACGACCTGGCTGTTGTGAGCAGCACCACCCATGGTGGAAGGTTCCATATCTATCTTTCCACTCTACCGGTTGGGATGACGATGTTCTTTCAGCTGTGCTGCAAATGGACAAGTTAAGATCATAGCGCATGTCTGCATCTGATGTTCAGACCTTTATGTTGCCGATGGCAGCGTACCGACACTCCTTGTGGCGGTGGTCATCCTGCCTTATTCTGGACATGACAGAGAGTGTGTTTAATGCTGGTTTAGTGAGTGTTATTGCATCGTTTTTGGTAGTAAAGAGTTGCATCCTCACCAGGATGGGTCATGTGATCTTCATCTTTTCCTTCTGGTTATTCATCTCCTGAGCTTCAGCGTCACTTATTCACAGGTTTCGTCACTCCATTTGGTCCCCATTGAGACTGAAGCAATGGTATTCCATGATATGATAGTATGTGCTAGGGTTTTAGAGAGAGGGATTAAGAGACAGCTCTCTCCCTGCGTGGTAAGGTTGGGGAAGAATCTCAACTATTTTCTTGCTTAATTATGAACTGTAGTAGATACTCACTAGTACTTTTATATATAGGATGACTCTTGACTTGATCGATGAGTTGCTAAGGCATCTCCAATGCTATCCCCTAAAACGGCCACGGTATTTGTCTGTGGACTGGTCCGCGTACACGGATATGGGGCCGTCCATCCAACCCTGTCCCCTAAATGCCCACCCTTGCTTTTTTATCCCTAGCACTCAAAATCATAATAGAAAATAGCACAATTCATCCATAAATAGCTTGCGAATATTCCTAGCACAACAATAGTTCAAATGTAAATATTACATCCGTGATAACCGGGTGTTCAACAAGTTCTTCGAATTCATCTATTCCAAATTCAACGATACTCGAGTCAGAATCGGCACAAGTCCTCCCACGCAGTGTTGCCCTTGAGCTTCATCCAACAATGTATGAAATGTAAATTGCCTCCCCTTGGTCCTGTGGTACATTACGCCAACGTGTCCGGGCTATACAACTTGATGATTATCAAGTTGAAACATTGAGTGAATCAATGAATTGACCAACATATAGAGCAACAAGAGGCAAAACTTATGATCCCCATGGTTGATGAGCGCGATGGCCACATTGTCTCCACTCGTGCAACTGCACCGCAAAACTTCATGACGGCGTTGGAGATGGTGTACCACTGACGGGCTACCAACTTCACATTGAGATCATGGATCACGTGTGCGTCGTAGGGCGTGAGGTGCTTTTGCTCAAGAAACGAAGAACACATGTTTTGCCAAAACAGCGAGCCCCCTTGCTTCATGCCTACAAAGTCAGCAGATACGACCTTACACACATCGCACAACAACTCATCCTCCATCACCGAGTACCCCGCCATCGTCCTTACTCTAGAAAACAACGAGAAGTTCAACAAAAAAGCCCTATGGCATTTGACGGAACACCTACCGGGCGTGGTGTCCGCCATGGACGGCGGCGGCAGGGAGGCGGAGGGTACCTGGCTACGGACTGATCCTGGGTGGACGGCGGCATAGTCCAAGGCAGACAGGCGCGTGGGTGGGGGCTGCGTACGTCCGAGGATGCCTGAGCGGCGGCCGGAGAGGTACAACGGCGGAGGAGGGTGCGGATGCAAAGTAAGGGGGGAGCAGGGGCGGAGTGGAAGAAAAGGGGGGAGCAGGGGATTTGAGTGGACTGGGGGTGTTGGGGTCCTACGTGGGACTCCCCCCACCAAAAAAAACCTGTTTGCGGGAATTCGGACAGCAATACTGGTCCACGGACCGATGGGGTACCGTGGTGGATGGCAAATTGCGTCCGGACAGCTTGGTCCGGATGGTTGCAGGCGTTTTGAGGGCCCGTGTTGGAGATGCCCTAAGTTGTATCCAAACTCAAAACTGTTGATCGTAATCTTCACTAATCCTTATCTCCAATGTTGCAATTCTGACAATCCTATTCTAAAGAAATATATACTGTCTATCGGATCAAGTAATGCCATATGACAGTGGTAGAGAGTAGAGACACTGTGCTTTGCTTTTGAATACCCTAGTTGTGTGATGACTAATAAAAATGGTGATGTGCACACTATACTTGTTTCTCATGAATTTATCAGCTGAACTTATTGGGTGCATGAGTTTATATATTAGGGATCCCATTAGTTAGGAAAGTAGCATTAAATAATATTTAAATTGCATGTAGTATATGGGTAACGCATGCATCCATCTGTAATAATATTTAATCTTTACTCATTATATATTTTAAGTGGAATTGGTGCCTGCGGTGGGCTGGTAGTATGTCGTGTTATATACTTGTATCATCTCTCCCCCTCTGCGATTTTGAGCACTGGCACGTGGCCCTGGTGGGTGCTAAGTCCTTGAACGAACAAATTGATGATGAACCCTAAATTCACCTGCCACTTTCCCTTCCTCCTATTCAGCTCGTCGCCATGTCTTCTTCCTGCAACTCAGCTTTGTCACCGACATTTCCAATCCTAGGTATCTCCTCCTATGCCATATTAGTATGGTCGCTACCTCCATTATTAGCCCAGCTTGTTTGATTATGTATGGTTCCTGTGCAGATTGGCAAATAGTTGGGGTCGAGGAAATGGCCGCCACCACAGCCAGGCGTTTCACAAATCGAAAGGTGCATCTACACCCAAACCATGTCATTTCTGCGTCAGTTGATTGTTTTTTCTCGACTCTCAAACTTGTCTGTTTTTACAATGTCATATGCATGATTCAACACAAGATTTACCTGCCCAGCCTTGTTTGGATATATATACCGGTTGCAAAGTTTTATTACCAAATAAATTCCATATAGAAAAGGTGTAAAGAGGCAGCCTTATATACACGCTTTGCAGGCAGCACATGGTGAGAAGATGACCTGGTATCATCAAAGGTGTGAGGACGTTGACGGGGTTTGGACTTGCAGAGGATGGCATTACAGTGGATGCAGATAAGATGATAAAAGGGCAAGCACAAAGCAATCAGTGCCATCAGGAATTGCTAGCCCTTGCCTCATTTGCTGTGACTGCAGTCTGTAGGTCTGGCCTATAATTTTTCTTCTCTGCATTTTTAGGTATTTTGGCTATCCTGTTCTACTGCTTGGTCATAAGGAGTATCATTTTTTTAGATAGCAGTAAAAAATTATGTCGATCTTGTTTTTCCTCCGTAGATATTAATTTTAACACTGCATACATACTACCATCATGTTTGCGGACTGATACCGAGTATTTCTGTTGACTGAAGTTTTCATATACATTTTCTGTCACTAATGAATATAGTTCGCCTTGATGCATATACACGTTTTAGGACTTGGTTGCCTTGTACTCCCTCCGTCCCAAAAAGCTTGTCTTAGATTTGTCTAGATCCGGATGTATCTAGACACGTTTTAGTGTTAGATACATCCGTATCCGTATCTAGACACGTTTTAGTGTTAGATATATCCGTATCTAGATAAATGCTGTATAAGACAAGCTTTTTGGAACGGAGGTAATAAATGTTATGAATATTTTTATTTATGCTACTGGCTAAGTATGGTTGTCTCAAAAAGTGAATTGTCTCTCTGCAGGAATTTCCTACTCACGAATCTAGCGCTTTTTGAAGCGGTATCTAGCGTTTGGTACGCACAACACGTATTAAGTCGATTGGGTGTACGCTGCGAGCGAGGAGGAGCATCAGTGGGCGCCAAATTACTTGGCCATTGTGTTTGCACTCACCCGCCGGCAACTCGCCGATGAGCTCCTCACGATTTGCGAGGCTGAGGAAGAGGCGGTCGCGCACGAGGGAACTTGTGCTGCTCCGCAAACGCGCCAGTGACCGTCATAGCTATTAGGAGTAGTTTAGTAATGGATCCCGTTAATTGCTGGTTCAGTATGGAGAACGGCGTTTTGGAGGCCGAGCTCCATGGAGATCTTTATTTTTGAAAAATTCAAATTTAAACTTTTATGTTTCAAAAAATTCTGAAAAAAAATATGCGTGTATGTAAGGATGTAACCCACATGTGTGTAAAATTTCATGATGAAATACGTTGAAATGTGACCTTTACAAAAAGGACAAATTCATGGCCTGGGATGATGAATAGTATCATGTGTTAACCAGCTCTAGATTTGTCTTTTTTGTACAGCCCTCATTTCAACGTGTTTTGCCCTGAAAATTTACACACGTGTGTGTTATGCCTTCATGTATATCTGTACTTTTTTTTAGAATTTTTTGAAATGTAAAAATATGAATTTCAATGAAATTTAAATTTAAATCTGGAGGCCTCCCATGAGCTCGGTCACCAAAGGCAATTTCCGGTTCAGTATGGGATCTCTTTAATTAAGTATCCTTTCTCAGTTATCTATATTTGCCTGTTTGTGTATTATTTATTGCATCATGTTTTTTTAACAACTTACTGTATGAGATCACTTACTCAGTCTATACTGACCGCCGGCCTTGCCCCCTCGACCAATAAAGTGATGTCAAGCGAATTAGCACAAAGCTATTTTAAAGATGGATAATGACACAGTACAAAACAAAAACGGCCAAATGTTCAGAAGTACTAGGGCAAATAACAAAATCACCCACACTTTTTGTTTTAGAATTTATAAAAAGGTTTGATTTGTTTTGTCAAAAGAAAAAAAAACAGAGTGGAGAAGCTGCACGTATTAATAAATGCAGGGGATTTGAAGGAGGGGAACGACCCGGGAGAGAAGAAGGGGGTCAGGAGCGTATAGGTAGGTGAATGACATGTGGGGCCGGACAAACAATGGCCATATGACATTGACTGACATGGGCCGTGTCCGATGTGCTTGGTGGTAGCGAACTCCATGGGACGAAGGACCCACCTGTCCAACATATGCCTTTTATTCGATGGATTTTTGGCATATTTTTTGTAGTATTGTAACATCATATATGTTTCTGCGTAAATGTTTCACTCAATTTAGGATAGTATTATATTATACATTAAATGAATTTTTGCGCACTCATTGAAAGTGACCCGATTTTGAAATATAAGTGTATGAAATAAGTTCTTAGAAATGTAGTAAAAATATGTTGAAGGATATATATACATTTTGAGGTCATGTGTTGGAAACGGATAAAATATTCAACTTTGCGCTATGTTGGATCCGGACGGAGTTTTTGCATGATTTTTGAAAAATGATAAAATATCTAAATAAATTAAAAAATACTAAAATTTGGCGCATGTGATAAAAATTTGAGAAGAACACACAAAATAAAGTTTCGTAATATTCACCCCAAATCTCTAACTTCGTACCACCCAAACCAATTTCAGTGATCATTTGAGCTCTTTTCAGCTTAACTTTTTTTTACAGCATGTTTATCATTTATAATGACGAATGTGAACTAAAATCACCATTTGTTACGTAATAACATTGTTTTCGCATTATCTTTAGCTATTTAAGTCAAAAAATATATGAAATAACATCTAAATGTTGTCCAAAATTACTAAAAATTGGCATGGGGTTGTAATATTGGTACAATATCTCATGATAAAAATCTTAGAAGAATACACATAGGATAAGTAATGATTGTTTGCCAAGTGGACTATCTCCCATAACATCATAAGCAAATATCCACATAACATTTTTGAAATGACCATTTGCGCTCATTTTCACTTCAAATGTTGTGTACTACTTTCTTGAACATTTGTAATGACAAATGTGAATTGAAATCACCGTTTGTTAGGCATATTTCTCCCTTAGTGGTTTTGGTGATTGATGACAATGCTTTTACGGGCTAATCATGTGCATTGAGCATTTCAAAGAATCTATCATATGACACAAGACGATTCGTGCCCCTCGGAGCTATTACGAAGACGATGTTTTTCTTGCGTTTCATTTTCGGTGGATTTGACTCGTAGGATCACCGTACTTTTAAGAGGGGGTCCGCCTCGGAAAGGTTTGTGTGGAATCAACACGTACACAGTCTTTTTGCACTCTCTTTCTTTCCCGGCTTTGGAGCTTGTCCTTCCTTGTGCATGGGCTTTCTTGAGGCACATAAGCGGTAGTACCGCTCTGCACCACGGTAGTACCGCTCCAGCGGTACTACCGCAGTTCAGTGCTACCGAGACTTCCGCCTAATTTTAGTGCTCTGTAAATGAGCGGTAGTTCAGCGTGGTAGTACCGCTCCGGCGGTACTATGACCCTGACTACCACCCCACTACCGCAGATTTACTGGGCATCTAATAGCTAAGCGGAAGTACTGCTCCTGTGGAGCGGTAGTACCGCCCAGGCGGAACTACTGCTGTTCCTCTACCGCTTATTTTTTGTTCTCTGGACTGCTCTGTCCTTCGAGCGGAAGTAGAGCGGCAGTAGCCAGCGGTAGTCCTGCTCCATGTGGCACTACCGCGGTGTCCTCCTCTACTACCGCTGTTTCTACTGGTTGCTCAACACTAAGCGGTAGTACCGCTGGTGTGAGCGGTAGTACCGCTTCGGCAGCACTACCGCCTCTCTGACTTGCTTAGTTGAATGTAACTACTGGATCTTCCGTGCCAGCGGAAGTACCGCTCGCCCGAGCAGTACTACCGCTTGTGCACGGGCTGAAGGGGCAAAACGGTTGGATTCTATCCCCCGCTATATAAGCGAGTCTTCTTCCCCAAGTGGACTTACCCTCTTCCTCCTCCAAGCTCCATTGTTGCTCAAAGGCTCTTTCTTGCCCGATCTCTCTCCCTAGCCAATCAAACTTGTTGATTCTCTAGGGATTGGTTGAGAAGGCCTAGATCTACACTTCCACCAAGTGAAATTTGATTCCCCCCACTAATCCCTTGCGGATCTTGTTACTCTCGGGTGTTTGAGCACCCTAGACGGTTGAGGTCACCTCGGAGCCACATTCCATTGTGGTGAAACTTCGTGGTGGTGTTGGGAGCCTCCAATTCGGTTGTGGAGATTGCCCCAACCTTGTTTGTAAAGGTTCGGTTGCCGCCTTCAAGGGCACCACTAGTGGAATCACGACATCTTGCATTGTGCGAGGGCGTGAGTAGAATACGGTGGCCCTAGTGGCTTCTTAGGGAGCATTGTGCCTCCACACCGCTCCAACGGAGACATACTTCCCCTCAAAGGGAAGGAACTTCGGGAACACATCCTCGTCTCCACCGGCTCCACTCGTGGTTACTTCTTACCTTTACTTTGTGTTGTTATTTTTTGACTGAATACTGTGAGGCAAAAGCCCCACAGCCTATTATTAAAACCTCCACCACAGTCCTTACAAAAAGTAAAATTGTACAAAGCTAAAAGAAAACTAAGTTAACTAACTAACTAGTTAGGAAGTTACCTATATACAATATCCTAAATACAACCAGCATCATAATCACCATGATACACATATATAGATCTAAGGTAAGGCTCGTATCCAGTGCAGCAGCAAGGGCTTCACAGATGATTTCATTCGATGGGAATGCAATGTGATATCATGGATGAATTTTGCCTTCCATGCCCCAAAGGTTGGTCTGATGTGTCTAAATATTTTATCATTCCTTGTAGTCCAGATACTCTATGCAGCCAGAAATACAACCTCAAAGAAAAAGGGTTTTTGAAAACCTCTTTTAGCAACCAAAATACATTCTCTGATGGACAAACCAGCATGCCACTGAATTTGCAAATAATTCCAGACCCTTGTACTGAAATTGCACTTAAAAAAGAGATGATCTCTATCTTCATGTAGCTATGCATTACACATTGAGCATAGATTATCATCTTCCTCAGACTTCCAATGTCTTCTAAGGAGCACATCTCTTGTGTTCAGATGATCATTAAGCATTAACCATGCAAAGACTTTAATTTTCATGATACATTTGCTCTGCCAGATCCATTTGCAAGGGTCATCATTGGGTAATGAAGAATGCATGAGAACATAGTAACTTTTGGCCGTATAAACACCTCTTCCAGGAGTCCATGACCAGGAATCAGGTGCATTAGGATCTCTCTGTAATCCTTGAATGCCAAACTGTAGGGTTTGTAATTCCTCCATTGCCTCAGGGGACAGTGGAAGTTGAAACAGAGTTGGGATGTCCAAATCCTCTATGAAATCTCTAACTGAGATTTTATCATCCATGGTGAAGGAGATCAGCCTTGGAAACCTCTCTTTGATTGGAGGGAACAACCATTGAGAATCCATGAATCATGCCAAAAGAGTGTACTGTCTCCAGCATTGACTGTGATAATAGAGTGTGCTCGATAAATATCATTAATCTTCATAATATCTCTCCACCATGAAGATCCACACTGAACTGTTGCATGGGGAACAACTCCACTATAATATGTATCCCAGATCAAAGATACCTATGGAATATCAGCCTTGTTGTAGAACTTATGTAGATGTTTAGAGAGCAATGCTTTATTCTGAATAGATAGGTTAATGGTACCCATTCCACCCTTATCCTTAGGTTTGCATACCATAGGCCAGGCTGCTAAAGAGTGTCCTGGGGTGTCAGAGTTTCCCCTCCATAAGCATTGTCTCATGATTCTTTCCAACTGCTTTATAATTCCAGCAGGCAAACTGAGACTACATAAAAAGTAGATTGGCATGGAGGAAAGTACATATTGTAACAACTGCAACCTTGCTCCTTGTGATAAAAGAGAAGAACTAGCAGATAATCTTCTCTCCACTCTATCAACCACAGGGACTAAGTCCACAATCCTTGGCTTTGTAGTGCCCACTGGCAAACCAAGGTATGTGAAAGGCAGACCACCCACTTGGCATCCAAAAATAGCTGCTAATCTGGTGGTTTCTTCAGGGGATACATTTATGGGTAGAATGCATGATTTGTGAAAATTAACTCTAAAACCAGTGGACTGAGAGAAGGATATCAACATTTCCTTAAGGGCCAACAATTGTGCTTCATCAGCTTGCACTATTAGCAATGTATCATCAGCATATTGAACAATTGGGAAATCAGGATCATTGGATGGAATAGGCAATGTAAGGATTCCATCATGAAGCATTTTATTGACAACTGTTTGCAGCAAATCAGCAGCAATGACAAAAAGCAAAGGAGAAAGTGGATCTCCCTGCCTGACCCCTCTCTTGCAATTGAATTGTTTACTTGGAACTCCATTAAGTAAAATGGAGGAAGAACCAGAGGACAAAAGCTTTTTAACCCAGCCAATCCATTTATCATCAAAACCCTTGTGCTTTAACATTAGCAGAATGAGGCCATGCTCAACAGTGTCAAAAGCTTTTGCAAAGTCAAGCTTGAGGATCAGAATTGGCCTCTTTGATTGATGACACTGATGGATATACTCCAAACTCCAAGCAATACAATCTTGGATTGATCTAGACTTGAGGAAGCCATACTGATTTTTATGGATACATGTCGGTATAACTTTTTGTAACCTGTTTGCAAGCAACTTGGTGAGAAATTTAAGATAGGTATTTGTAAGGGAGATAAGTCTATAGTCATTGGGTCCCTCTGGTGACATGACCTTTGGAATTAAAGTGACCAATGATCCATTAATGCTCTGCAGAGAAATCTTCCCTTCAAAGAAATCAGCGAAGAACTTGTAAAAGTCCTCCTTAATGATATGCCAGCACCTTTTCACAAACATCCCAGTAAAACCATCTGGCCCTGGAGCTCTATCCAGTGGCAAACCTTTTACAACTTCATTGATTTCCTCATGTGTGAAAGGCCCAGATAAGGTCTCTAGACCAGGCACAGACTGAATGAGATTTTCCAAATCAAACTGCATATCAATACCTTGTGCAATCCCCATTCTATCTCTATAAGA